>JAWZYU010000023.1:38982104-39582104 GCA_038380435.1 Ryuthela nishihirai
TGAGCATTTACCAGACTGGTTGTCTCTGATTGGATTATTCTGCTATGATGTCGTTATGCAGATCAGCTTCCCCACTTAAGAAAAGCACAGAAACTAAATAACCCAATCAGAGACAACTTGTCCGAAAAATACAAATTCATGAACAAGTCACTTCCAGTACATACTTATAGAAACACGGAGAGTGAATAATGGAATCAATAGCACTTATTAATTATTTTCTGGTACAAAGTGTTGTAAATAATAAATGCTCTTGTAAGTCACTACAGACAACCAATCTAAACTTACAGAATACCATTAGCTAATTTCCAACTGTATCACTATGCAGTCCTCTTCGAACCATATCCATGGTCTACACCAATTCTCTTCCCAGAAACAAGCATATCTATAGACTTCAAGGTGGACAGCGACTCCGTTCACAAAAATTCTAATTCACTACGAGTTTTTATCCACTTTTAACCTTCTGATATAATAAAATAAATAAATAACAAATACCCTTAAAGCAGCTGCTAGCCACAGAGATCTGATAGGAGTCTGTCAGTTTATACGCCAGAGCAGAAAGTCTGAGAGGATGGCGGGTTATTTTTACCACTGAGCGGCACTTTTTTGCACACCATGGTCTAAATGACTAGGTCAAGGACTCCAAAGGCTCAGAGAAGGTTAGGGGAGGTGACCCAATGGAACAGCTGTTGGGAGACAGATATTAGCCTCCCGTCAAAACCATCCACCGTGCTCTTTAACGTTGAGTTGTTTCACCTCTGAGGGGCACTATTTTTGAACACAATGGGCTAAATGGTCAAGTCACATGGACCCCGAAGGCTAACAGAAGGTTGGGGGAGGGGACCCAATGGAACAGCTGTTGAGAGACAGATCTTAGCCTCTCGTCAAGGCCATCCAGCGTGTTCTTTACAGTTGGGTTGTTTTACCTATGAGGGGTACTATTTTTGCACACAATGGGCAAAATGGCCAAGTCACAAGGACCCCGAATTTTCAGAGAAGGTTTGGGGAGGGGACCCACTGGTACAGCTGTTGGGAGACAGATAGTAGCCTCCCGTTAAGTCCATGAAATGTTTTCTTCAACGTTGGGTTGTTTCACCTCTGAGCGGCACTTTTTTGCACACCATGGGCTAAATGGCCAGGTCACATTGACCCCGAAGGCTCAGAGAAGGTTGGGGGAGGGGACCAACTGGAACAGCTGTTGGGAGACAGATGGTAGCCTCCCGTCAAAGCCATCCAGCGTGTTCTTTAACGTGCACAGGGTATTGCTCTCCCGCACACGGGGCCACGGCTTAACGTCCCATCCGACGGACGGCGGCCTTTCCAAGCCCATCGGTGTTCCCCCACTGACCGTGGGCAGGGCGGGGAATTTTGCGGAGATAAATCTCAACGCTGACCCAGTTGGGACTCGAACCTGGGAACTACTGATTACGAGCAGGCGCGCTACAGACTGAGCCTCCCCCACCCTCAAAAAGACGAGGAGGAGGTCTCAAGTGAATGATTTCAAACTACATGCTGAGTGGTTAAATGAAACTACGTTACTTTGTAGTTCTGCGGATAAAAACGATTAGTTGCACAAAACTGAAATTTGAAGCGGATAGTAATCAGTGACATAGAATAAAATGGCAGGAAAAAAAATAAATTCTTATAAAAACTGCCAGCGGGTTGAATGTGGCAACCATGCACATTATTTAGCAATCACGTGTTAGTAAGAGAATATAAGATTTGGTGGTTAGAAAATAAAAACAGAAAGCCATCATGAGACCTGACACTTTCGGAATAGAAAGCATGATCATTTTCACTTTTCCAAACTTTCCAGAATAGTTGATAAAAAGAACCACGACACCGGAACTGAAGGATCGTGCATTATTGGTTAAGCTCTATTTTCATAACAATAACAAAGAAACGAATGCTAAACCGAATATCGCTTACTGATGAGATGGAGACGCCTTTGAGGAATATGAGTTACAAAACAGGGATGAGAATTTTGAAGAAGCGGTTATTAATCGTTATGCCATTGCAGAGGAAGTCTACCGGTTTTTGAACACATTGTAAATGGCTAGTGCAGTAGTCTTCTCTTATAGCCAGGGCCGATGTAACACTCCTGAATCTTGCGGTATCGACTGTCTTCAAGGTCATACGAAGTCTGTTGCGCTGATTCCCGTACAAACTAGTATTTTCATGGCTTAGGACTGGATAGGATGCAGCTGGACAACAATTGGCCATGTAACATTTTACGGAGTAAGGAGGCGTACTTCCGGCTAAATGGAAATGTCCACACTCAGCATTGTTGGGTAATGGAAACGTCACATCCTCTGACGTTGATCAAATTTCACAGCATTCTCCATCTGTTATTCTGTGGTGTGCTTTCAATTCTACTATCATCTAGGAACCCTTCTTCTTCGAGGAGATTCAAGCCATGATATTCTAACACGTATAACACAAATAAAGCATGTCCAGAGCACAATGCTTCATTTGGTACAGTTTTATGTTATCTCAGTAATAACTCAGATACATAACTTAGTAACTTCTTAAATAAGCATTACATTAAAATCATCGCAATCAAATCTATTTCAGTGTCGATTTTCAACAAAATTCGTTCACCATTTTCACAGTTGCGCAGATTGTAATATTTAACAGCTAAAATAACAGTTTAAATAATTGTTCTACTAAGTTAATAAAAACTAGTTAAAGAGAAAGCAAAACCGTCATATTGAACTTTAGTAACCCATATAAGAGTGTTTTTAGCAGTTCTTATAATAATTATGTTAATTTCCACTATTTATAAATGACGTTTTCCAGAACAAGCTAACTTGCTAAATGTTTCATTCCACAACACTTTAAACACTAAACGCATATTTAAAAAAAAAATGTTGCGTTTGGAAAAGATTTTTTGATTTGAATAGATTTGACGGAGATTTTTAAATTAAGAAGCATATTTTATAAAAACTCTTATTTAAGGAGTTTACTGAATTCTGCAACTGACTTGCTATTTACATAATATAGGACTGCACTTAATGATGGAACCGCTTAGTATACATGTATAGTCGAACGAAAGAAATATCTGAACATTATGGTTGATTTCAGATTTCAGAAAAAAAACTGGCAACGATTTTTTTAGTAATTAAAGATCTGGCAACCTTCGTATACGAAGATGGATTTGCCAGGTCACTAATTTCTAAAATAATCGTTGTCAGATGTTTTTCCTGAATTCTGAAATGAACCATAAATAATAAAAATAAATACGCCTTCAAGCAGCTGCTTTGCCACAGAGGTCTGACAGGAGCCTGTCAGTTTATATGACATAGTGTTCGGATATTTTTTTGAGCGACTGTACTCTGCAGGGACTCATCTGAAAATACCAAAGAGATTCGAGGGTGAGATGGATGTTATAATTTTGGTATCACAAAACATACTATTAACGTTCTTATTAAACAAGCCACTGACCTAGTACACTACGACATTAAAATGATATATTTATTTTTGCGGTTAGTCTTTTTAGCGTGTTCCGATTTCAAAAATATTTTTATGTAATATCCCTTGTAATTAAATACTAGTACAGTTAATACTCACCTAGTATGTGACATTCGTACGAAAGTGAAGATTCCTACACAAAATAAGTTAGGAAAATGAAGAGGCGGTCCTGCTATGTTCAGCGGGTGGGGTGAAATGTTAAATCCTTTTGGTAGTGATATATATACATTATAATAAATCTGTTCTAAAATAACAGGTCGTACACTATTATTGTTAATTTTTTTTTAGCGACTTACGTTGGTAGTCACTGAACTGGAATCCACATCACAGAAAACAAAATATGTGAATAAACGAACACACAGAACTAAACTAAGTGATGCTATAATTTATAGTGGTAGCTGATTTCGCCCTCCTTTAATAACTTTTATCTACCAAATAGCATATGGTAAAAAAAATGACGATTTGATGTTACGTTTAATATACTTACTTCTTTATTACACTGACTGTTTTCAGAATGAAATAAAGATTTCTACCGTTAAGGCCGTTACGCACAAATATTAAAATACTTACATAAGAAAAATTACGTACAAATAATTATTTAAAGAGATACTGAGGATATATTTGATGGACTACAAGTTCTTTTATGTCAATGTCGATGTGATTAATTGACTCTGCTATATTCCTTATAAAACGTTTAACATTCATCATGATGATGAATGTTACTGTGTTTATGTTTGAAAGAAATGTTTGTTGTTATTTTTTTCAGTAAAATATTTTCATATTCGGCAAATGTTTGCGCTAAAGATCTCACAAGAGACAAGAAAAGTATTTTCACTTGCAGCAAAGCCTTCGCAGTGTTCACTTTTACATGAGATTTCTCATCCATCCATATTGAATTCATGTTTGAAAATAAAAACTTTCAATTGGATGAAAAGAGAAATTTTCATTCGGCAGGTTTCTTCACGATTTCTTCGTTTACAAGCTAAGAAAGTCTTGGCAGAGCGATACTGGATGTCGTATCGTTACCACGTCTCTCACATTCGCAAAGCCATTCAAGGTTCTAAAACTCGTCCCATTACAAGTTAGTACTCAATTTTTAATCCAACACATGGTCACATGAGTGGATTCTCTGTTCCAAATATCAAACCTGTTGGTTAAGTATATGGGGTACTACAAGACATCGAAATACGTTAAAACAGAGAGAGAACTCAACAACTTGAATAGTAATTAAGCCTTTGGAAACCATAAGGCGTGCGATGCTATCAAAAACTGGAAGAAAGATGCATATTCTCTGCTGATGCCCGCACGATACCACTGTCGTTATCATGATGATGAATCTAGCATCAATGTTTCAGTCACCTGCTTTGCGACCTAAATATTTTATGACAGTGTTGTCACTATTACTCTGTTAATAAAATACTGAACAAGTTGCACAGTTACAGTCAATTTAACACTCAAAGAATGCCTAAAACAGAATTCCGGGAACACTTCGGAGGACATTTATCTGTAGGGGACAGAGCCTTAGATCGATCGCCTGTCCCCGGAGAATGGTGACTTATGCTCACCCTACTTTATTGCGTCCTTTACTCTCCCTCCCCTCTCCTATTGCAGAGCCATCTTAAGTACGGGACGCAGACAAATGACGTTTCTCAACCGTGACGTCACTACCGAGGGAGGAATTTTCAAACCAAACACTGTAAAATCGGTATTTTAAAGCAGTGATTCCAAACTTTTTATTCTTCACGTACCCCCTGGAAATGTGTATGTAACTGACATACCCCTTGAATATATAGATAAAATTATAGTTATAGTATAACAATGGGAATAAAATTAAACATATAAATATGTATATATATATATATACAGGGTGTCTCAAAAATATAACTACAAACTTTTAGGGAAGGTAGATAAATTCTAAAGGAATGAGAATTGCATAGGAACCCATAACCGGAAACGTCATGGGAAAGTGGTAGCAGAGGTACAAGATCTGAAAGGACACAAGACAGTGATTAATGGGAAAACATTTATTGGATATAATTATTACAAATGGCGTACTAATGATACATTTCATAATGTTACAGCAGATGCTCGAAGTTTCCTCCATGAGACGCGATGCATGCGTGACACCGACGGAGCATTGATTGCCGGACACGGTCGAACACACCTGGAGTTTCTTTGATAGTAGCAGCAGCGCAGACGAGCCTTGACACGAGATTCATGTCAGACTCCACAGGCGATTCATACACGGTAGCTTTGAGGGCCCCCCCACAGAAAGAAATCAACGCTCGTTAAATCAGGTGAGCGTGGGGACCAGACAACTGGTCCAGCACGCCCAATCCATCATTGCCCAAAAGACATGTTCAAATGCGCACGAACACCCCTTCCATAATGGGGAGGGGCCTCTCATGTTGAAAAAACTTGTTGCGTCTCACATTTGCTGGAACATGGGCAAGTAAGCCTGGTAGAACCTGTTCCAGAAAGATCAGATACTTCGCGGAGGTCATGCGGAATGGTAAAAGGTATGGCCTGACTAAGCAGTCGCCGACCAAACCTGCCCACACATTTACTACGAAACGATGTTGTGCCACATGGGTGCGCACACCATGGGGGTTCTCGTAAGCCCACAAATGCGCATTGTGCTGATTGAATACGCCATCCCGAGTGAAACTGGCCTCATCAGTAAACAAAACATAAGCTGGGAAATTCACATCTTGGGCACTTTCTTGGAGATACCACTGCGCAAAACGCACACGTGCAGGATGATCTGCGGGGAGAAGTATCTGAACCCTATGGAGATGAAAGGGGTGTAAGGACTCGCCGTGCAAAACACGTTGTACATTGCAACGTGACACTCCTAAGGCAGAGGCAACGGCACGTGTGCTGCTACTAGGATTAGTCTCCACGGCATTCAACACACTTTCTTCCATGGCGGGAGTACGCAATGATCGTGGCCTGCCCTCACTTCTGCTACCTCTTAATGACCCATAATCGCACAAATTTTGATGCGCACGCGCAAACAAACGGTGGCCCGGTACATGTCTGTGTGGGAAGCATTCTTGATACATTCGTTGAGTGGCTCGTCCGTTGCCCTCAGTTATTCTATACACTAAGTGCATGTCTGCAAGGCTCCCTGTTCGGATACCTTTTCATGCTCTTCATAAGTCGACTACCTCTCGAATAAGGAAATCCGAAATTTCCCCTCTAGCGCACTGATGACGCGCACTTAGAGTGACGTTTCCGGTTATGGGTCCCTATGCAATTCTCATTCCTTTAGATGTTATCTACCTCCCCTAAAAATTTGTACCTATATTTTTGAGACACCCTGTATACATACATTAAATTTTGTATTCATATATTACATATATCGATAAACACAAAAAATTACATAAACTATTCAACAAATCTTATAAAAATTATAATCATTTTAATGGGTAATCGTCTTCTGAGCTCTCACGGAGTACCGCTAAAACTTTTACCTCCTATCACCAAGGGGTACGCCTACCCCACGTTCAGAACACTTGATACAGAGAGTTGCGTCGATACCCGCCATGTCACTAATAATTTTTCAGATGGATAATTCATATTTCTCTTAATTTCCTTATTTCAACCCAATTGTCATATCTTCCCAATTGTGTTCCATCCAATTGTCCACCCAATTGCCGTATCCTTCCAATTGTGTTCCATCCAATTGTCCACCCAATTGCCGTATCCTGCCGGTTGTTGTATCCACCCAATTGTCGCACTTTGAGTTGTTATCCACCCAGTTGACTTTCACCCAATTGTCGCTCTGCAGTGTAAAATTCATAGAATACGAAATATTTTAAAGGATTCAAATGCAGAACCTTTATCTTCAGGGGGAAATGACCAGTTGTTTTGATTGAAGATGGAGTTGGGAGATAATTATGTGATGGATGATGCTGGATATGTAGCTTGAGAGTCCTTAATTGTTCTCTCATTATCGCTATCATCCTCCGCTTAGACAGGGCTAAAGGCGCAAGTTCAACTCTAGAGGTTACTTTCGAGTTTCATCCCTGAACAATTGTGATTACGTCGTTTTTAAGGAAAAACATCAATAGTTGCTGCTTTCCAGCTTATATTTTCCCTCATGCTGATATTCATATTGGTGAACAGCTTTTCGATCTGTTTAGACTCGATGGTGACTATGGCAATCGTCCCCAAAGGTTTTTCTTTATTTCAGTTCTACCCACCAGTATTTTTTCACAACTGTTAGTTATAAATATCAAATGTTTGTCTTATTCGAAAAATGCTCCTTTTTACATCATAAAAATGTGGAACGCATCCATCGGGTCAAGTATCGAAGCATTCCCTTGAAAAAAAAGTTTATCACAGGTGAATAATGGATTGATTCTAACATATCCTATCATGTTACACATAGAGTAACACAGGATGCATTATAAGTCGTCACAATAACAGTGACAGGGCCCGGATGTACAAAACATCGAAGGGGAGGGAGTGCAGTTAAGAGAACTATCTAGCCAGAAAAATTCAGGGGGGGGGGTCGCAAAAGACTTAATTAATGTAGTATAGCAGATCCCCCTCCGTTTTACAGGTGTTTAAAATTTGCTAAATATGCTAAATAATTTTAGAAACTCTCTTACCCTTACTAGTATTCCGAAATGTTCTGCGTGTTGGTCCCTTAAGCCACGAATGAAATATTTATATTACCACGGACAGTAGATAAAATCTGTAGAAAGGTGTGCAAACATTACTGCATTTTTGATAGATGACCTAAGGAAAAAATGACTTTCGATAATGAGAAAAACTAACTTGAAATTTCAATGATGATATTTTAAAGAGAAAAAAATACAATTGGATAAAGTCCCAATTAAAAGAAAAAAAAATTATGAAAATGAAGCGATCTTTCTGCTGACAGAACAAACAAGTTGAAAACATTACTCGGCTGTTGCGTAATATATTTGAATTAAATGTGTGAAATTTCAGTCGTGCAAATCACGAAGTCTACAAAGTGAAATGGAAAGGAGAGATGTTGGTTAATAAAGTGAATAGACTTTCATTAATAGCGTATAATTAAATTTAAAAAAAATAGGAAAGTATAGATTTTAGGTAGTAACATATTTAATATTGTCATTTCCTTTTTCTGACTTTTCCATTAGTTTGAAATGGCAAATTTTATCCCTTATTAATATGAACATTCCTTATTTGTTTACTGGCATTTGTGATTTTTACTTTGCAAGTAATTTTAAAATCCTACTGCGCAGATTATTGAGTTGGCATCTGGCATTTGGGAAATTTTCAATTATCCTAAGCCTAATGCTACCCATTTTAATTTGAAATGAAGAGTGATATGAAATTAAATCACTGTTTTCGACCTTTCCATGGGACATCAATAGATTCAAGTACACTACAGTTGTGTCAGTCCCACTTCCCAAGAATTTCCTTGCTAATCCGAATTCGCAGGTTCAGTCTGATTAATGACAAAGACCAATCTCTGCAATTTTCTGCTCAGTGTTGCGACACCTATGAGGTACCTAAGCAGGTTATGGTCTGAAAGAAACTTGACCTGGGATCCACTTAACAAGATGAAAATTTTGGAATTGTTTTTGGATGGAGTTGGGAGATAATTATGTGATGGATGATGCTGGATATGTAGCTTGAAAGTCCTTAATTGTTCTCTCATCATCGCTATCATCCTCCGCTTGTACAGGGCTAAAGCAGCAAATTCAACTCCAGAGGTTACTTTCGAGCTCATCCGTGAACAATTGTGATTACGTCGTTTTGAAGGAAAAACATCAATAGTTGTTGCTTTCCTGCTTGTATTTTCTCTCTTGCTGATATTTTTATTGCTAAACGCCTTTTCAATCCGTTTAGACTCGATACAGTGACAAAGCCAATCCGCTGTAAAGATTTTCTTTACTCTTTTACTAACTACCACTATTCTTTCAAACTTATTAATTTCAAATGAAGGATGTATAGTTTAATCATCTAATACCTTTTGAATTGCAGTCATAAAAATCTAGAACTCATCCAAAGGGTGCATTACAAGAAGTAAAGAATCGAAGCATTCACTTCAATAAGGCGTTTATTACCGGTGGATAATGGATTGAATCTAACATATCGTACAGTGTGACAAATAGAGTAATATAGGATTCTTTATATAATTAATAATAATAATACCCCCTCAAGCAGCTGCTTGCCACAGAGGTCTGATAGGAGCCTGTCAGTTTAATACGCCATAGTAGAAGGTCTGTGAGGATGGCGGGACCTCAGCAGAAAAACAGCGCACACATCCATGCCTTACCCAGTGCTCGAACCCAGGTCCCGTAGATCAGTAGCCAAGCGTGCTAACCACTCGGCCACGGGACGGCATTCTTTATATGACGTCGCAATAATAGTGACCTGGCCTGGATCAACAAAACATCAAAAGGGAAAGTGGGAGGGCAAGAAACACCATCTAACCAGAAAAGTGCAAGGGGGTTGGGTCCCAAAAAACTGGTTTAATATTGTACAAGTATTCCCATTCCAAAGTATTTACCTTGCTAATCCGAAATCGCAGGTTCAGTTTAGCCTCGATAGATCGATCGATCAGTTGCGTTTCTGTCCGCCTTTCTGTCCGCGATCTCGATTAGCCACGTTTCTCTCTGCCTTTCTGTCCGCGATCTCGATCAGCCGCGTTTCTGTGGGAAGCACCTTTCCTATAATCACGCACCATATTGATTAATGACAAGGCCAATCTCTGCAATTTGCTGCTCAATGTTGCGACAGCTATGAGGTACCTGAGCAGGTTATGGTCTCACACAATCTCGACCTGGGATCCATATAACCAGGTCAAAAACTTTTATAGCCTCATCACACTCACAACCACCATTACATTTCTGCTTGGTTCCGTGAGCTTCTTCATAGGAAAGGCGATAGGATGATCTTGTCCCTGGGCTACATTCTGGAAGAGACATGCGCAGACCACAAGCGCAGATGCATTTCAATGCAGAATGTAAGGTCACGCAGGATCAGGAGTATTGCATACTGCTGTCTTGCAAAGCCCTCCACCCCCTCAGCGCCTCGAATGCCTTATCTCCTTGTATGCACCATTGGAACTGTGCAGGTGCCTGCATCAGAGTCACGTCTGTGAGTGGCTTTTCGATCACTGCATACTGATCTAGGTAGTGTCGGTAATATCCGAAGAGTCCTAATATGCTCTTCATTTCCTTCTTCATTCGAGGAGCTTTCATCTTTCTGATGACCTCTAGTTTTGCATGGTGTGGGCGATGCCTGACAGAACCAAAAATGTGGCAAAATATTTGGTCTCGCTCCTAATCCGCAATATTTGACATTGATATCCCTAATATCCGCTCCAAGATGTTCAGATGATCCTCCCAGCTGTTCGAAAGAGAAAGCTATATCATCTAGATATGCACAGCAATAATCAACAACGGTGGCGTAATTATGATATTCACAATTTTCTGGAAAAATGCCCCAGAGCTCTTCAGCAGGAAGAGAAGCCCTTCCCATTGGTACAGCCCTCGGTGGGTCACGAATGTTGTGTAACCTTTACTACAGGGGCTGATTGGTATTTGCCAATCAATATCTCTTTAGCATATCCAGAGTTGTTATATAGCTCGTCCGTTCCACCTGGTACAGCAACTCCATTGGGTTTTCACCCAATGATGGCATTGAGGCTGCGAAAGATGATGAATTACCTCACTGTACAGTCTTTTTTCACCACACACACAACTGGGTGCGTAAACTCACTGTTGAAGGGCATAATCAATCCCTTCAGTCTCCCACCTGACGAACAACTGCATAGCGTAGTTTTTTTTCACACGTACGGAAATTATATCCCAGTACTCAGGTTTGTTCCACGATAAAATTTCTCCATTATCGAATATTTTCGGAAAAGTTTTTTTAATTGATTTACAGCTCCATGTGCAACAATGAAACGCCAACGATGCTGTCATAGACCGGTGTGATAACTCCCGAACGATTTCTCTTCACGTGAGTTATAAGTGAAACAACAGATCTGCTGGCTGTTACGTTCTTTCTTCGGTGTGCATTAGAGATCACGTGCTTTCTTTGTAATTAAGGAAATGTCCACTGCACTATGGAGAGAAGTGGAACGCGATTATTGGGTGGCAGTCAACTGGGTCGATGACAACTGGGAGGGTGAGAGTTGAGTGTATGTCAACAGGGTGGAAGGCAATTGGGTGGAATTCAACTGGGTGGATGACAACTGGGAGTGCAAGAGTTGGGTGGAATTCAACTGGGTGGATGACAACTGGGAGTGCAAGAGTTGGGTGGAATTCAACTGGGTGGATGACAACTGGGAGTGCAAGAGTTGGGTGGAATTCAACTGGGTGGATGACAACTGGGAGTGCAAGAGTTGGGTAGAAGCCCACTGGGTGGATGACAACTGGGAGTGCAAGAGTTGGGTAGAAGCCCACTGGGTGGATGACAACTGGAAGAGTGACAATTGGGTGGAAGTCAACTCAGTGGATGACAACTGGGAGGGTAACAGTTGGATGGAAGTCAACTGAGTGGATGACAATTGGGAGGGCGACATTTGGGTGGAAGTGAACTGGGTGAATGAAAACTGGGAGGGCAACAGTTGGATGGAAGTCAACTGGGTGAATGAGAACTGGGAGGGCGACAGTTGGATGGAAGTCAACTGGGTGGATGACAACTGGGAGTGCAACAGTTGGGTGGAAGTCAACTGGGTGGATGACAACTGGGAGTGCAACAGTTGGATGGAAGTCAACTGTGTGGATCTCAAATGGGAGTGCAATAGTTGGGTGGAAGTCAACTGTGTGGATGACAAATGGGAGTGCAACAGTTGGGTGGAAGTCAACTGGGTGGATGACAACTGGAAGAGCGACAGTTGGGTGGAAGTCAATTGAGTGGATGACAACTGGGAAGATAACAGTTGGGTGGAAGTCAACTGAGTGGATGACAACTGGGAGGATGAACGTTGGGTGGAAGTCAACTGCGTGGATGACAACTGGGAGGATGAAAGTTGGGTGGAAGTCAACTGGGTGGATAACAACTGGTAGGGCAACAGTTTGGTGGAAGTCAGCTGAGTGCATGACAACTGGGAGGATGACAGTTGGGTGGAATTTAACTGGATGGATGACAACTAGGTGGGTGACAGTTGGATAGAAGTCAACTGGGTGGATGACAACTGGGAAGGCGACAATTTGGTGGAAGTCAACTGAGTGGATGACAACTGGGAGGGCGACAATTGAGTGGAATTCAACTGGGTGAATGACAACTGGGAGGGTGACAGTTGGGTGGAAATCAACTGGGTGGATGACAACTGGGAGGGCTACAGTTGAGTGGAAGTCAACTGTAGCCCTAACCCATGATTAATGACGCATTTGTCTCTGTTCTCTATAATACGACATTGATTAAAATACATTAATTGATTATTTGTAATCGAAGGAATCCAGGAAAGAAACTGCAAAGAACAACATTTATTCCGTCTGGTCTTTTACTCATTAAATCATTTACATCTACTCTCTCTAATCTGTTGTTGATTATTCTAATATATCGAATTTTTTTAAAACTCTTTTGAATGAATCTACCTGATATTATATTTTACGCATTTCACTACATGAACAATAATTTTTACTTTCTTTCAACTGAATTAAAACTAATTTTATTTTCCACACCCACTTTTCTGAACAAAAAATAATAGGGATATCAAAAGATGGCACCAGAGGCGACCAAAGAGACTGGAACTGTAAATACTCTCACTAGTACGATATTCAATAAAATGATTTTTTTCCTTTGTAATGAAACAATTAGAAATGCACAGGGAATTTTAAACATCCGATATATCACCTATTTTTTCTAACTCCACTTTAATAAAACTTTGAATCTATTCTTTTTGATCCGATATATTAAAGCAATCGATATTTTTAAAGAATATTTTCTGAATGGAACACTCGGAAATCGAACGAAAACATTACAAGAAGCGAAACAGTCGATGCGTAACTATAGTTTACTCTGATAAAACTGGTTTCGACGAACAATTTTCGATTTCTACTCCTTTTATACGAAACATTACACTTCTGACGAGCAGCAGTTCTTAAATAGCTGCCTAGATCACGTGGCGATGCACGTGATCACGTATTTTGCATATACGCTGCGCTAGTGACGTTTACGTACATCTGCATAAAGGTTTCTAATTCAGTAGACGGTGTGTATATATTGGCTGTTTTAATTTCCTACCTGACATCCCATTATTTCCGTTTATTTTTGGAAAAAAAATAAGAATGTTTAGGAAGGTTTATACGAAAGATTCAATGAAGGAAAAAGATCGATTAGAAGTAAAAATCATTTCATGAATGTGGGGTTTAGTGAGCATGCTGATTTTTTTTCTGTTTCGTTTTCCTACACTGCGATATTTGGTTTCACTTTGCTTCATTTAGTTGATGCAGGAATGAATACAAAAGTATGTTACTGAGGATGGATAAGCGAGAATAATCCTAAATATCGCCCGCTTCGATTTTCTTTAATACCTTTCATACGTTTCGATATTATTTCTATTAGAAATAAAAGATCTTTAAAATAATTATTTTATTGATTAAAGGCAATATTGGTAGTCTTATGCATCGTCGTGTCCGTTAGTCGATCCTTTTATTTGAGATTGTTTCGCTTAAAACCAAGACAATTGAAAAAAATTCAAGAATCCGTTTTAATGAAAAATTGTCATATCGAGTGTTTTGATTTCCTGTGATACATTCATTTGTTTCCAATTGTTAGTTTTCTCAACATTTTTTGAAAATTTCGTTTTAATGAGGGTTGTATTAGTGAGAAAAGTAGATTATCCTATGAAGTTTGTTTTGCATTAGGGCATTTTTCATTTTCCGTTTACTACATTTAGAAGGAAAAGACTTCGTAAAAATTCTGCCATAGTGTGGTGCCGGATTAAAGAGGGTACATGGAAATCCTATATAGGAAAAAAAGGATTAAGGAGAATAGATACAAATACGGCAGTGCGTTCATGTAATTTAGAATTATTTCATTCAGAACGCTTAAGCCCCTCATTTTAATCTAAATCATTGGCAACAATAGGAAAATAAGTAGCCACTCATGAAGTATAGATGGCGTAAAGTCCGCCACATTTCAGTTAAACATTTATAAGTCTTATCCTGGGAGTGTATTTCGTCCGATGCGTGGTTTTTATGGTAGAGCGCTCTGCATGTACCTAGACAGTTGCGGGTTCGATTCCCGCCATGTCAGTAATTTCTCAGGTGGAAAATTGTCATCATCATCATCATCCTCAAGCAACCATAGGCTACGGAGGTCCAACCAGACCGTGCAGTTTAATTCTCCAAGCATATCTCTCCTGAGCTACATCTGCTGCATCCAGCCACTGCACACCAATTCTAACAAGGTCCTGTTTGACATTGTCTGCCCACCGCATCCTAGGTCTCCCACTCTTTCTGAGGCCTTTAGGCACACTGTTCATAACCCTTTTCGCCAATCTATGCTTATCCATACGGGCAACATGGCCAAACCAACGGAGTCTCTCTCTGCACAATATGCTGCTTAAAGGAGGTTGCAGACTCCTTTGCCTAAATTCATCATTAGTTACAAAGTTAAACCACCTAATAACCAAGATACTACGTAAGCATCTAGAATAAAAAGCAAATACTTTCCTGTTATCTTGTTTACACAGCGTCCGAGTTCCGCTACCATAACTAACCCTAGAAAGAACCAAACTGTTATACAGTCTAATTTTAGTTTTGGTGTATATGCCTATTTCTCCACAATCTCCATAGATTCTTAAAAGTACCGGCAGCAATCCCTATTCTTTTGCTAATCTCATGCTGCACATCACCAGTATTTGTTACATAGCTCCCAAGGTAATTAAACTGTGACACCTGCTCAAGACTGCAACCATTCAGATGAACTGAATCACAACCTGCCTGACCAATTTTCATCACTTTAGTTTTCTCTCTGATTATAACCAAACCTACTCTACTACCAGTCTCATCAACAGCTCGAATGAAAGAGTTCATCTCATCAACATCATTTACCAAAAGGGCTAAATCATCAGCATAATCTACATCAGAAATTTTCGTATCTCCAGCCCATTTAAGGCCAAAATCTTTCCCTTGAAGTGAATTTCGCATAACATAATCAGTAACCAAACTAAAGAGAAAAGGAGACAAAATGCACCGTTGTCGAACACCAGAAGTAATACTAAACCAATTGCTACAAGCCTTACCAACTCTCACACACGACTCAGTGTTATTATAGAGAGCTTTCATTATGTTAACTAACTTGTCAGGTATACCATATGATCTCACAATCAACCACAAATTATGACGATCAACAGAGCCGAAAGCCTTTTTGAAATCAACAAAGCTAGCAACCAAAAGTTTCTGAAACTCTAAACATTTCTCAAGAATCTGCCTAAGTGAAAATATCTGATCCACACATCCCCTACCACTTCTGCATCCACATTGCTCATCACGCAATTGCCTGTCAACCAGATTCTTAATTCTATTAAGCACAATCATGGAAAGAACTTTAGCTGGAACAGAGAGTAGGCTGATACCACTATAGTTATCACAAGAACTGCGATCACTTTTTTTGAAAATAGGGATAACAATAGCTCTGGTAAAATCCTTAGGAACCATGCCTTTATCATAAAAGATATTCAGAATTTCAGTCATCCAAGTGGTAACCGAAACATTGACAACTCTAAGCATTTCATTAGTAAATTCATCTACCCCTGGGGATTTATGAAGTCTAAGTTTAGAAATAGCCAAAACAACTTCAGATTTTGTTATAGGGCCAACATTATAGCCACCAATACATCTATCATCTTTGCAAACAATGGGAGTAGAACTAACTACATTGTTTAGAACATCATTGAAATGCTCAGCCCACCTAACCATGACAGAATCCTCAACTTCTATAACCTTACCTTGTTTATCCTTCAATCCTTGTATGCCTGACCGTTTTCTACCACATAAAACGTATCACTGGTACAGCTCTCTGCTGCTCTCTGGTACAGCTCTCTGCTGTTGTGCTGCCTAACTGTTTCCTCAGCTTACTCAGCCAAGCCATCAAGCCAAAGATTCTTATCAGTAGCTAACTGATCCTTTACACGTTTATTAAGCTCTCTGTAATCCTTTCTATTAGGAACTAGTAGGGTACTGATTAAGAAAATTCCTGCCGTTCCTTCTTTCTGAAATAAGCTCAAGTGCCTTATCACTTAAATAGTTCTGTCTCCTCTGCTCCTTTTTTCCTAAAAGAGTACTATTATTTTCCAAAAAAGCCTGTTTAAAACGGCCCCGTTCTTCCTCAACTTCAGTAGTAAGCAAACCATGAGTGTCATAATGACTAAGTAACCTATCATGGTAAGCTTTAACTATAACTGGGTCTTTCAGAGCTTCAATATTAAAGGTAATTTTTTTTTAATTTAGCACAACAGTTTTTAAGTTTAAGTTGCAAGACACTTTAACAAGGTAATGGTCAGATCCAATTTCAGCTCCCCTATATTCCCTGGTATTTCTAACAGAACTAGCCCATTTGCTGTTAATTAATATATAATCAATCATATTCCTATGCAGCCCATCAGGTGAAACCCATGTGTATTTATGTATGTCGCGGTGTTTGTAATATGTGTTAGTTATTCTGAAACCATTGAGTTTACTTACCTGTAGGAGACGTTGCCCATTGCCATTGCAGCTACCAATACCAAAAGGGCCTATCACCCCTCCCCAAAGATCAGAGTCAGTACCAACTTTGGCATTGAAGTCACCAAGAACAAGGGTAATATCTCCTTTCTTGACATAATTCAAACTATCCTGAAGTTGTCCGTAAAACCTATCCTTCTCATCCTCATCAGCATCCTCAGTGGGGGCATAACAGCAGATAACATTGAAGTCTTTAATGCTTGTCTGAAATTTTGCTGTAAGAAACCTTTCTTTCATTAATGTACTCATATCCTAGAAAAGCATCACTAGCATGTCTGCTGCGCAGCAGACCCACGTCTTGGTGATGCTTTCCATCCTCTCGCCCTGTAAAGAAAATTTTAAAGATATTTTTAAGTATCGCACCTTTACCTGTCCATCTGGTCTCTTGCAAGCCTAGAATATCTAGGTTATAGCGCTGGAATTCCTGCGTGAGGACATCAAGAGAATAATCTCTATGTAATGTCCTCACATTCCACGTTCCTGCAGAGAGAAAATGATTAGTATGATTTTTAAAGAAACTAGGTTTTTTGAGATAGGTAGGGCCAACAATATCAAACTGCCCCCTGATCGCAGGCATGGAGCAAACCCCTGTTCCCCCTTCGCTAAAGACTGAAGTCACCGATGCTGGTAGGAACTTCAGTCACTACCTTTTCAAGTGGGCTTTTTGAAGAGCCTATTATCTGCTTGAGAGACATTACTCCAGTTTAGGCTTGACGATGCCCAACTAGCTAAGTAAGGTTCAAGTACCTGCGATGGCCTCTGATTAGGATTATCCACCAGCTGATATAAGGTATCCCATGCCTCTGTTAACTTAGAGCTGGCAACCCAGAAGCAAACAGAAAACACAGCGGCAGATTCTCCCTCAACAGAGGCCCACCAGTGCAGCAAGTCCAGGATCAATAATTAAGCTCAAATCCATAAGAGGTTCAGTCTAGTAGGTATAAATGATCAGCACCATGACCCTGTGAAGTTGACCACTTCTCAGCAGGGTTGAAAAAAAAGAAAAAGTGGCCATAGATGACCAGATCAGTAGGCCATACTAAACTGGCAGCCCCTAACTTCCGTTCCCTTCCAAAAGAGTACATCTCTTTTGAAAGGTACTAACGGCCTGCACCACGAGAAGGCGGGGTCGGACATTAGGTGCTAGACCTGGCCGGTTCTGTGCATCATCACTAGCTATTGGTACACAGCTCTCCTTCCAGTTTATGCCTAGCTACCATTTACAGGCTGGATAATTGTAATTTCTTATAATTTCTTTATTTCAACCCAATTATCATCTCCTACCAATTTTGTTCCATCCAATTGTGCACCCAATTGTCGTTTCCTCCCGGTTGTCGTATCTACCCAATAGTTGCAATTCCAATTGTTATCTACCCAGTGACGTCTACCCAATTGTCTCGCTGCCGTGTAAAAGTCATAGAATACAATGTATTTTAAAGGATTAAAAAGCAAAACCTTTATCTTAAGAAGGAAATGAAGAGTTGTTTTAATTGTTCTCTCACCATCGCTATCATCCTTCACTTATAGAGATTTAAAGGCGCAAGTTGATCCAGAGATTACGTTTCAGGCTTATTCGGGAAGAATTGTGATTACATCGCTTTTAAGGAAAAACATCAATAGTTGCTGCTTTCCTTCTTCTATTTTCCCTCTTGCTGATATTCATGTTGGTGAACGGCCTTTCTATCTGTTTAGACTCGATCACTGACTATGCCAATCAGCTCCAAAGGTTATTCTTTACTCCTCTTTTAATTACCAGTATTCTTTCAAACTAGTTAATTAGGAAAAAGAAATGTTTCGTTTAATCTGTGAAAATACATTCACGGGATGAAAATCTGGAATGTATCCAAAGGATGTATTATAAGAAGTTAAGAATCGCAGCATTCACTTGAAAAAGACGTTTATCACTGATAGATAACGGATTGAATCTAACATATCCTATCGTGTTACACATAGAGTAACATGGGATGTATTACAAGACGTCAGAATAATAGTGATCTATAAAACATCGAAGGGGAGTCAGTGGGGGCAAGAAACACCATCTGGCCAGAAAAATGCAAGGGGGGGGGGCGCAAACATTGGATTAATGTAGTATAACACAACCCCCTCCGTTTTACAAGTCTTTAAAATTTGTTAAATATGTTAAATATTTTTGGACACTCTCTTACCCTTACTAGTATTCTAAAAGGGTGTGCGTGCTGGTCCCTTAAGCCTCGAATAAAATATTTATATTACCACGGACAGTAGATAAAATCTGTAGAATTGCCTGTGCAAACATTACTGCATTATTGATAGATGACCTAAGGGAAAAATGACTTTCGATAATAAGAAAAATCTAATTTGAAAGTTCAATGATGATATTTTAAAGAGAAAATCTTGCACTTGGATAAAAATCACAAATCAGAAGAAAAATATGTTTTATGAAGCTGAAGCGACCTTTCTGCTGACAGAGCAAACTAGTTGAAAACAATTCTCGGGTGTTGCGTAAAAAACTTGAATAAAATGTGCGAAATTTCAGTCGTGCAAATCACAAAGTCTACAGAGTGAAATGGAAAGGAGAGATGTTGGTTAATAAAATGAATAGATTTTCAGTAGTAGCGTATAATTATATTTAAAGAAAAAATACGGAAATGCAGATTTTAGATGGATTGGTAGTAACACATTTAATATTCTCATTTGCATTTCCTGACTCTATGAATAGTTTGAAATGCTAAACTTTATCCCCTATTAATATGAACATTCCTTATTTGTTTACAGACATTTTCGATTTTTATTTTGCAAATAATTTTAAAATCCTGCTGAGAAGTTTGTTGAGAAATTTTCATTTGGAAAATTTTCAATTATCCTACGCCTTATGCTGCCCAATTTAATTTGAAATCAAGGGTGATACGAATTAATATCACAGTTTTCTTCCTTTCCATGGCACATCAATACATTCAAGTACACTTCCCAAGTATTTTTCTTGCTAATCCGAATTCGCAGGTTCAGTCAGCCTCGATAGGGCGTCCGTGTTTGGTGGGAAGAACCTTTCCCATAATACATTGTTGCATCATATTGATTAATGACAAAGGCGAATCTCTGCAATTTGCTGCTCAATGTTTCGACAACTATGAGGTAATTAAAAGAGCTCGAATTTACCCTTAAAAATGGTAAACTTTCGGCATAATTCATGTACAGAGTTGCAGCAAAAATTAGACCATAATGCTACCTAACCATATTGGCAATAAATCATCAGCACGGTTCAAAATTCGAAAGTTTTATAATTAGGGATATGAATGAACTGAATAATTTGGATAATATTAAACTAATGTAGACGATAGGTTAAAAGGTGTTTAATTTCTCTTAAAGTCCTATATTCTGAAGTTCATAAATCGAAAAAAGAAAAAAAAAAGATATTACCCCTTTAATTTCTGTTTAAATAGACTACGTATAATTTTCTTTCCGTTCAAACGTATGTCATTTCTCCATACAGGGTGGAGATATCAGGAAGATATTGTTCACGATACGCCAAACTATTTAAAGCTGTAATAAGGAAATAACTACTACTGTAGTACAAATAAAATAATGTCTTTGTACAGACAATCCCCGATTTACGTAAGGGGTTGATTTATCTAAAACCTAAATCGGGCAGGGGTTGGCTAAAGTCGGTAACCTACTTCCACGCATCGCAAGTTAAAGTTTGTTGTCATTAGATATTTTACATTAAATTTAAACACTATATTAGGGGTTCTCAACGTGGGGTACGTGGTAAAATGTTTTGGGATACTCCCTGAGGGCTAAAAAGTCGCTAGATATGTGTTATATATATATATAATAAATGTTTTATTTTATTTCCATTGTTATAGTATAACTATAGTTTTATCTATCTATACAAGGGGTACGCCAGTTACTTTTTTATTGTAAGTATTTCATGATTCGTCAAGCACTGAAGAATAAATTGAGCAGGGAAGGATGTAGGATACCTTTGGTTGATCTTCTGTGATGTTTTGTAGATGATATCATAAGACACAGATGTGTTACATTCATCAACTCCGTTTAAGTCCGTCGATTATTCCTTGGGAATCCCTTTCTTGTCTATAGACTGATAGAAGACTTTGGAATTCGAATGGTTATTTCGAATATGAAAATCTGTCCAACTGATCGTCATAAGCGTGATGATTCATGACACGTGGCGATTATTTAAACTTCTTTTTTTTCTAGTAATGTAAAGAATCTTGCTTGCCATTTGGGAAAAACCTGCTCTAATCATTATGCACTCTTTCTTTGCAGTGTTTCCATACAATCAATTGAAATTAACGTAAATATGTTATTATAACCCTCTAATAAACTTGCTATGTGGAAGGAGTTAAATGTAAATGATTGTGTTTCAAAATCATAGCCAACTAATTTTTCTTTCGATTTTCGCTTCATGATCATTCCTCAGTATAGAAATGGACACTGATGACCTTGAAAAACCCAATGCCCTTTAATGGGATCTTTAGGAATGGCTCTATGTGAGGAGAGACAAAATACATGAATGTTAAAAAAATCTACAAATAGATTTCAAGTGAGATGATTTCTGCATTCTTTACTTGATCAGCAAAATCCCTGAATCTGCTTATAAAGTATTTGAGAAGTAATTAAAATAGAACATTTTAGTCACTTTTTTGTTTAAGGAAAGAGTTAAACCGTGTTTAATATTTCTTAAAATTCTATATTTTTAGTTCATAAATCAAAATGAAAAAAGAAAAAAAAACTACCCCTTTTATTTCTGTTTAAATATATTACTTATGTTTTGTTTACGTTTAAAGTAAACCTGCTGGTATCTCTACTATAGGAAATTTCAAGTCCAAATTAAATCTGCCATGTCTACAAGAAGAGTCATCTCTGCCAGTGTGCCTCAGGGATCCCTTTTGGGTCCTACACTCTTCTCTTTATACTTATACGATTTACCTTCCTTTGTCGTATTCATCTTGCACTTGAGGCAGATGACCTTGCCTTACTATTTCCTCCCTCCGTCCTGCTATCGCTGTGAAGAGGCTGCAGCATAGCTTGACCGAGCTGGGCACATGGTACGAAAAATGGAAGATAAAGATTAAATCTGACAAGAGTTCTGCCATCTTTTTCACTTGAAAGCGTATTACGAATCCCACTTGCCTCCATTTACAAGATATACACATTGAGTGGCGTGATTCAGTCAAATATCTTGGGGTTGTTATATACAAGAGGTAAAAGTGGGACTATCACATAAATAATATAATCTCCAAAGTCAATTCATTGAGGGGCCAGCTAGGCCCACTCCTTAGGAGAAATTCCATTTTAATGATTGATCATAAACTTTTACTCAATGATATGATCATCAGACTGGTGATTCTCTATGCTTCACCCATATGGGCGAACACTACACCCACCAATATTCGTAAGATTCAGGTCTTACAGAACAAGATTTTGAGAACTGCGGTCGATGCCCCTTGGTTTGTCACTAACAGACAACTCCGTAGAGACCTGGGCATCGACCATATATATATATACACATTTAAAACGCACCTCAAAAATTTTTTTAGGCTGTAAGCAATAATCCCAAAGAGATTATTTCTTTTCTGATTCTTTACGATTATACTGTTTTGAACAATTACAAGAAGCCTAAAACGGTATTGTTCTCTGAGGAGACCTACCCGTTTTAGGTTTCTTATACAATTTTACTGCTATTTTTAGCTTTTCTTATGTTTGCTCTTAGGGGCCCTCCTAAGGGTGGTTTACTTATATATTTTTTTGCTATTCATGCCAAATAAGCATATATTTATGACGGAGATGGTTAGGGGTAAAATTATTACCCGGGTACATCGAATACGATTATACGATCTACGATCTACGAATCGTAACAGTCTTCTCCTTGCGGGATTAATATATCAGGAACGTATTGTTCACCATACACCAAATTCTTTAAAGCTGTAATAAGGAAATAACTCCTACTAATGTAGAACAAATATAATAATATCTTCTTACAGACATTCCCCGATTTACGTAAAGGTTTGAATTCTCTAAAACCTAAATCGGGTAGGGGTTGTCTAAAGTCGGTAACCTACTTCCACGCATCGCAAGTTAAATTTTGTTGATCAGAATGGAATAGGTCAATGAAAATCGGCAAGTAGTTTGTTCCCACTTTGGCGATCCCCCACAGTGCTCGCCAAAGTGAGAACAAACTACTTCGGCAGAAATTAATTTAATGACGTTGGCCTGACGAAACTACAATATGCTGCAATATTTCATTAGGCAAGTGATTGAACTAATTTAAATCTAATTTATATTTTTCAACATCGCACACTGTATACATTAGTGTACTAATATTCTTTATGGTTATACCATAATTATTTATTAATACTTGTGTTAGTTTAATGTATGAACTTTAAAACAAAATTATAAAGGTGTTTACGAGTAAATTTGTTGGGACCGAACGCTCGTCTTATATAAAATAATTTACCTGGACTCGGTCTCAAAAAGTTTGAGAACCACTGCTCTAAACTTTTTGGCAATTTGTTTAATGAGCTTCCACAATGTGGAGTTGGGGATAAACACTTTAATTTTATCACATATTAAATCCCATTCCATATGTCTGGTGTATTTAATCTTTTTTAGACGTTTATAGGCCGGAATATCCTCCTGTCTTTTAGTTCGTTTCACTTTCTTTCTGCTCGTCTGCGAATTGTTATCATTCTTCTAATGCAATTTGCATTGTAATTAATATAGTTGTGTTTTTAAATGGTTACGGTGTTCTCATCTAGGCATAGGTAATTTGATTAAGGAATTTTAAAAGAGAGACGTTTGTGATTTCACAATTAAGCTCTTGGGAAGTTTGAAGTTATGCAGCAAAAGCTCTCTATTTGATGCATTTGCTGGCTCTGTTTGCAGAATTTCTGATTGGGGGAAATCCGTTAATAATGATGAGCGAATGATCGCTGAAGACTTGGTCGAGGTGTAGTTTCCTTAGAAGCAAATGTGGAATATCGGGCGAAGCCAAGGTGAGATCGATAGCAGTAGTTCTGCAGTGAGGCCTGAAATAGATGTGACTTCCGTTGTTCATAGGAACCAAGTTATATTTTGAGATGAATTGTTCAATAATGGTTCCTTTGGGATCCAGACTGTCTTCACCCCATGTCGGGCTATTGGCATTGAAATCGCCGCATAATAACCAGGGAGATGGGCATACTTCTTAAATTTTACCTAAGCATTTAACTGTAACGTCTTCACCTGGATTATAGAAGGGTATAAGTGAAACATATTGATGCTTATTTTAAGTCATACTGCCACACATTCTATTCTGGTCTCATCTGTAGGAAGTGATATCCTATTATGAGGAATATCTCTGTAAGTAAAGATCCCAGCTCCAGTTGTATTTGGAAATTTATTGGAGAGATGAGGGATAAAATTAGGAATTTTTATTTTTCTTTGAGACTCAGTTTTTACCACCTCATGCATAGCCAAGGTGGCGAAGTTGTGCTGTTTTAGTACTTCCGAAAGCGGACATAATTTCGGAAGTAAAGATCAAGAGTTCCAAATGAAGAACTGCAGAAGAGAGTTCGCTTGAAAAATTATACATAATAAGCAAACAAATATTCTGAGGGGAGGTGAAGGAGTGATTAATTTTTCTGTGATCGCAGCAATATTATCCGATCCTGTGTCTGATTGGGCAGGGTTGGGATTAGATTTATTTCTGACTAAAACGTGATTTATAACTTCAGTGAGACTTTCGGTGAATGCGAGCGAGATGGTTTGCATTCTGAGTTGCAGTTCGGTTGCGATTACGTGCAATTTCTCTGCATCAGTGAGAGAAACGTCTGATCCTGTGGATGAGATGGATAAACATTCTTCTTCTTCTATATTGTAAGTTGAATTGGAGGCTACGTTGCTGCTTGGCAATGAAGGGAATTCCATTTATTGGCTATTTTGTAGGTTCCTTGATCTAGAAATAGGCCTAGAGAGCTGTATTTTGGTTTTAGGCGCAGAATATCTCGAGGAAGATGGTCGTTCAAAATTGCTCCCACAATATTAATTTTCAGATTTTTTCCCATACTTTCCTCTGTAGATGGCCGCAGCTTGGGCCCTTGAGAGGTTTTTAAATATTTGAATTATCCTGATTTTATTCGCCAAGTATCTGACTTCGCATCCTGCGTAAGTCGCGTAGTGATTGCCATGACAACTAGGGAATCTAGAGGTTCTAGGTTACAGTATTCGAAAGCGTGAGCCCGCCACATTTTTTTGCAGCGAACTCTGCTGCGGCAGCCTAAGGCTTCAGAATGTCCGAATTTGAAACATCTGAAGCACAGAAGAGGGCGTGATTAATGATTCTTAATTTTGAAATAAAAAACATCTATTATAATAAAATTGGGTATTGGTTTCGGTAAAAACGTGAGGATGATATCTTTGTCTATTGTGGTGATTTTTAGTCAGAGTTAATACTTTTTTTTCACTGTAGGTAATCCTGTGCACATCATAACACCTTGAGATTTGCTCTGTTCATAAATTTCCACTTCTGAAGTGTTAATGGGAATTGCTGTTAGGAACCCTTGAGGAAGAAACACATGTTTTTTGGGGAAACGTAGGTTGACTCTGTGCCCCATGAAATGCGGATATTCTTGCAAATATTAGTGGTTCTTTGTGTCCCCAGTTCCATAAGAATATTTTTTTCGTCCAGTCAGTCTTAATTTAATTTATTTGTGAAAAATCAATTTTATATCGTCTCGAAGATTCGCTGTGCCATAGGCTGCGAGATCTGCCTCACTACATCTGATGATGCATATTGTCGGTTCTTTTAGTATATGGTCTTCTGCATCTGGGATCATGATGGTGAATTCTGTACAAGTGCAATTATTATTCTGTATGACAGTACTCTTTTGCCACTGCTGGGAGTTACTTCAATTTGGGGAAGGTCTTTTTTGCAAAACGGGTGTTGTTCGATGGGACTGAATCAAACTTGAGGATTATCGTCTTCTAACAGAACACCGTTTTTCGCTTAAATTCTGGTATGCTTTTGGATGGGCGGCAAAGAGAAAGTAAAAAAATGCGACCTGAGCAGAAGCACGCTTCTTCCTGGATCAAGAAAACCCTACATAACTTATCTAATCTAACCGTTAAGCTCTGAAAAGTGCTGTGGAACGTTTTCCTAAGAATTACGTTTAAAGCTTAGCTAACCTGACTATGTCAGATAACAAAATTGAAAGGACGAAAACAATGATTTAACTTCCTGTACACTATTTATTTCAAATTAAAATGGGTAGCATTAGGCGTAGGATAATTGAAAATTTCCCAAATGCTAGATGCCAGCTCAATAATCTTCTCAGTAGAATTTTAAAATTATTTGCAAAACAAAAATCGAAAATGCCTGTAAACAAATAAGTGATGTTCATATTAATAGGGAATAAAGTTTAGCATTTTAAACTAATCGAAGAATCAGGAAAAGTAAATGACAATATTAAATATGTTATTACCAATCCATCTAAAGTCTGCACTTTCCTCATTTTTCTTTAAATATAAATATACCCAATATTTGGAAATCTATTTACTTTATTAACCAACATCTCTCCTTTCCATCTCACTCTCTAGACTTCGTGATTTGCACGACTGAAACTTCACATATTGAATTAAAATTTTTTACGCAACAGCGGAGTACGTTTTTCAACTTGTTTGCTCTGTCAACAGAAAGATCGCTTCATTTTCATAAAATAAAATTTTCCTTTGATTTCTGACTTTACCCAAGTGCATGTTTTTCTCTTTAAAATATCATAACTGAATTTTTTAAATTAGCTTTTTCATTTTATCTAAAGTCAATTTTCCATTAGTTCGTCTATCAATAATGCAGTAATGTTTGCACAGGTTTCTACAGATTTTGTCCGTCGTAATATAAATATTTTATTCGAGGCTTAAGGGACCAGCACGCACACCCTTTCAGAATACTAGTAACGGTAAGAGAGTTTCTAAGAATATTTAACATATTTAGAAAATTTTAGAAACCTGTAGAACGGAGGAGGGGGGTAGTGTTATACTTACATTTCCAGGGGTTACGTGAAGCATAAAATGTTGAGAACCACTGATATATGTTTTATTTTATTCCCATTGTCATATTATAACTATAGTTTTATCTATCTATACAAGGAGTACACCAGTTACATATACATTTCCAGGAGGTACGTGAAGCATAAAATGTTGAGAACCACTGATATATGTTTTATTTTATTACCATTGTTATACTATAATTATAGTTTTATCTATCTATACAATGGGTACGCCAATTACATACACCTTTCCACGGGGTACGTGAAGCATAAAAGCTTGAGAATCACTGATAGATGTGTTATTTATTTCCTATTGTTATACTATAACTATAGTTTTATCTATCTGTACAAGAGGTACGCCAGTTACATACACATTTCTAGGGAGTATGTGAAGCATAAAAGTTTGGGAACCACTTCTCTAGATACATGCCAGAGCGCTCTACCATAAAAACAACTCATCAGACGAAAATACTCTTCCTGGAAAAGACAAATTTTTCACTGAATATGCGCCATATATACTTCATGCGAGGAACTTCATCACAGGAAATCAAAACAGCGGATATAAAGAATTTTTCTGGCTAATACGATTTTCATTAAAACGGAATATTAAATTTATTTTTCGATTCTCTTCATTTTAAGTGAAACAATCTTAAATGAAAAGATTGGCTAATGGACACGACGATGCCCAAGACTAACAGTATTCCCTTTAGTCAATAAAATAAATATTTTAAAGATCCTTTACTTCTAATAGACACAATTGGAAATTTGTGAAATATATTACAGAAAATCGGAACAGGCGATTTTGAGAATTATTCTTGCTTATCCGTCCTCAGTTATAACGTACTTTTGTATTCTTTCCTGCATCAACTAAATGAAGCAAAGTGAAACCAAATAATGCAGTACAGAGAAACCAAACGGAAAAAAACTCAACATGCTCACTAAACCCGACATTTAATGGAACGATTTTTACTTCCAATCAGTCTTTTTCCTTCATTGAATCTTTCATTGAAACATTCTTAAATATCTTTTTTTTTCAAAAAAAAAGAAACGGAAATCAAGGGATGTCAGGTAGGAAATTAAAACAGCCAATATATACACACCGTCTACTGAATTAGAAACCTTTATGCAGATGTACGTAAAAGTAACTTGCGCAGCGTATATGTGAAATGGTGATGACGTGCATCGCCACGTGATCTAGGCAGCATTTTAAGACTGCTGCTCGTCAGTCATGTGATGTTTCGTTTAAAAGGAGTAGAAATTGAAAAAAATGTCGTCCAAACTAGTTTTATCAGAGTAAACATTTGTTAAGCACCGGATGTTCCGCTTCTTGTAATGTTTTCGTTCGAATTCTAAGTGTATAACAAATATCGATTGCTTTGATATATTGAATTTGAAAGAAAAGTTTCAAAGCGTTATTAAAAGTCGAGAAAGAAAAAAATAGGTGTTATGCAGGATTTTTGAAATTCCTTGTGCATTTCTAATTGTTTCATTAGAAAGGGAAAAAAATCATTTTATTGAATGTCGTACTAGTGAGATTATTTACAGTTCTAGTCTCTTTAATTGCCTCTGGTGCTATCTTTTGATATCCCTATTCTTTTTTGTTTAGAAAAGTGACTGTGGAAAATAAAATTCGCGTCAATTCAGTTCAAAGAAAGTAAAAATTATCGTTCATGTAGTGAAATGCGTAATATATAATATCAGATAGATTCATTGAAACGAGTTTTCAAAAAATTCGATATATTGGAATATCAGATTAGAAAGAGTAGTTGTAAATGGTTTAGTGAGTAAAAGACCAGATGCAGTAAATGATGTTTTTGCAGTTCCTTTCCTGGGTTCTTTCGATTACAAATAATCAATTATAATATTTTAATCCATGTCGTATCGTAGAGAATAGAGACAAATGCATCATTATCCATGGATTAGCTAAAACACTTGTAAATGACGGTTGGTTTAGTTTCCCAAAGGCATTCTTTTGATATTCGATTGGTTAGTTCAGAAAGGAAAGAATTTTTTCCTTTTATTCAATGTAGGATTTGTGAGATTACAAAATTCTTATTCTGATTACGTTCCTGCAGCTCCTTTCGTTTGATTTAAGATTGTTCCGTTTAGAAGAAACATAATGAAATTGATTAGTGAAAATTCGTTTCGAGAAAAGCCTGATTAGCGAGAATAATAATATTGGTGGATGTTATCATTTGTTTTTATATGTTTTTCGATTTACGCCTGTATCTGTAAGAAGAAAAGAACCTTCAAAATATAAATAGTAATTGTTTTACGAAGTTTGGGTTTTTAGGGTACGTTATTTTTACTCCAGATCGTTTTACTTGCAACGAACAGGATGGAACAGAAATGTAATAATCCGTTGTATCGAAAGTCGGATTAGCGAGAATAATTCTCAATCTCATTTGTTATGATTTCCTGTAACACTTTCGATTGATTTCCAATTGTTTCCTTTATAACAAATGTATCTTTTAAACATTCATTGTATTGAGTGTCAGATTATTCAGAATAATGGTAGTCTTGCGCATTTTCGTTTCCTGTAGTCGTTCCCTTTATTTGAGATTGCTTCACTTAGAACGGAAAGAATAGAATAGAAATATCGGAATCCGTTCTATCCAAAGTCGGATTAGCGACAATAATTCTCAATATTGGTTGTTTTGATTTTCTCTAATGCATTTGATTGTTTTCTGATTGTTTCCTTTAGAAAATTTCGTTTTATTGAGTGTCGTATTGTGGGAAAGCAGATCAGTCTATGAAACTTTGTTTTGCAGTAGTGCATTTCTTTCATTTTCCTTTTACTACCTTTAGAAAGAACAGACTTCATAAAATATCCGCCGTAGTGCGTTGTCCGATTAAAGGGGATAAATGCAAATCATTTACTGAAAAATGGATTAGAGAGAATACATACAATACTGCATTGCGTTCGTGTAATTTAGAATTATATCGGTCAGAAGGAATACATTTGACAAACAATTCGCTGTATTCAACGTCGGATTAAAGAGAATAGGAGTAGTTGCCCACTATGTAGTAGAAATCTAAGCAAATTCTTTATTTTTTTTCTAATGCTGTTCAAGTTCAAGAAGATCTTCGCTAGTTTAGCGGCTGGGAAGGAGATTCAATCAGCTCAGTAAGATCTTACGTTCTAGTTCTGCTTCTCCATGGCTACAATATTTGTATTAACTTCCTCAAAAGATTGCTTCGAAATCATCAATAAATTGAGGACAAAACTGTTCAGTGTTTGAATAGTAGTCAATTTTATCATTCAAACATCTTTCGATACATATTTCATAGAAGACATCTTTAAACACTTTTACTTCATTCCATGATTCCTATAATATTCTTGATGCCATTAAAGATTGTGAAGCCTCTGAAGAAATCTTTACTTCTATTTTGTCCACTTGCAGAAGCTTTGATTGATCAGTGCAAGTCACGACGCTAAAATCATCGTATGAGCAAATACGTCCTCTTCATAATTGAAAATCGTCTTATGAGCGGATCGTCATAAAGTGAAACGTCGTAAAGCAGGGTATTAGTGTACAAGGTTGAAATCACCAGAAATACTGAAAGGATGAATTTTGGCAGCAGACACTAATGTGTACTCAATAATTGTAAGAGGAAAATTCCTAGAAATTGGATTGAGATATTTCTTACTATTAATGTTTCGGTGCAAATGTAGTTTTAGTGATAGAAATAAGCTTTTCTTTACTGTATATCAGTGTCCACATACGAAAACGATCTCATAAGGCATTCAGCGCTTAGTCTGTGACTGTTATTGTGAACATTCAACGAAAGTCATTGTATGGTATTTCATGTTCTGTCAGGATGTTGGAAAGCTACATATTGTAAAAGGAATAACAAAAGCTAAGGACTACATCAAAATACTGGAAACAAAATTATTACCAAGGGTCTTTGATCTTATTTTGGGATGAACGTAGATCTTAATAATGTTTTAATTAACTGGGCGAAATGCACTTTGTTAGTGTGAAAAGGTTCTTAAGAAGTGGTTAGCAGATAGCAAGGTTGAAAAGATGGAATCGACTGGACAGTCTCCACACTTTAAGACTATACAGGAGCTTGTATTACAGAATAGGTAAGGAAATTTGCGAGCAGAGACGTCCAAATACGCGAGTTAATTAAGGCTTTCCTGTTACTTCTTAATCATATTTTATTACAGACGAACTTAAATTAGTGAATCTCATGTCAAAATCACATAAAACATTTATTTAAACACAGGGCTAACCTATGAAATATTGAATTTAAAATGTTAATATTCTGAAAAATGCGTTTAACAATTGTTATATAATGTTTAAAACAGGGATCAATATAAATATTTTACGAATTTTAAAGTTTCCTTTAATTCATATCTATGCTATATCATGTTATAATATATACGCAATTGCGTTTGGGCAATTATACTTCAACAATTATTTTCGATAAGAAAAAACTAAAAAATACATAATTTAAATGAAAAATAATTTATATAAATAATTTTCTAATTAATAAATCATATAATATTTAAATAACAAGTCCTAACGATCTGGGATCGAAGTCACGACTCTGTTGTTTAAATGTGGAAAATACAAAAATTAAAAACGAATGTTTCAAATAATATATCATGAGAGAGATTTAAAATTTAGTTGATGGAATGTGATGATCAAAATATTTATTTTAATTTCTTCTCCTTAACTTCAAAGGGATGGGAAAGTAAAAGATTTTCGTTTTAAGAGATATATGAGAGAATGATTTCTATTTTGTGTTTTGTTTGTACCAGTACATTATTGCGATTTTTTTTTATAAATTATCCATTAGTTCGTATTTCCAGTATCAGATGGGGAAAAAATTGGAAACCGAAAAAACTTCATTTTCTTTTAAAACAAGCAACTTATTATCACCAGGGATGATTAGCTGTTCTTTCAATTGTTCGTTACATCTTGATAGAAGGCTTTCTTGTTTTATTTGAATTTGTATTTCTAACTTTAATTCAGTTAATCTAAATTTCATCCTACAGAGCAACAGAAAAATATCTGAAAAAGGAAAATGACAAACTCTTCAATTTAAATCCACTCTCCTTTTGTAGCAATTATCATACATATAATATAAAACCACTCCTCTTTTGTAGCAAATTATGATACATAAAATATTCTTTACGTGTGGACTCAAAATCGATTCCTAGATAACCACATTTCTTTAACGTTTATCAAAATTTTCTGTCCGAAACGATTTGGATTCATCATACCTAGTGTCATCCTAACTCCCAAGTTCTCCTCATTTATAATCAGTTAACCAACAAATGTAATAGATTTGACACATATTTCAAATATATATATATTTTTTGAAAAATCATATCCAACCAATGCTCTTTGAATTTAATTGCACAAAAGCGCTGTCATTTGACTTATTATCGTGCTCTTTGAAAATTCGATTATTATGGTTTTTAACGGCTAAACTGCTGAAATTAAACTTAACGTGACCGGATGCATGAAAATTGCTTTGGAGACTAAGAAGCAATATAGATGATACAATTGTATATTCAGTATCAAGACATGCAAAGAATGCACGAGCATATTATTTGCCTTTCGCATTAAAATATAATTTTCTTAAATGTTGGACATATCTTTGAGATACATCCGTGATATACCTAATACGATTGCCACGATTGTTAATGATTGAACGAATGATATTTAATTGTATTAAACTACTTTATTAATATAGTGGTAGTTATTGCCAATTTTCTATTAATTTCTACCTATTTTCCAATTGTTTTTCAAACGTTATTTGTTGCGTTTCTCAATTTATGTGGGTGTTAAAACGACTGTTCCAGTATATAATTACAACATTTTGACCCATCACAACAAGTTGTGTATACACACTCTAGAACATTTACCACCCCTTCTTTTTCCCCTTCCAAAAAGTGGGGAATATCATAAACGATTGTTTTCTATATCCATGGAATTCTCACCAGTAGTGAATGAAAAGTGCTTTGGACACTACTCTAATATATAGGGGAGACTTCTCTAATATATGAGGAGTTAGCGAAGATATTCACTTGAAATTGCCTTGCATCAACTTAAATATAGTGCAGGATATTATGAGGCAAGTTTTAAAATGTGCCCAGAAGTAATAACTGATTGTAAACAATTATGCCACGTATATATCTGTAATAAGATGGATCCAACTTCAATTGTCGAAAATGTGTATGCATGTCATTACTATATCACGATTTTTCTTTTTATAAGAGGCTGAATTTTTTTTACTTAACTGGTAATTGTTGGACAAATTCCTTCGAATATTTCGGTAATGCATAGATATACTGTATATATATATATGTAGTAAGATTCTGTTATTATTAATATTTATTCCATGCAGGTCGATTACAGTAAACCAATTGTACAGGTATTTTAGGTATTAAGTGTTCAAGTGGCTTGTTGTTCCAAATATTTAATCGATCATTTTAATTTTGTTATGGAAAATATTTTTTTACACATTCATGCATTAGGATTCAAACGTGTCAAAAGCTATAATATTTGCTCAGTAATTGCAGCACAGGTAAAAAATGCAGTAAAATGATTTAAATAAACTTTAAACTATTGAAATTCGCATTTAAATATTATAACTAAAGACAATATTGTAATATGCTTTAATAACGTACAGATATTTTGAAGAGGATTTTATTATAATTGTACTAAAGTGTTGTTTTTCAGAGAGGTAAAAGTCGATAAAGAAAAACTTTTATTTGTAATCATTGTTTATGAATTTAAGAAAACTGTTGTTACAAATTCTTTTTATGGTAGAATACTATTAATTCGATGCCAAGTCTAAGGATCTGTGTGCTGTTTAGGAGTTGTAGGTGGATGGATATTTGCAGCTTGAGAACTGATACAGTTGCTTGAGTTGTAATATTTCTAAACGGAATTCTGTAAATTTGTGTTCTTTGTTTCTAATGACAAGAGCATTAATTCATTAAAACTGTTTGTTATAATAAATCGTTAATAAGGTTTAAGTCACTGATCATTTAGTTTCAGTTGTTTTCTTAACCAGGGTAAGTGTCTTGTTAAAGAATTTCCATCGTTTGAAGTAGTTCTCTGTGACTGGATTATTCTGTAATGATGTTGTCTCAAGACAGCTCCGTTCAGTACTAAAAATGAAATATCGAGACTAATTTAATATTCAGATTTAATTAACGATTTTCTGGAATAAACTATAGCAATGAATAAATGTTCTTCAATTCATTACAGACGACCAATCTAAATTTACATTGATCGTCTGTAAGACTATCCTTAGCAGTTTACTAACTCAACCAACACTATGTATATCGCCGTCTCTTTGCACAGTTGTATCGCGTTCGCTTGCAGTGACATTGCTTCTGCCGATGTCCGAGTCAGAATCCTAGGATGGCACATTTTGTTTGTTCAATCATTTACGTTGCAATTGTCTCTCATTAACCAGTTCAGTTCCAGATAAGTACAGTCGCTCAGAAAAGTATCCGAACGCTATGGTTGATTACAGAATTCATGAAAAATATCTGGCAACGATTTGTTTTTGGAAATTAGTGATCTGGCAACCATCGTGTACGCACACGAAGGTTTCCAGATCATTAATTTCTAAAACAAATCGCTGCCAGATATTTTTTCTGAATTCTGTAATCAATCATAGTGTTCGGATATTTATTTGAGCGACTCTACCTTGAATTTCTAAGTTGCACACATTGTTTTCCTGTTCCAAATCATTTACCCTTTCTAATAAATTTTTGATCGTATTTTCCAATTTTCTGATTCTTAGCTAATAAGTTCTTATATTCATGTCTGCAGAGAACCAAGTGCTGAGTCACATTTTCAACCTTATCTCGCAATTCATCATATTTTCCTGATAAAAAATCTAATGATTTGGTAAGTTCCACTATATTGTTCTTCAGGTCACCCATGCATTCATTCAGTGCTTGTTTAACTGAATGGTATATTAAAGATTTTATACATGTCATTTGTTCGCAGCTGAAGCCTTGATCTTTCTCCGGGTAGTCAGGGAACGTTGAAGCACCTGACGCAGCATATTCAATATCGTACGGCCTGGCAGGACAAGGAATTATTAAGGGAGAAGAGAGCTAGCTTCCAGAGACGTAATATAAACTTTTCGATTACAGCGCCCTCTAAACATGGCAAATTCGTGCATTGCAGTGTAGCCAAGCCTGGGAAAGGAGCGAGTTCCCTGCATTATTTTTCAGCCACCGAGCAAAGTTTTCAATTGCTTACACCACGTGACTAATTTTACATACACTTTGACTCTGAAAAATGTTCATTTTCTTCATGAGGTATAATCATAATTTGCTTTTCGTTTAGAGAAAAAAAATGAATAATGTAAGGTAATAATTTTCTTTAATAAAATCGAATTTTGTAAAACTGGTAGAAGATATGCTAAAGAACAAAATTTTAATATTTTGAACAACTTACAGCATTTAGTATATTATAATAAATTGAGATTTATGCGACAATGCACGATAACATGATCAGTATAATTATATTTTATAAAATTGTAGATATTTTCCATAAATATCATATCGAGTTTTTTACTTGTATAAATGTACAACAGATGGCAGCAGGCACTTCCCGTATCAACCATAAAAAAATAATTACACTGTTACAGCAGAGTGCAGAAGCCAATGTACATCGATATGCTCTAGGGAACACAAATTGACTTGTATATATTCACAAGATGATTAAATGTATTAATTTGCATATTAATTTTAAAAATTCTGCAAAATTACTCAAAATAAACATACAACGGCTTTTCCAGGTATCGTAAAATGTACTCCTGAACGGGATAAAACACTCATTGAATAACTTTAGGGTCAGCTACCACTGTGTCAAACAGCCATGGCTGTTAGACATTTGGAAACACTGGTTAAATCGCAGTATATATACCAATAGTAAGATAAACCATAGCTGCAGTGGGCTAAAATGACTGCACTGCGCATGCGCAGATCGCCCCTTATAGTTGTTTTTGTGCCTGCACTTCAATTTGCCACGTTCAGCTTCGGTAAAATTCCGCAGAACTCCGCAGAACGGCGCCACTTACGCTTGTGCAAAACTAGCCTTCTCCTTAGACCAGGCATATCAAACTCGTTAACCACCGAGGGCCATATTAAGTATTATATATTAAATCGCGGGCCGCAAAACAAAAAAAAAAAAAAAAATTTAAATAAAGGTGAAGCATAGCTTTTATTATAAACAAATCAATACATACAAAATAATAATACACAGATTATAAACATATTAAAAAATACATATGTATGTAGGAAAGTTTCTTTTTTTCAATTTAACATTATTTAAATAAAATAATATCATCTTTTTTTTGAAGAAACTTGGCAACGTTTTTCATTAACCAAATCTTCAAAATTTGGTTGAATTTGTTGTGCTGTAGTTATTTTTAAAATTGCTTGCATATGCTTGTCTGTTAATCTTGATCTTTCCGCAGTTTTATTATTTTCTAAAGTGGAAAATAAAAATATATATCGAAAATTTTGAATATATTATCGAAATATTTGAAATTAAGGTTTCTTTTCCTGTTTCACTTTTCATATTCATTTAATTATTGCACATTTCAAATAATAAAAGTATCTGTTTGTTACGTCTTTGTTTGGCTGATGCCATATTCAGAGAAGTTTGGGGGAGGGTTCGCACAAATATGTGCTACCGAACATAGATAAAATACGTTTAATTGCTAATAACACATTGGGAAATCGGTCCGGTGATAAATAATTATAGAAATGTGGAATCCCAACATTCATATATTTTTGTTTCAATACGGAATCGCTCTGAATTTCGATTAGTTCCAATTGTAAATTTTGATCCAGTGTTGTCCAAAGTTAAATAAACGTATTGATTATCAATCTTGATGGGCCGCGTGTTTGACATGCCTGCCTTAGACCTTCTTTGGGCAGGGTAAGTATCAGAAATTTTGCATTTCATACACATCTATTTATATTTGCATTCCGCAGAAAATTTGCGGTAATTATCTTCTGTAATATTTGCACAATAGTAATGAAATTGGCTTCTACAGGCACCTTTACACCTGATGGAATCTGTTCATTTGTCAGTAGTCTCTAGAACTTCATTCCCACAGATAGCACACAAGTTTTCCATTGGTGAGGAATATAGAGTTGACTACAGCGTGGGTGTCCTTGAAGCAGTCCCTTTACTGAATTTCTTATGCGCATGCGCGTGAAAAGGTAGTGTGAGGCAAGGAACACGTCGAGTTGACCAACGTTAGGCTTAACTAAATGACCAGTTCAAAGTTTCAAAGATTTAATGAAATAGTTCTCGAAATGGGCAAGAAAGATATCTAAGGAAATAAGCAAATCTTTAAAACATTAAATATAAATGTTTAAACTCACAGAATGACGAATTATCATGCTATTAAGTGATATAAGAGTCATCAGAACCACATCCTTCTCCTATTACAGTTGCCACACGGTTGCGGATTTCTCAGACATCGTAGCCAATTTTGCATTTTCATTATCATATTCGTGTTCAGCACCTGGGAATCTTTAAGAAATGGCTAATTTTATCCCAGAGGCATGACTTTTATGAAAATTTGTTGCCCAGTGTTATTTGTTAATGTAGTAACAAGAAACTAAAGACCAAACTTTTCATGGCTTCGATAAATATCACTTTTCGGATCAATGATTATTTCGCATTTTTCATTCAGATTCACTCCACTTGCCAGCTTGCAAAGTTATGCAGTAGACGTTTAGGACATTCTGTTTTACATTAGATTAATTGTCTGGTTATTAATATTAAATAATTTTAGTTTTCTAATTGAGTTAAACTAGAGCTTATCATAAGAAAGGTTTGGAGATCAAGTAGAATTAATAATCAATTAATATGGCATCAGCCAAACAAAGATGTAACAAACAGATATCTTTATTATTTGAAATGTGCAATAATTAAATGAATATGAAAAGTGAAACAGGAAAAGAAACTTTAATTTGAAATATTTCGATCGAACATTTCGCATTAAATAATTTTCTTTTGCTCTTTAAAGTCTAGAGGTTGAACAAAAGGAGAGATTTGGGATGTCAGAGAGATTTTTGGAAGAATTGGCTTTTCACAAAATATCAGCAGTGTGCGACAAACTGAATCAGAAGGGTAAGTCTGCCAAATTTCTGGCTAAACCTACGATAGGAGAGAATTTTATTATCTTTATTCAAGTTACGAAATATTGCATGCTTATAAAATTAGGTAAAATAAGAGTCAATATGATAGCTCTTTTCATTTGCTTCCTTGACATAATTATGCTTCATGCTGTTTTTTAATGGTAGGAGGTGCTCCCCTATACAAAGAATGGGTTGGGTTGTTTTACATCTGAGCGGCAATTTTTTGAATAAAATGGGCTAAATGGCCAGGTCACATGAACCCCAAAGTTTCAGAGAAGGTTGGGTGAGGGGACCCACTGGAACAGCTGTTAGGAGACAGATGTTAGCTCGTATCAAGGCCATCCAGTGTGTTCTTTAACGTGCACAGGGTATGGCTCTCCCACACAAAGACCACGGCTTAACGTCCAGATTAATTAATAATTAATTATTAAATAATAATCCTAATTCAGAAAAGTATCTGGCAACTTTTTTTAGAAATTATTGATCTGGAGAAGGTTGTCACATCACTAATTTCTAAAAAAATCGTTGTCAGATATTTTTCTCCTGCCCACGACTTAACCAATCTCCGACAGCCTTTGAAACACATTCATATCTACCTTCTCACCAAGAGGACGATGGGGTTCAGCGGGGACATAATTGGGACAGAAATAATTCTTCGCTGACATAATTGGGACTGGAAGTTGGGAACTGCAGATTACGAGTCTGGCACGCTGCCGACTAAGCCAACTCTCGTCTCTCATTCAAATGAGCTATATATTTCATTTAATATTCTTTTACAAAACACAAAGGATGAAGATAGAAGCTCTATTAAGTCATTCTAGACTTCTCTTACAACATCAAACACCGCCTTCTCTGTAACACTGTCTGTCCATTCGCCCTCAAAGTATGCAAAAAGAAAATCAATTTCACCTAGTTTAAGCACTGGGCACTAAATGGCAGCATCAGCCTAGAAAACATTTCAATATGGGATATACTAATACTGGATAATTTTAGCTAATAATATTACATATTATATATTCAGCTAATAATATTACAGTTATTCAACCAGTATAGAAATAAATGTGTGTGGCATTGCTTCTGTTACAGCTCAAACATAGGAAAAACATATATATTCTATCCATTAGCCTAATTGCTAATGGATAGTTTCAGATGCTTGAGTTCTACTTTTCATGACTTTAAATATTGAACGAATATTTTTAACCCTAAATAAACTGCTCTACCAAAATATTACAGAATTTCCATGTTATATCAATGGGAATCTAACTTCGAAGCTCTATAATTTCTATAAGACGCATTCAATGGAAAAATATCACTAAAGATAAGAATCATTCATACATGCGTACAGGTCCAATGAATGTAACATCCAGCAGATCTGTGGCTTCACTTATAACCTCAGGTGAAGAGAAATTGTTTGGGAATTACCACACCAGTCTACGACAACATCGTTGGCGTTTAATTTTTCCATTTCGAGATGTAAAATAATTTAAAATAACTTTTCCCAAAAATTTCCGTTACTGCAGAAATTTTGTCGTTCAACGAAACTGAGTACTGAAATAAAATTTCCGTAAGTGAGAAATTATGTACGTAATTTCCGTAAATACTATAATAAAAAAATAGTAGATTGGGGTTAGTTTCGCTGCATTGTAATTATAAATTATAGTAAGAAAGCAATCGGGAAAGCTTTTAGCGAAACACATGATTATTTGCTATAAAAATATCTGTGAGTTTCTCAATGGAAATTGTTTATTGGAAGTGTCACAATGGAAGTATTTCATGATTCTTCAAGAACTGAAGGATAAATTTAGCTGGGAAGGATGCAGGATATCTTTTGTTGTTCTTCTGTGATGCTTTGTAGATGACATTATAGGACACAGATGTGTTGCATTCATAAACTACGCTTAGGTGCTTCGATTGTTCCTTGGGAATCCCTTCCCTGTCTGTAGACTGATAGGAGACTTCAAAATTCGAATATTCATTTCGAACATGAAAATCTCTCCAATTGATCGTCATATACGTGTTGATTTATGACACGTGACGATTGTTTAAATGACATCTTTTTTTTTCTAGTGATGTAAAGAACCTTGCTTGCCATTTGGGAAAACCCTGCTCTAATCACTATGCATTGTTTATTTGCAGTGTTTCATACAATCAATTCAAAGTAACGTAAACATGTTATTATCACCATCTGATAAGACTGCTAGGTAGCAGGATTTAGATGTAAATGATTGAGTTTCAAAATTATAGTCAACTAATTTTTCTTTCGATTTTCTCTTCGTGATCCTCCCTCAGTATAAAAATGAACACTGATGACCTTGAAAAACCCAATGCCCATTTAACCGGATCTTTAGGAATGGCTCTATGTGAGGAGATACAAAATACATTCCATTTTATTTACTTCTCAAATACTTGCTAAGATGATAAAAGAATATTTTCTGATAAAGGACTGAGTGGAGAAATCAGTTCACTAGAAATCTATTATGTTTCGTACTGAGGGAGGACCAAGGAGAGAAAATCAAAGAAATAATGGTTGGCTATAATTTTGAAACACAATCATTTATATCTAAATCCTGCCATGTAGCAAGCTCATTAGAGGGTTATAATAACATGTTTACGTTACTTTGAATTGATTGTATGAAAACAGTGCAAAGAAACAGTGCATAGTGATTAGAGCAGGTTTTTCCCAAATATCAATAAAAGATTTTTACATCACTAGAAAAAAAGAAGCCTTTTAAATAATCGCCACGTGTCATGAATCACCACGCTTATGATGATCAATTAGAGAGATTTTGATGTTTGAAATAACGATTCGAATTCCGAAGTCTATTATCCTTCTAGGTACAAGGAAGGGATTCCCAAGGAACAATCTAAGGACTTCAACGGAGTTTATGAATGCAAAACATCTACGTCTTATGATGTCATCTACAAAGCATCACAGAAGATCATCCAAAGATTTCCAACATCCTTCCCAGCTCAATTTATCCTTCAGTGCTTGACGAATCAGAAATACTTCCAATGTGACACTTCAAATAAACAATTTCCATTGAGGAACTCACAGATATTTTTGTAGCAAATAATCATGTGTTTCATCATTGAACATTTAATCATTGCTTTCCCGATTGCTTTCATACTACAGTTTATAATTACGGTGCAGTGAAAAAAATCAATAATCTCGTATTAACTTTTATATTACAGTAAACCCGACTTACGGAATTTTGTATGAAATTTCATAATAATGGAAAATATATCCCAGTACTCAGGTTCATTCAACTGCAAAACAACTGGGAGGGCGACAATTGGGTGGAAGTCAACTGGGTGCATGGAATGCAAAGAACAACATTTGTTCCATCTGGTCTTTTACTCATTAAAGTATTTACATGCACTCTCTCTAATCTGATATTTCAATATATCGAATGTTTTGAAAACTCGTTTCATTGAATCTATCTGATATTATATTTTAACGCATTTCCTTACATGAACGATAATTTTACTTTCTTTGAACGTAATTTGATTGAAACGAATTTTATTTTCCACAGCCAATTTTCTGAATAAAAAATAATAGGGATATCAAAAGATGGCACCAGAGGCAACCAAAGAGACTAGAACTGTAAATACTCTCACTAGTACGACATTCAATAAAATGAATTTTTTTCCTTGTAATGAAACTATTAGAAATGCACAGTGAATTTCAAACATCCGACAAAACACCTATTTTTTCTTACTCGACTTTTAATAAAGGTTTAAATCTTTTCTTTCTGATCCGATATATCAAACAAATCGATATTTTAATGCATATTTTCTGAATGGAACACTCAGAAATCGAACGAAAACATTACAAGAAGCGAAACAGCCGATGCTTAACAATTGTTTACTCTGATAAAACTGGTTTATAATAATAAATAAATAATAAATACCCCCTCAAGCAGCTGCTTGCCACAGAGGTCTGACAGGAGCCTGTCAGTTTATATGCCACAGTAGAAGATCTGATAGGATGGCAGGATCTGAGCAGAAAACAACACGAACATCCATGCCTTACCCGGGACTCGAACCCAGGTCCCGTAGATCAGTAGCCAAGCGCGCTAACCACTCGGCCACGGGACGGCAAAACTAGTTTGGACGACATTTTTAAATTTCTACTCCTTTTAAATGAAACAGCACCTGACTGACGAGCAACAGTCTTAAATAGCTGTCTAGATCACGTGGCGATGCATGTGATCAGGCATTTTACATATACACTGCTGCGCAAGTGAGCTTTGCGTATATATCCGTACAGGTTTCTAATTCAGTGGACGGTGTGTATATTCATTTTCTAATTTATTATAACATAGAGAAATACACGAGGGCAATAAACACACAAAGTCAAAATGTCAACACTTTGTCAAATACAATATCGATACAACACTTTACAAAGAACAGAGAAACAATAAAAGCACAAAACCAAGCAAAACTATCAATAGGTACATATGAACAACCAAGGAGCTTTGTTGTTCAATATATTAGAATACAATATATTTGTTCCAATTTCGTGCCTGATATCCATTCATTTCCGTTTCTTCTACTTTTTTTTTGAAAAAAAAAAGAATATTTAGTAAGGTTTCAATGAAAGATTCAATGAAGGAAAAAAGATTGATTTGGAGTAAAAATCTTTCCATTGAATATCGGGTTTAGTGTTTTTTTTTTTATTTTTTTTCTGTTTGGTTTTCCTGTACTGCGTTATTTGGTTTCACTTTGCTTCATTTATTTGATGCAGGAAAGAATACAAAAGTACCTTATAACTGTGGATTGATAAGCGAGAATAATTCTCAATATCGCCTGTTTCGATTTTCTGTAATACATTTCATAAATATCCAATTGTTTCTATTATAAGTAAAGGCCCCGTATATAAAGATTAAGACATATAGTTTGGAAAAGGTAGAAATCTTTATTTCATTCTGAAAGCAGTCAGTGTAATAATGAGGATATTATTTCAACGAAATACTAAATCATCATTTTTAATTTTGCTAGATAAATGTAATTAAAGGAGGGTGAAAACATCTACCACTATAAATTATAGTATCATTTAATGTAATCTTGTGTAGTCGTTTAATCACAAAGCAATATGTGAGAAGGGATAGATTCCAGTTCAGTGACTTCAACGTAAGTCACTAAAAGTTAACAATAATAGTGTACGAACTGTTATTTTAGAACAGGTCTTTTTATAATGAATATAACGTATGTAACGTATATAATATATATAATGCCTCTTCATTTTAGGACCCTTTTTTGAGTAGGAATCTTCACTTTTGAACGAGTGTCAACATGCCAAGTGAGTATTAACTGTACTAGTATTTAATTACAAGGGATACTACATTTAAAAAAACGATTTTTGAAATCGGAAAACGCTGAAAAGACTAATCGCAAAAATAAACATAGTATTTTAATGTCGTAGTGTACTAGGTCGGTGGGATGTTTAATAATAACGTTAATAGTATGTTTTGTGATACCACATTATAACATCCATCCCACCCTCATATCGCTTCGGTATTTACAGATGAGTCCCTACAGAGTACAGTCGCTCAAAAAGTATCCGAAAATTATGTTTGATTACAGAATTCAGGAAAAATATCTGGCCACGATTTTTTTAGAAATTAGTTAAATTAGTTCGTGTCACGAAGGTTGCCAGATATCTAATTAAAAAAAAACCGTTGCCAGATTTTTTTCTGAATTCCGAAATCAACCATAGTGTTCGGATACGTTTTTGAGCGACTGTACAGGGCCGGATCTGGTGGTGGTGGGCAGAAGATTGTGCCCCCTTTGAGAACTTCAATAAGGGTAAAGGAAGCCAAAAATATTAAACATTTGCATATTCATTCATTTTTCAAGATAATGTTTAAAAACGTCTGAAATGGAGAGGCAATATTATACTGCAAAATTCTTCAATATTATCTGCAAAAAACTGCCCCAATTCTTTTTTCTAGATTAGAGATTGTTATACGATGGATATGAATTGAAACAAAACGGATGAAATTCAACAGATTTCATAATTTACTCTATTCAGGTTTAATTTAAGATAAAATTTGAAATTGACTTAAAAGTACATTATAGAAAGGTTGGTGAAGCTGGATCTCTAATTGATGATGCTCTTGGTCATAAACATTATAAACGTAGGATAGTTAACCTTACTTCCTTCCTTCCATAACTTTAATAGAGACGCTACTGACTTTTCTTAAACCTAGTAACTGCTTTCCTTCAACAAGACATTGAAGAATCACATTTTGCATCTCTATTTCTTTAAAACCTGTTGAAACATTCAACCCGTTGATCGTTAGCATTTGTTTTATCTGTGGATCATTCCAAAAAGCTTTATTGTCGATTGTCATGAGAAATAAACACCTGGTTCCTAAATTCTAAGCTACCGTTTGCTTCATATGTTGATTTTAACAATGATATGAAATGTGTAAATTTCAATTATCGTGTGTTTCAAATGAGTTGTTTCTACAAGAATATTCAAGTATTGGCATCTTAATTCTGATCACCGGATACTAAAAATTAATTTCTAAATGTGCTTATGAAAAGATATTTTATTAAATTTTGAAAGCAGTCAGAGAATTTCATAAATTTTTCCTTATACGGTATTTCTTTGATTATAAAATGCCATCGATTGTAAGACGCACCTTAATTTCAGTACCATCAGCAGAAGAAAAAGATTTGATTCTAAAAAAATTAAAGCGTTAAAATATATCTAACAAATATTTTTATTATAATATAATTCAATTTACTAACAACAATATTACCTATTTATCAGTAAGTATGTTATTCATCACTTCCTTCTGAAATCAATATCAGAGTCTGATTCTTCCGAGCCGTCGACATCTGCATCTGAATCAATAACAGAGTCTACTTCACATTAAGAGTCCGATTCTTCTGAGTCACTTTTATCTTCATTATCCCATAATATATCGTCTTTTGAGCCATCGAGCATAGAATTAGAGATCCAGGTTCACCAACCTTCCTGTAATATACTTTTAAGTCAATTTCAAATTTTATCTTAATTTAAACCTGAATAGAGTTAATTATGAAATCTGTTCAATTTAATTCGTTTTGTATCGAGAGCGTTGGTGATGCAACATTTTTTAAATGAGTGCTGCACTATTCTTTCTGGGATTAGCTTCCAAGCTGATGATACCCATTCCACCAATTTTGGTGCCGGTGATTTCTTAATTTTTCCGGAAGGTGTCAACGGAAGGTTGTCAGTCAACAGCCAGGTTCCAAGCGGGAAAATACCCACGCCACTTTATTTTCCAATAGAATTGGAGAATGGATAACGGCCAAACTTGGAGGTGGATTTCCGAGTAAAAACAAAACGTGTGGTGCCGTGTGCAAAGCGCGGAAAATTTTGAAAGAAAAAAACTGAGATTCTAAGACCCCGTTTTTAGAGAAATTTATATGGAGAAAAAAATTCGTCTTAGAATCAAAGAAATACGGTATTTTAGATATTTCAGTGGAGCAGTTGGACGATATATTTAAGTTTCATTTCTTTTATTTTATTTTCTGTTTTTTTTCTTTTATTTATGAAAAGGAAACTAAGATATAAGTAGAGATAATTAGCGCTATGAAATGCGATATCGTTCAGTACAGTTTTGAATTGTCTTTTAATCGATACAATTCACAAGGTTTCAATCTATATCAGTGGCTTGCAACTTAAGCCGCTAAAATGAGTACGAAAAGCATCCAACATGTTAAATAACTACATAAAATATATACTATATTCAAGAAGGAAATGAAATTAGCTATTCATTTATATTTTGAGAACATGAAAATGTTGTTTTCTGTTTGGATTTGCAAAGCCATGGCGAAAACATTCAAGAAAATTTAACAAACTGAACAGTATTATAGATTTATTTGCGTAAGGATCTGAGTTATCCAAACTGAATACGAATTAATCCGATAAATTTAAAGCCTATTTAAATTACCCTTTCTTGATAATAGTTACGATATTTTAATAGATATTTTAAGTTATAAGATCTTGAGGTTTTACCAAATAGCCGTAGCTGTATTTTTATTTCTTTGAATCTATAAAATCTATCGGTCTATATTTTTCTAACTAGCCAACAATTTAAAGTTATGCAAAAGGATCGAGTTAACGCTAAAATATATTGTGGGGGTGGATAGGTAATCCCCATATTATGTATAATTATATGTATATATTCATACACCTCTGTTCCACTGTTTACGGTCGCACAAAAAAATATCCGAACACTATAGTTGATTACAGAATTTAGAAAAAATATGTGGCAATTATTTTTTTAGAAATTAGTGATATGGCAACCTTCGTGTAAAGTCACTCAAATAAATATCCGAACACTATGGTTGATTACAGAATTCAAAAAAAATATCTGACAACGATTTTTTTAGAAATTAGTGGCAACCTTCGTGTACGTACATGATCGTTGGCACTAATTTCTAAAAATATCGTTGCCAGATATTTTTTCGAATTCTCTAATCAACCATAGTGTTCGGATACATTTTTGAACGACTGTAGTTGAAAAAAGGCAAATAAAGAAATTTCATTGTTTTGTGAATAACCTACATATTTTTTTTTCTTTAACTCTTAAAACAAAAAATTTTGCTTTCCCACTCGTAGAGTAATAAATCATTGTTGTAAAGTGTAAGCCTCTTGACCATGGAACTCTACAGCCAAATTTTAAATTCCTATTATATAATTCTAATTCTAATTTTTTTTTAAAATCGTGACATAAATTATCTCTCAATTCTCTAATCAACCACAGTGTTCGGATATTTTCTTGAGCGACTGTACATTAGAGAGCATATCTCTCCTATCAACTTTCAAGTGAATCCGCTTCCCCAATCTTCTCTGAGACTTTGAAGTCATTGTGTCTGAAAAAAGTGCTCCTCACTGGTAAAATAATTCAACACAATGGAATATTAACGAACTGCATGTTTTGGTGAATTCTGTAGATGAGAATGTGTAATGCCAAAATATGTCTCATGTTAATAACGTTCAACTGACGAATTGATAGTGCACAAACGCTGTAAAGTGAAAGACCTATTGATAACGCTGAAGATTTAATCCATCAATATTCCTTTTCATTTGCGGTTTATATATTTCTTTTCCTGAATATATGGAAAATGATCATCCGTGTTGTTCTTGTGCACAATAAGCTCAACCGTAGAGCTTCAGTTACATATTCAGCACATCCAAAGTCTCCATTTTATAATAATTCATTGTTTAAAAGTGCGATTAAATCTATTGACAATCTTCCCATTATTGCCTGTTTACGTACTGTTTGGAAATACAATTTTACTGAGATTCAAATATATCATAAGTTACGATGAAAAGATTTTTGGAAAAGTCTTGTATATTTCACTGGAAATCAGTTTGCAGTCTACAGTTTGATGATAATATCGTTATCTTTTATGTCAATTTCTGAAGAGAAAGATTAGATTTCTCTTTGTAAATCTCTAAAGGACGGAAAATCCCAAATAGTCAATTTATGCAATATATTTCAATAGATTAATTCTTTCAGTCATGGCATCAAATAGTGAATCATAAAAGATATTTCTTAATTACGTAGAATATTAATTATTTCGCTACTGAATATTACATATTTTACAAGGTATGTAAACAATTGAATCATCTTTGACGGAATAAAGCGCACGACAGGTTTTCAGTAACAATTTCTTCCTTTTCTCATTTCAATCCTTCTTCACAAAAAGAGGAATTTCTTTCGGTTCCTGGTAGAAAGTTGAAATAGATGAATATATAATCGTGTAAGGTATAACTACGACTACAGGTAATCATAAGAGGTAAGTGAAATTAGATATTATGTCATAAAAAGTTAAAATAATTTAATTCTAAGTAACATTTTTGGATTGTACGTATTTTAACTTGGTTTCCATCAATTAAGACTTAAAAACAACCTGAAAGCACCGTTTTTCTCGAAATCATTTTTGATCTGTTACATGTGAATGGGAATATAATTTAATTTGGGTTGTTTTACCTATCAGTAGCACCTTCTTGCACACAATGGGTTAAGTGGCCAGGTCACAACGACCCTGAAGGGTAAACGACTGGATAACTGCTAGAAGACAGACGGTAGCCTCCCTTCAATGCCATTCAGAGTGTTCTTTAAGCTCAGGGTTCCACCAGTGGTCAAGTAAGCACATCATTATATGGTTCCCATTACATTACGCGATGAAGTTGACCGTCAGGTGGGAGACTGAAGGGATTGATTATGCCTTTCAACAGTGAGTTTACGCACCCAGTTGTGTGTGTGGTGAAAAGAGACTGCACAATGAGGTTATGCATCATTCATAGATTCAATTCCATCACTGGTTGGCAAACCCAATACAGTTGGTTTATCAGGTGGAACGGACGAGCTATATAACAACTCTGGGTATGATAAAGGGATATTGGCAAATACCAATCAGCCCCTGTAGTAAAGATCACACAGCATTCGTGGCCCACCGAGGGCTGTACCAGTGGGAAGTGCTTCTCTTCGGGCTGAAGAACTCTGGGGTATTTTTCCAGAACATTCCACTGATTACACACCATGTTGATTATTGCTGTGCATATCTAGATGATATAGCTTTCTTTTTCGAACAGCTGGGAGGATCATCTTAACATCTTGGAACGAATTTTAGGGATATAAATGTCATGTATTTCACAATCAACCTAGCAAAGTGTATTTGGGGGAGTAGCGAGACCAAATATTTTTGTCACATTGTGGGTTCGGTCAGGCACCGCCCCCACTATGCAAAACTAGAGGTCATCAGAAAGATGTAAGCTGCTCGAATGAAGAAGGAACCGAAGAGCATATTAGGATTCTTAGGATATTACCGACACTACCTAGGTCAGTATGCAGCGATTGCAAAAGCACTCACAGACGTGACTCCGAAGTAGGCACCGGCACAGTTGAAATGGCGCATACAAGCAGATAAGGCATTCGAGGCACTGAGGGGGGGGGGGGGTGATTCAGCGAGGCAGCAGAATGCAATACGACTGATCCTGAGTGACCGTACGTTCTGCATTGAAATGCATCTGCGATTGCGGTCTGCGCATGTTTCTCGCAGATTGAAGCCCAAGGACAAGAACATCCCATCGCTTTTGCTTCGAGGAAGCTCACGGAACCCAGCAGAAATGTGATGGGGATTGTGAGTGTGTGGGTGGGGATTGGGTGGGGGTGCTAGAAAAGTTTTTGTCCTGGTTATATTGATTCCAGGTTGAGATTCTTTCAGACCACAACCTGCTTAGGAACCTCAAAGTTGTCGCAACATTGAGCAGCAAATTAAAGAGAATGGCCTTTGTCATTAATCAGTATGACGTAACAGTGCATTATAGGAAAGGTGCTTCCCACCGAAATGGGACGCCCTATCGAGGCTGACTGAACCTGCGAATTCGGATTAGCAAGGGAAATACTTGACAAGGGGGACTGACACAAGCGAGGTGTACTCGAATATATTGATGTGACAAGGAAGAAAACATTGATTTCAAATTAAAATCGGCAGCATTATGAGTAGGATAATTGAAAATTTCCCAAATGCTAGATGCCAGATCAATTTTCTTCTCGGTAGGATTTTAAAATTATTTGCGAAATAAAAATCGCAAATGACTCTAAACAAATAAGGAATGTTCATACTAATAGGGGATTAAGTTTAGCATTTCTAACTATTCGAAAAGTCAGGAAAAGCAAATGACAATATTAAATATTTACTACCAATCTATCTGAAATCTGCATTTTCCTGATTTTTCTTTAAATATAATCATACGTTATTACCAAAAGTCTATTCACTTAATTAACCAACATTTCTCCTTTCCATTTCACTCTGTAGACTGCGTGATTTGCAATACTGAAATTTCACACATTTAATTCAGGTTTTTTACGCAACAGACGAGTAATTGTTTTCAAGTAGTTTGCTCTGTCAGCAGAAAGATCGCTTCATTTTCATAAAATTAATTTTTCTTTTCATTTGTGACTTTATCCAAGTGCATTTTTTTCTCTTTAAAATATTATCAATGAATTTTCAAATTAGCTTTTTCTCATTATCTAAAGTCATTTTTCCCTTAGGTCATCTATCAATAATGCAGTAATGCTTGCACACGTTTCTACAGATTTTATCTACTGTCCGTGGTAATATAAATATTTTATTCGAGGCTAAAGGGAGCAGCACGCACACCCTTTCAGAATACTAGTAAGGGTAAGAGAGTGTCTAAAAATATTTAAAATATTTAGCAAATTTTAAAGACTTGTAAAACGGAGGGGGATGTGTTTTACTACATTAATCCAGCATTTTGTGTGTTCCCCTGCATTTTTCCGGTTCTATGGTATTTCTTGCCCCCCACTCCCTCCCCTTCGATGCTTTATTAGATCTTTACGCGGTCATTATTATTGTGACGTCTTATTATGGTTCCGATGTTACTCTATGTGTAACACTGTAGGATATGTTAGATTCAATCCATTATCCAACGGTTATAAATGTCTTTTTCAAGTGATTGCTTTGATTCTTGACTTTGATGCGTTCCGGATATTTATCAAATAAAAATGAGATGGTATGCAATAAACGAAACATTTTTAATATGTAATTGAAAACTTTGAAAGAATAGTGGTGATTAGAGCAGGAGTAAAGGAAAACCTTTGGTTCCGATTATTGTAGTCACTGTATCGAGTCTAAACAGATCGAAAGGCCGTTCACCAATATGAATATCAGCATGAGGGAAAGTACAAGCCGAAAAGCAGCAACTCGATGTTTTTCCTTAAAAACGACGTAATCACAATTGTTCACGGATGAGCCTCGAACGTAATCTCTGGATTTCAACTTGCGCCTTTAACCCTGTATAAGTGGAGGATTATAACAATGATGAGAGAACAATTGAGGACTCTCAAGCTACATATCCAGCATCATCCATCACATAATTATCTCCAACTCCATCTTCAATCAAAACAACTCGTCATTTCCTTCTTAAGATAAAGGTTTTGCATTTAAATCCTTTAAAATATTTCGTATTCTATGAATTTTACACGGGAGCACGACAATTGGGTGAAAGTGAAGTGGGTGATTAACAACTGGAAGTGCGATAGTTGGGTGGATACGACAATAAGGAGATACGACAATTGAGTGGCCAATTGGATGGAACAAAATTAGGAGGATAAGACAATTGGATTGAAATAAGGAAATTAGGAGAAATAACAATTATCCCTCTGAAAAATCATTACTGACATGTCGGGAATCGAACGCGCATTTCTCTAGATTAAGGGTTCTGAACGTGGGGTACGCGTACCCCTTGGGGGTAGGCGATAAATTTTGTTTGTTTTTAAATTTAAAATGTAAAGTAGATGGCAGTCTCCACGTCGCATCCTTTCATTTGCCATAAATATCATTTCATTCGATATCCTCCCAATCCGGGGGACGGTGACGGTTGTCGGTAGCACGCCAGACACGTAATCTGCAATCCCAGGTTCGAGTCTCAGCTTGGTCAGCGTTGAGATTTATCTCCTCAAAATTCCCTGCTGATTGCGATCAGTAGGAGACACCAATGGGCTTGGATAGGTCACCATCTATCGGATGGGACGTTAAGCAGTGGCATGTGCTGGAGAGCCATTCCAACAGCTGAAAGCCAGAGGACCAAATTTATGACGTCAGATTAAGTAGTCCTACCATATAGACATTTCTTATATTTTTGTGCCTAATATTATTACTGGTAGATTCTGTGCAAATTTGATAGTATGTGTGTCTATAAAAATATTTTATATAGGAGAAAATTCATTTTTTATTTTATAAAACTGTTACATTTGATAATAAATTCGAATATTTTTTTTCCTAAATCAAATATATTTATTAATAAATTTTAGTATAAAGATTAGCAGAAGAGTTCACTAGTAACAATATTGGAGTCAAAAATACAAGAATTGTCCATACAGTAGGACTACCTAAGTGACGTCAAAAATTTGGAACATTGACCTTCTGTTACAGGAGGTGTTGGCCATACTCTGTACACGTTAATGAACACATTTGGATGGCCTTGACGGGAGACTACAATCTGTCTCCCAACAACTGCTCCGATGGATCGGTATCGAGTCTAAACAGATCGACAGACCTTCTCTGAGACTTCGGGGTCGTTGTGGGCCATTTAACCCATTGTGTGGAAAAAGTAATCAATGTGTGGTATCAGTGACCTGGCAACCTTCGTGTACGTAAACGAAGGTTGCCAGATCACTAATTTCTAAAAAAATCGTTGCCAGATTTTGTTCCTGAATTCTGTAATCAAGCATAGTGTTCGGATATTTTTTGAGCTACTGTACCCATTATCCTCCCCACGTCAGAAGTTTCTAAACTAAAAACCGGAATTTCGTCACTCAGATTATTGAACTTTTCAAATCACTTCGTACGCACCAGAGTTCTTTGGAAACAATTTGCCAGGAATATGTAACTTTATAGCAAAATAAATTAACTTTGGTCTGAGGTGCATAAAAAATGTAAAGGTACAAAATGTTATTATTATTAAACAAAATTATTTATTACTTCACACAATATTTAAAACATTTATTAATTTTTTTGTATACTTTTATTAGATTTTGCATGTTTTTCAAATTAAGGTAATGATTTTAACTTCCGATGCAAATTTAGTTTTTGAATCTAGTGTTCTGCTCGTGCATAATTCGAACCACTTCAATATCCACCGATGCTCGCGCTTTTCAACCAACAAACTGAACAATGAGTTTGCCACGCGAAATAAAAAAAAATGTTTGATGCATTCATTATTTCAAATTTAATTGTGGCCCCGGGTAAGGCATGGATGTATGTGTCGTTTTTCTGCTGAGGTCCTGCCATCCTCTCAGACATTCTACTATGGCATATAAACTGGAAGGCTCCTGTCAGACCTCTGTGGCAAGCATCTCCTTGAGGGGGTATTTATATTTTTTATTAATAGTTTATCTATATAATAAAAGGAGATATCTGTCTATCTGTCTGTGGCAGCCATAACTCATCGGGAAATCAACGTATAAGCATCAAATTCTCAGATAATGTTTCTGGTTGTGGTCCGGATCGCAGTGCCAAAAGTCAAGTCGAAAGTCTTAAAGGGGGGCTTGCTAGAGGCAAAACTACTTACCATGCTATTGCTACGGGAAACGAGAATCGCTGTAAAATTTACTGTTGCCATTTATTGCTCCTTAAGTGTGAAAGTAAAAAGTTAAAATAGCATTTAAATCTGCTTTCTTTGCCAGATTCACCACATTTCAAAAGGCATTATTTAGTCGTTCCATTGCAACTAGGGACCTGATTTCCTCACCTAGCAAGGGGTCGGGCAGGGGGAACCGCCTACGTCATTTGGGACCTTTCGGTGAAGTACGTCGGGAATTACAGAATGCCAAAATCTGAAGAAATAAATAACTCGATCGTTTCTCACGGGCTCCGAGAGCGCGCGTCGACTCAGCAATGACCTTCGCAACACCGGGAAATTCTTCGTATTTAAAATGTCGGGAGGGGGTGGGGATACTCACAAAACTAATTTTTAGTGCAGTGAAAATAAGAATATGCAGATTAAAAGTGAGACAAGAGCTGTCACAATTTGTGTAGAAGCGAAGCCACGGGTGAGAACCCGAATTCCCGTGTGTCCCGGTGAACCAATCACCGGGACACATGGGGGATGCTTTGCAGGAAATTTGGACCGTGCGAACGAATATCACGGGAGCCATATAGTAGCAAAATCTGTGGTAACTCGATAGCTTACGCAGAAACTAAGTCATGGGCTATGGGGAGTGCTCGCTCCCATAAATCGGACGTCAACAACGATCCGGGCAAATTTCTTCCTGTTGAAAATCTGTGCTAAAGTGTGGTGGTGGTGGGGGGGAGTTCTTACAAAATTTACCTTAAATGCAGTAAAAATAAGAATTTACAGATTGAAAGTGACACCCGGGCAACGCCAGGTACGTTCAGCTATTTTTGAATAATTTTCAACGGTTAATGTCTACTCACGCGAAATCAGATGTTAGTTGATTTTGATGTATTCCTTTTTTCTTAATTTATTAGTGGCAACAGTTATTATGAGTAACTTTCACCCGTTAAGTCTATAGGGATTTTGAGAAATTCAAACCACCCGACCTTAATTTTTCTTGATCACAATGGTTCGCAAATAGCCTCTATTCTTCCCCTGGGTTAAGGGAACGTTCATGCGAAATTTGGTGTTTCTAGCTCTTCTGGGGGCTGAGTGCATAAGCAAAGAGATACGCAAACAAACAAACAAAATTTCTTCTTTATATATTAGATGTTTGTGTATGTCCATAATTCTGTTGATTTGCGTGCTTTAGTTTCTTTCGATGGCATGAAAAATAGTTAGCTCTGTGTATTAAAATATTAATCATAGATTAAAATAGTTACTGGTTTCTAAGAGTAAGTCTCAAGCAATTGGAAAGTATAAATAATTGACATCCCCTAATTCCAATAAGTACCTTATAAGTGAGACTACTGTATTTTGATGTTACGCTAAAACAGTCTGTGAACCATTGGTTTAGAGATCATAGCTGACCAGAAGAAACATTGATAACAAGACAGTAAGAACGCACTTGAGCAGGACAGTATCAAAAAATGACACCAGGGGTCAAGCTGCGGAATTCAATCCTTTGATAATTTGAAAAGATAAAAAAAGCGAAGAAAAAAAATCGAAATAGAAATAAAATTAGTACTTGAAAAGGAATGGTGGCTATATAGAGATTTCATAAATTTATCGTTTAGAAAATGAAAAGAAGAAAAACTGAAAAGGAAGAAGGAAGGTGAAAGGCACCAGACTCCTTATATCTGGATGTGTGTGGCTCAGTCGGTAGCGCACCAGGCTCGTAATCGGCAGTTCCCAGGTTCGAGTCCCAGCTGGGTCAGCGTTGACACTTATCTCAAAATCATTCGCATTTATCATTCGCTGAGATTTTAATGCTAAATTGATTAGGTTTATAGCTGATATTAAGCTGATATTTAAGTGGTGAAATGGTTCGGGTATGGCTTATATTTCGTTCATGTTTAAGCGATAAAATGATTTGGGTTTGGAGTTCATATTTCGCTAATATCTTAGTGATAAAATTATATGGTTTACAGTTAACATTTCGCTGATGCTTAATTGGTAAAAATGATTGGTTGTAGAGTTCATATTTCTCTTATATTTAAATGACTTAAATTTGACATTCGCTGATATTTTAGCGCTAAATTGATTTAGATTAGAATTGACTTTACCACTGATATTTCAGTGGTAAAGTTGTTAGACATTATGGTCATTACATTTTGAATGTAAGATTATTTCGTTCAAGCTGGCTTTTGATTAATGCGTAGAGTGAGGATGTATATGTTATTATATGTGATGGAAATATTATGAATAGTTTGGGTTATTTTACCTTCATTTGATAAGTGTTGCTAAAAGCTTAAATTTCTATAAGGAATAAACGGACAAACTACGACAAGTCAAAGATGTCAAATTACTGACATGTTTTGTGTTATAGTGACACAAAACGTTTTATGTTGTGTGGGTTTTCCCATTCAAATTAAATAGAAGGATTTGGTTTTGGAGATAATGTATAATAAAAGATTTTAGTAAAGTATATGATATATATTACTAAAACAATTCAACTTTCAATAAAATTTTAACGCTATTTTAGATCATTTGCATAATTAAAATTTAAAGGTTGTGGAAAGGGATTCTCCATTTTTGCTGAGAATGATAATCAAATAATATATGATAATGGTTGTTGACTTTTACTTCAGTAATTCCATTTAATTGCAATTTTTTTTTTGAAATTTGTAGCTGATCATGTTTTTCAAACGCTTTGTTACTCTGTGAATAAAAATACAATTTTCCTAGGATATAAAATCCTAATCCATTTTAAAATAATTCACTCTTCTGTGGTGCAGGCCGTTAGTACGTTTCAAACAAGTCTCTGTGGAGTGAACGGAAGAGAAGGACTGCCAGAGTAGTGTGGCCTGCAGATCTGGACAACTATGGCAACTTTTTTTTTCTACCATGCTGAGGGGTGGTCAATCACACAGGGTCCTGGTGATTACCATATATACCAACCTGAACGGAATTATGGCTCTGAGCCTGATTATGGATCCTGTTTATGTTGCACTTTTGTGGAGGGAAAATCTTCCGCTGTGTTTTCTATTCGTTTGCGGGTTGACAACCCTAAGTGAATAGATTCACAGGATATGTTTATCAGCTGATGAATAATCCTGAGCAGAGGTCATCGCAGGCACTTGAACTCTTTGCTTCTATTGGCATCGTCAAATTATACATTGGAGGAAGTCTTCCAGTGTAGATGGCTTTAGCCTTTAGTGGTGGTGGAACGGGTTTTTGCCCCATGTCTGCGATTAGGGGGTTGTTTGATATTGTCGGCATTCCATCTCTCAATAAACATAGTTCCTTTAAACATCCCACTAACCATTTTCTCTCCATAGGGAGTTGGAATGTTAGGACTCTGCACAGAGCTTTTGCTCTTGATGTCCTCACACAAGAATTCCACCATTATCATTTAGATATTCTCGGCTTGCAAGAGACCAGATGGACAGATAAAGGTCAGATTCTAAAAAATAATCTTAAATTTCTTTTTTCAGGGAGGGACCACAATAAGCATCACCAAGGCGTGGGTCTGCTTCTCAGCAGACACGCTAGTGATGCTCTTCTAGGATATGAGTGCATTAATGAAAAGTTTCTTACAGCAAAATATCAGACAAGCCATAAAGACTTGAATGATATCTGCTGTTATGCCCCCACTGAGAATGCCGATGAGGATGAGAAGGATAGGTTTTACGGACAACTGTAGGATATTTTGAATTCTGTGAAGAAAGGAGATATTACCCTTATTCTTGGTGACTTCAATGTCAAAGTTGGTACTGACTCTGACCTTTGGGGAGGAGTAATAGGTCTTTTTGGTATTGGTAGCTGCAATGTCAATGAGGAACGTCTCCTACAGGTAAGTAAACTCAATGGTTTCAGAATAACTAGCACTTATTACAAACACCGCGTCATACATAAGTACACATGGGTTTCACCTGATGGGCTGCATAAGAATATGATTGATTATATATTATTTAACAGCAAGAGGGCTAGTTCTGTTAGGAATACCAGGGCATATAGAGGAGCTGAAATTGGATCTGACCATTACCTTCATAAAAATATCTTGCAACTTAAACTTAAAAAGTGTTGTGCTAAGGTTAAAAAATTTACCTTTAATACTGAAGCTCTGAAAGACCAGTTACAGCTAAAGCTTGCTATGATAAGTTACTTAGTCATTATGACAGTCATGGTTTGCTTACTACTGAAGTTGAGGAAGAATGGGACCATTTTAAACAGACATTTTTGGAAACTAACAGTACTATTTTAGAAAAAAATAACAGAGGAGGCAGAATTATTTGAGTAATAAGGCACTTGAGCTTATTTCCGAAAGAAAGAACTTGCTTGTCCTAATAGAAAGCATTACAGAGAGCTTAATAAACGTGTAAAGGATCAGTTAGCTGCTGATAAGAATCTCTAGTTTGATGGCTTGGCTGACAAATCCGAGGAAGCAGTTAGACAGCACAACAGCAGAGAGCTGTACCAGATTGTTAATGTTTTGTGTGGTAGAAAACGGACAGGTATACAGGGATTGAAGGATAAACAAAGTTAGGTTATAGAAGGTGAGGATTCTGTCATGGCTAGGTAGGCAGAGTATTTTAGTGATGTTCTAAGCAACGTGATTAGTTCTACTTTCATTGTTTGCAATGATGATAGATGCATTGGTGGCTTTCATATTTGCCCAAAAACCCAATCTGAAGTTATTTTGATTATTTCTAAACTTAAACTTCATAAATCCCCAGGGTAGATGAAATTACTACGGAAATGCTTTGAGCTGGGAATGTTTCGGTTACCACTTGGATGACTGAAATTCTGAATATCTTTTATGATAAAGGCATGGTTCCTAAGGATTTTACCAGAGCTATTGTTATCCCTATTTTCAAAAAAGGTGATCGCAGTTCTTGCGATAACTATAGGGGTATCAGCCTACTCTCTGTTTTAGGTAAAGTTCTTTGCATGATTGTGCTTAATAGAATTAAGAATCTGGTTGACAGTCAATTGCGTGATGACCAATGTGGATTCAGAAGTGGTACGGGATGTGTGGATCAGATATTTTCGCTTAGGCAGATTCTTGAGAAATGTTTAGAGTTTCAGAAACAATAATTTTTGTTGATTTCAAAAGGCTTTCGACTCTGTTGATCGTCATAATTTGTGGTTGATTGTGAGATCATATGGTATACCAGACAAGTTAGTTAACATAATGAAAGCTCTTATAAAATCACTGAGTCGTGTGTGAGAGTTCGTAAATCTTGTAGCAACTGGTTTAAAATTACTTCTTTATTATTTGCACCTGATTCGACAAGGGTGCATTTTTTCTCCTTCTCCTCTTTAGTTTGGTTATTGATTATGTTATGCGAAATTCACTGCAAAGGAAAAGTTTTGGCCTTAAATGCGCTGGAAATACGAAGATTTCTGACTTAGATTATGCTGAGGATTTAGCCCTTTTGGCAAATGCTGTTTGTGTCTTTCACTCGAGCTGTTGATGAGACTGGTAGTAGAGTATGTTTGGTTATAAACAGAGAAAACTAAAGTGATAAAAATTGGTCAGGCAGGCTGTGTTTCAATTGTTCTGAATGGTTGCAGTCTTGAACAGATGTCAAGTTTAATTATGTTACTGATACTGGTGATGTGCGGCATGAGATTAACAGACGAATAGGGATTGCTGCCGAGACTTTTAAGAATCTATAGAGATTGTGGAGAAATAGGCGTATACATCCAAAAGCTAAATTTAAACTGTATAATAGTTTGGTTCTTTCTACGGTTAGTTATGATAGTGAAACATGTACATTTTGTAAACAAGATAACAGGAAACTAGATGCTTGCGCAGTATTAGGTGGTTTAACGTTGTAACTAATGATGAGGTTAGGCAAAGAATTGGCAACCTCCTTTAAACAGCATATTGTGCAGAGAGAGACTCCATTGGTTTGGTCATGTTGCACGTACGGATAATTATAGATTGACGAATAGGGTTATGAACAGTATGCCTGAAGCCCTCAGAAAGAGGGAGAGACCTAGGATGCGGTGGGCAGACAATATCAAACAGGAATCGTGTTAGAATTGGTGTGCAGTGGCCAAATGATCAGATGTAGCCCAGGATAGATATGCTTGGAGAACTAAATTGTACGATCTGGTTGGACCTCCGTAGCCCATGGCTGTTTGAGGACGATGATGAAATAGATCATTACTGAATCTCAAAGTTAAGGATTAAGATTGCAGTACAGATCTAAGGAAACAGTTCCCACATTTCTTCAGGGCAAACAATGATAAATATGCTAAGAAAACATATTCTCCTTATAAGACAACTATTGCACTCTCTAAAAAATATTACTGATGTAGTCTAAATTTTATCAAATTTTGTATTGTACCAAAAATGGTTTAAGGTAGATTTGAAAAGGATGTAATAATATTATTTGAACAATTTAGGATGATACATACTCTTTAACGATTCATGTATATAATGAAATAACACATTTTGCTAGTATTGCAATATGTGCCAATTAGTTAATTGAGGAAAACCTTTTTGGTACATCATTTTAGTAAAAATCCACTTTTCGCAATTTAGTAAAAGACCACAATGGAAAGAAATATTTATTCCCATTAATTATCTTCTATTCTTTTTTTTTATCCTGGATTTGATGTCAAAAATGCTGGAGAACGTTTTGTACGAAGCAGAGTATGAATGATTAATGGATTTTTCTGTTGTAGATTACTAAAGTGGCAGTGATATGCAAGGTTTGATTATTCAATAATTATTCATTCTGGAAAAAATAGAAAATAATTAAATTTTTGAATTGATATAACTAAAGAAATGATAAATGTCATATTGTTTTTGGTATGTTTGTAAATAGCCTTACCCTTATAACATTAGATTGGCTTTAAATATTAAACATATAACGGTGAAAGATGCTAATATACAGCTGTATTCAGTTCTAATTAGTCCATCTATTGTTTGGAAAATTATATGCATTAATTAAGTTCAGCGCTATTGTAAATTTCCAAAAAAAAATTTCCGAAACCGAAAGCCTCTTTTTACTACGTCACACACTAATGTTGTCAAGTGGCATATGGCCGTCTCCATATGTCATGTATGTGTAGAGAGGGCTTTGTATGATGACACAACCGTTTTCAGAAACACCGAAACTGACAAATAACGAAGGAAAAACAATAAAATCTAGGTAAAAGTGGACCAAAAAAATTACTAATAGCTACCACTTGTTTTATATAAGAGTGAAATTAAAATAAATATCTTTCGTTTATTCACTATTCCTTTTGATTTATTGAGTAAATGTTACATTACGGATGTACTCAATGGTATGTCCAACATTTAGGAAAAAGATAATTTTTAGCGAAAATACACAAATGGTTATCCTTCTGCATCTATTGGATGTCAATACTGAAATGTGCAATTGTATCATCACTACAGTTTACTATAATATTCTCAGACTAATTTGGCCTTTAAAATGCATATTAATTGGGAGTTTCAAACTGTATACCTATATACGTCAAATTCAACCTATATACGTCATTTAACCTTTAAACAGAATAAAAACTAATATTGGTAAAAAACATTTGTCCAAATTTCGTTTTTGAGCAAACTAATATATATAGTCGAAATAAGTTATGAATATCTTGAACCCACTGCGCTTATCTTAGTGTTGTCAACTTTATATTAAAGGAAAGCTCACATTTTGTTTGGGAGAGACTTCTCTATCTCCTTTTTTTTACTTCTTTCTATCAAATGTTTAGGGGAAACGTATGAAAATAAATATGCAAAACTGTTTTACAGATTTTATCAGACTAAATACAAACACCCTTCACTCACAAAATTTGAATCTATCAGCCATTGTTATTAAGCATGGTCTTCTCCAGAACTATTCCTTCTCACAATCGATTAATGACTTAAAACCTGGGTGCTAATACACTACGTGTTCAATATACCATTTTCTAAACAACAAGGAGAGAATTTTTCCATCTGGGAGTCCCCACAGAGAAATTAAAGGATGTTTGAAAATTAAATATATATATATATATTCTTTGAAAAATAAAACTTTATAAAAAATTTATAATAATAGATTTCCAAAATATTTAAACCTTTCTCCAAACATGTTTCTTGAACTTATATTTATTTCCTCCTTTAGGGGATGTTAGTAGACCTTTGCAGACACTCATACAATTGTTGTGTATTTTCGTTAAGCAGTTCGTGTAGTCTGGTAGCTTTTTGTAATTACGCTGATACTTGTAATATCTATGCTGTTTGTCAATTGCAGTGCTTGACTCAAGTTTATACATAGTGCAATTTTTAACAGATTTAGACCCGTTTAAATAATACAACATAGGTAAGCACTTATGATTTGAACGCCAATTTCTTAACTCACTTCGAAGAAGTAGGTCTAATGATTTCGTTGCCTTCGATGAATAGTTATCACTGCAACGGATTTAAGAAGGAGGACCAAGTACTCTTCATCCTAGGAGCAAGCAGGTTGTATCCTTTTCCATTTCATTAGCACTCTTACTGTAAAGGAAGAGACTGTATCATGAAGCTGTCGAAACTATTGAGGTAATAAACAGTGTTATATGCATATTTGTGGACCATCTTTCTTAGATGCCTTAGCTTTATTTTATCTTCTATGCATCTCGCCAGTCTAGATGTAATGTATCACCATACCTGCCTGCTTCCAAAATGCGCACCATTTAAATCCGAAGAAAGAGAAACCAAAACACGTGTGTCTGGTGGAAGTCATAAACTGGACACCGAACATTTCAGTTGGCAACATGGCGGCTAACAACTCTTGTCATATCCCTGTTGTATTTTGGTGACCCTGGCTGAATCTAGTTCGTTGTACCACAGAAATTATGCAAGCACTAAGAATGTTTCACAGTAAAATCGACAGGGACATTATACGAATGGTTCATTAAGGTAGAGAGCGTTTAATGGTACGTCGGTGGCGGTAGGTTAGAGATGTCTAAATGGAGAAGTAATGGGATATGGAAACAAGGGATGCATTCCAAAAAACTACACCTGTAATGTTGGATGAATGAATAACACAAGCAGATGATCATTATCTGGTTCTCAGTGGCAGATGCCATAAGTGAATTAACTGTCCCACATCGAATCATATCCCGTTGGAAGTTTGTAGAAGACAGGTATGCAAAAGTAACCGAGATTTCTATCCGCAACAAATCAATGTGCACGTTAAAGAACACGCTGGATGGCCTTGACGGGAGGCTACCATCTGTCTCCCAACAGCTGTTCCCTCCCCTAACCTTCTCTGAGTCTTCGGGGTCCATGTGACCTGGCCATTTAGCCCATGGTGTGAAAAAAAGGGCCGCTCAGAGGAAAAACAACCGAACCGAAAATATAGGAGACTACCATCTGTCTCCTAACAGTTCTCATGAGGGTCCCTTCCTCAGAATATTTTAACCATTTATCCCATCGTGTGCAGAAAAGAACCTCTCATATGCAAAACAAAATTCAACCCAACTGCTCTGGGGTAATACAAAAACCACTTCCTATCCTACATTGTGAGTTGGTTTCGTTATACGTATTGCTTTCACTTGTTTAGATGCTCACGTGCCATAAATGAAGCTATGTATGATGGTTTTTCACGTGTATTTGCAGGCTGTTACTCTCATACGTGGTCAGCATATACTCTGAACTTCTATTTCTTTATGAAACCAAATAATATTTTTAAATAATTTTTCAAGAAATGAAATATATATATATATTTTCTGAATCCAGGTCAGTATTTAACTTTCAAATTCAGGAAAGGAGGAGGTGCCAAGTGAAAGGTTTCAAACTGGCATTATATTATGAGTGGTTGTAATCAAACTGCGCTTGCTTGAATGTCTGCGGATGAGAAACGCTTAGTTGCACAAAGCTGAAATTGGTAATGGATAATAATCAGATGCATGTGGAATGGAAAGCCAGGTAAAAAAATTGAATCTCAGTATAAAAGCTTCCAGCTGGTTGAACATGGCGCTGTGAAGAAAAAGCATGTAAATTATTCTCCAATAAACATGTTAGTAAAAGAATTTGAGATCTGGTGATAACAGAATGAAAACAGAAAGTCATCTTGCCACCAGATCCTTTTGGAATAGAGGAGAGCAACTCTCTCATTTTCCCAAACTTTCCAGATTAGTGAACAGGAATTTCAGACCGGAACTGAAATAGACAGACAAATAGTTTTGGTTCTATGGCACTGTTGTAAGCCGACCCCATCTCGGGGTGGCTTACATAGCTCTTTAAGTACTTAACACATCTTTTTAGAAGCTTGTTGCGTTTGAAAAAAAATGTATGTGTTTAAATAGATTTCATTGAGATCTTTAAAATATTTTCAGTCGCATATTTCATAAATCTTTTATTTAAGAAATTACTGAGTTCTATACCTGAGTTACTATTGACATAACATAAAACTGTATTACTTAATGAAGGGGCCGCTTTGCGTGCATGAACTCTGTGGGGTCTCCTCCATACATTCCGTGACGATCTGAAGGGAGGGTAAGGGTAGGATGTTTAAAACAGTATTAAATAGCATACTATTAACGATCTTATTAAACAAACCACCGACCTACTACGCTGTGACATTAAAATGCGATTTCAACTTTTGTGATTAGTTCCTTGCAGCGTTTTTCGATTACAAACATAATATTTTTTATGTATGACCCCCTTGTAATTAAATACTATTACAGTTAATACTGACTTGGTATGTTGACACTCGTATAAAAGTAAAGATTCCTACACAAAAATACGTTACGTGAAATGAAGTGGTAGTCCCGCTAAGCATTGCGTGTAGGGTGAAGTGTTAAATCCTTCTAATACGTTATATAAATTATAGACGACCGTTTGAAAATTAAATAGGTTGTACTCTTTTGATGTTAATTTTTAGCGACTTACACTGCAAGTCACTGAACTTGAATTCTTGAAACATTACACTTCTTTGTAATTAAACGAATGCAAAATACTACACTAAAAGAAACTGTAATTTATAGTGGTAGTTGTTTCCACTCTTCCTTTGAATACTTTTATTTAGTTAAAAGTATATGATAAAAAATGATGTTTTAGTGTTTCGTTGAAATAATATCTTCATTATTACACTGACTGCTTTCAGAATAAAATAAATTATTACATTTTAGCTAAACTATGTGTCTTAATGTTTACATACGAGGTTACTCAAATTAAACTAACAATTCCCTAGTAAGCTTTTTTAAATAACTCGGTGGCTATAAGTAATATATAGCGGTCCCGTGGCCGAGTGGTTAGCGCGCTTGGCTACTGATCTACGGGACCTGGGTTCGAGCCCCGGGTAAGGCATGTATGTTCGTGTTGTTTTCTGCTGAGGCCCTGCCATCCTCTCAGACCTTCTACTCTGGCATATAAACTGACAGACTCCTGTCAGACCTCTGTGGCAAGCAGCAGCTTGAGGAGGTATTTATTTATTTTATAAGTAATATTTGATATTTGCACATTTCAGATCATAACTGAAACAACACAAAACGGTAGGCATCATGATGAAGAAATCGAAGTACTTTAGACCTTCTACTCTGGCATATAAACTGACAGGCTCCTGTTATAGACCTTTGTGGCAAGCAGCTGCTTAAGGGGGTATTTATTTTTTTTTTTATTTAATTTTCAATATTAGAAAAACTCGGAAAATCTTATGTAAACATGAAACTCATTGTAACTATCTCAGCTGTTATATCCGGAAAGTGATTTTTCGACCGCCATCTTCAATTGCATTTAACAACTTCCAATGACTGACTCCATGGTATAAAAAAGCCATCAATAGAAGAGATCTCGGTCGGCGAATGGTAGTGAAACTGTCAGAGAACCTGACATACCTTTAGGAGTTCTTAGGTTTGTATCCATTTCGGATCATGTCGATATTACCTATCTTCCTCTTGCTTTTGGCTTTGACAATTTGTCGATTTGTCTATTTGAGGATTTGACAAAAGATTATTCCACCATATCTTTCGAACGCGATGAGAAGATTGATGATTTATATGTCAAATGAAATCTTGTGACGCGGGAGTGTCAGAGGCTATATCAAATTAACTTCCCATGTTTTCTTCCAACTCAAAAGAGAAGAAATAGGACAACTGTTCTTGGCTATATCTCCAGAACGCGAATGCAGAAAGCAACAAGCTATACATCAAATGAATCCTCCTGAAGCACGGGGCGGGGGTGGCTCAGTCGGTAGCGCGCCAGGCTCGTAATCTGTAGTTCCCAGGTTCGAGTCCCAGCTGGATCAGCGTTGAGAAATTCCCGCCCTGCCCACGGTCAGTACGGGACACCGATGGGCTTGGAAAGGCCGCCGTCTGTCGGATGGGACGTTAAACCGTGGCTCCGTGTGCGGGAGAGCCATACCCTGTGCACGTTAAAGAACACGCTGGATGGCCTTGACGGGAGGCTACCATCTGCCTGCCAACAGCTGTTTCAGTGGGTCCCCTCCCCCAACCTTCTCTGAGCCTTCGGGGTCCATGTGACCTGGCCATTTAGCCCATGGTGTGCAAAAAAGTGCCGCTCAGAGGTAAAGCAACCCAACTCCTGAAGCACGGGAAAACATAGCCTACGAAAACGTGACCCCCCCTGCTTTTTTCCCCCGAAAAAAGGACGAATGAAAATGATTGTCCTCCTATATCTTCTCAATGTGAATGCGAACAGTAACAACCTTTGTGTCAAATGAAAGCCTGTGACGTAGGAAGTGTCATAGTCTATATAAATTCACCCCCTTGTTTTCTTCCCCCAAGAAAATGGGTAATGTGAAAGTCATTCTACTATGTCTTCCGAATGCGAGAGCCTATAGTTATGAGTTAGTTGGGTTATTTTACCTCTGAGCGGCATTTTTTTGCACACCATGGGCTAAGTGGCCAGGTCACATGGACCCTGAAAGCTCAGAGAAGGTTGGGGGAGGGGACCCACTGGAACAGCTGTTCGGAGACAGATGATAGCCTCCCGTCAAGGCCACTCATCGTGTTCTTTAACGTGCACAGGGTGTAGCTCTCCCGAACAAGGGGCCACGGCTTAACGTCCCATCCTACGGACGGCAGTCTTTCCAAGTCCATCGGTGTCCCCTACTGACCGTGGACAGGGCAATTTTGCGGAGATAAATCTCAATGGTGACCCAGCTGGAACAAGAACTGGGAACTGCAGATTACGAGCCTGGTGCGCTACTGACTGAGCCACCCCCTTATGAGTTAGGTGTCAAATGAGGGCTCATATAATAACAATCATAAACTATTTTGAATTTTGTCTCCACTATTCCCCCCTGATAAAAGAGGGGATTTTCGCGGGGTTCGACTTTAATGACTCGTATCTCAAATTAAAACATGACGTCTCCAGTGTCATGAGCTACCTCGAACACGACTCCAAAAAGGAAAACCACTGTGGTCGATATTTATTATTCGTATACAAATGAAAGATTTTAAAGTAGGTTCTTTTAATGACAAAAAATATAAATAAATTAAAAATTTTAAAAAATACTGTTCTTTCTATACGGGCTCTAAAAAGTAGAAAAATAAAACTAAATCATATCGATGGCGCAATCAGTCAGTGAGTTGGTATTCAATTCAAAGGAAGATAGGACGCCGATTTACCTACTCAACAAGATTACCGGCCTCCTATTTCCCTTTGAAGTGAATATGAACTCAGTGACTGATTACACCATCGATATGCTTTAGGATTATTTTCTACTTTTAAGGGTCCATATAGGAAGATAAACTTTTTTTTTTAATTTTTAGTTTATTTTCCTTTTTCCCCCTATCTTTCTATTTCTTTTCGCTTTGACATTTGTCGGTTTGTCAGTTTGTGGTTTGGTCAAAATAGTTGTTGTACCATATCTTGCGAACTTAATGATTTATGTGTCAGATGAAAATTTGTGACGCGGGGAGTGTCATAGGCTATGAAAAATTGACCCCCCCCCCGTTCTTTCTTCGCCCCTAGACAGGGGGGAAATATGAAAATGATTTTCCCCTTTTATGTTCTGAACGCGATTGCGGAAATAGACGAGTTATGCGTCAAATGAAATCTTTTGATACGGGGATTGTGATAGGCTATTAGTAGAGCTGTAAGTTTTTCGCGGCGCAAAATTTCCGCGGCAATTTCCGCGTATGACAGTGCTTTTGAAATGTTTCCGCGAATATCGATATTTTTTTCGCGAATTTTGATATTTTTTCACGATTCTGTGAACTTTGATGGTTTTTTTTTTATCTCGTTTTCAAAGAAAACGAGATAATAGTTTCGCTTTCTCGTCTGTCTGTCTGTACACATCGAACTTTTTTGTTTACAGAGTTAGGTAAAAAAAAATTTTTGTGTTGGAAAGGTATTGATGAAATATTACGATATGCACTTTCTGATTCTTTCTAAAACTATAATGAAGCCCTCTAGCGGTGAAATTTTTTTAAAATTACAAAATTTGAAACGAATATTGCAAACGATATATTTATACTAGAAATTTGAAATATTGGAATGTGAAGGTCACGAAGTTTGCATTGCCAACAATGAGTTGACCCCTTAGACCCAAAGGGGGTGGAAAAACAAACCTTTTTTTAATTTTAGGAGATAATTCTGTTTTTTTTAAAGATAAATGAAAAATTCTTTTTGGGTTAGATAGGAATTGATAAAATATTAGGATTAGCATTTTCGGATTCTTTCGAACATTATAATTGCGCCCTCTAACGGTGAAAATTCCAGAATTTCAAACGAATATTGGAACGATGTATTAATGATAGAATTATGAAATTTTGGTGGTGGAATGTGAACTTCATGAAGTTTCCATTGGAAAAAAATGTAAGTGATAATTAGAGAACTCTTTTTAAATTTGATTGGTAATAATGAAATATTGTAATCCGCATTTTTCAAATAGTTAGTTGTTGTGAAGCCCTCTAGCGGTGAAATTTTTTAAAAATTACAAAATTTGAAACGAATATTGCAAACGATATATTTATACTAGAAATTTGAAATATTGGAATGTGAAGGTCACGAAGTTTGCATTGCCAACAATGAGTTGACCCCTTAGACCCAAAGGGGGTGGAAAAACAAACCTTTTTTTTAATTTTAGCAGATAATTCTGTTTTTTTTAAAGATAAATGAAAAATTCTTTTTGGAAAAAAGCGCTGTTGTAATATATATATATATACAGGGTGATTCAGTTCAGCGTGTACAAACTTCTGGGAGGGGTAGGTTGCACAAAGACGAATCGGAATCATATACCTCTGGTTAATACGGGGTGGGGAGTGGGTCCCGAAGGACCCACTCCCCATGGGGAAAGCACGTGCTCCGTCTCACGACACTACACGTGCATAGCAACTAGAGACTTGGAAATAGAAGATGAAGTTTGTCTCAGAGGAGACCAGTCAGGACATGGAGTATGGGTGGCGTTAAAGGGGGTGCTGAGTGCAGCCCGGGAAGAAGGTTGGAAAATAAGTCAAAGAGAGAAAGCAGCCACGGACCTCAAAGGAGAGAGTCCCGAAGCCGGCAGACAAGCCAGCCTATGTCCCTCAAGTGTGCCCTGACACGGGCACTCTCAATGGACACAGAGACCAGTTCGCCTGCTACCTCATTGATCGCTTGGGAGTCCCTGAGTTCGTTAGCGAACCCTTCAGTGATCGGACATCTGAGGATATAGTGCCCGACGTCTGCATCTGGAGCCCCACAGCCGCAGTAACTGTGGGCAGAGATTTTGAAACGCTCCAGGTATTTGGGGAAGCTCCCATGTCCTGTTAGGACCTGCGTCAAATAGTGGTCAGAGGATCTCAGGGATAGACTGACCCTTTTCAAGAATGTCTTTGTTTGAAGACCATTCTCAGTCGTATCCCAGAGCCTCTGCCACTCCTGTATGGTACCTTGGCCAATTATAGACTTCAGGGTAGTTTTTGAAGTCTTTACCGCTATCACAGGTTGAGTGTTATTACCTGCGGAACGGGCCAGTTGGTCGGCCCGCTCGTTTCCTTCATGTCCTACATGTGCCTTAATCCAGGAGAAGGATACCCTGGGCATGCTCTGACTGCCCAGGATGCACTTGATCTCATTCACTATTTGATGCCTGTTGGTTGCATCTTCAAGTGCATGCAGAGCTGCTTGGCTGTCCGTGTACAGCCTTATGTCGTTGTTCAGACCACCGTCATTGAGGGCCCAGTTAAGGGCCTCTCTGATAGCGAGCAGCTCTGCTTGGAAGGCCGAGCCATTATTTGAAACCTTCCTCTGAAAATCATACACTTTGGCCCCTTGATTGAAGACAGTGAAGGCTAAGCCCACACCCTCCTCGCTCTTGGAACCGTCGGTGTATATTTCAGTATCTGTACCTGATGGTAGCTCCGTGGACCAGGGCACACATAGTCTCCTTGTGGGATGCAGATCCCACTTAGCGGTATTTACCTCAAATTCCTTAGGGTCATACTGGACTCCGAGGAATGTTGATTTTTCCTTAGCCTGCAGGACTCTGAATATGGTCGCTTCTTTACCGACCGTCAAAAATAGCGGAGGGATCCCTGCAAGTACCAGGAGGGCATCCGTAGATGTCGTCCTGTAAGCCCTGGTAATTCGCAGTAAAGCTGGTCGTTGGGCTGCAAGCAGCTTTCTACACATTATGGAGTGGTCCATCGGGCGCCACCAGGCACCCGCACCATATGTTAGGATCCTCTCCGTTCCCCTAAGATAAATTTCTTTGAGGACCTCGCTTCTGAGTCCCCATGAGACGCGAGCCATACGCCCCAGCTTACACATAACATTTGTGCATTTAGCTTTTAGGTCCTGCAGGTGTGGGATCCAGCTCATCCTCTCATCCAGAGTGATCCCCAGGTACTTTAATGTTGTCGCATGGCGGATATTTTCGCCTTTTAGTTTGAAAATAGGATACCTCTTCTTGAGGACACCCTCTTTAGCAATAGTCATTGATGTAGTCTTTGCAACGCTGAACCCAAGCTTATTGCGCAGACACCATCCTTCCAGTATTTTAATTGCTGCATTGCCAGCATCCTCCAGCTTAGCTCTGGAGGACGCTGTTATGGCAAGCAGCAAGTCATCTGCGTACGCCTGGAGCCAGACTCCCTCGGGCATAGTCAACTCCAGAGCAGAATCAGCGACTAAGTTCCAGAGGAACGGTCCGCTGCACGACCCTTGTGGGCAGTCTCTTTCCAAGTTTCTTGAGGCAGTCCCGCTAGCATGTGAGTATGTGACCATCCTCTCGCTGAGGTAATTGGTAACTAGAATGAAAATGTTCCTGCGGCAGGAACACTCCTTCCTTCAATTTATTCAAGATTGCAGGCCACCAGACATTGTCGAACGCGCCTGTCACATCCAAGGCAATGAGAGAGGTGTGCAACTTGTGCACTTTATTTATCTGAACAATGTCCACCACCTGTTTGATAGCAGCGGTGGTGGACTCGTCTGTTCTGAACCCAAATTGCTTGGGATTCAGGAATCCGTTCTTATGGCAGTGGTAGTACATCCTGTTTGTCAGGAGTTTATCCAGCACCTTTCCCAACACCGGCAGCAGACATATCGGTCTGTAGGATCTTGCATCTGCCGGATCCTTGCCTGCCTTGTTAAAGAGGACAAGGTCTACCTGTTTCCAGGCTGTTGGGAAGGCTCCCAGATTCAAGCACTTGTTGAAGAGCTGGGTGAACAGGCATTTATGTTCATTAAACACCTGAGAAACGATCTCCACTGTCAGACCATCGTTACCCGGGGCTTTGCCCCGGGCCATTTCCCTGATTACCTCTCTCACCTCCTCTTCTGTAAACGGGACGTCATCCGGCGTATCCGGTGGAGTCCTGCAATTTTCCCTAAGGAGTTGATGTTCTGCATCATCAGAGCTCCTGTCATCTTTAGGGAATAAATTATCTAAAAGTACCTGGATGGTCTCGCCAAAGGAAGTGGTCTTGGATCCATCTTCCTTGCGAACGTAAGCAATTTCCAGGGGTTTAAAATCTTTATCCGTAGCTAGCCTGTACTGTAATGTGAAAGGGTTCTGTGCAGAGACCTCGCTGCAGAACTTCTGCCAGGAAGTCAGCTGCGCCTCTCGTATGGCGAGCTTATACTTTGCTTGTTCCATCCTGTACTGTTCCTCTCTGGCACTTCTCTCCACATTGTGGCACCTTTGATATCTCCGTCTGAGAGCTCTTACTCTTTTCCTTCTAACTGTGAGCTCAGGTGTCCACCAGGGCACTGATTTATTGCCTGCTCTGGGTCGCCCTTTGAACCCGAAGGTCATCTCACATCCAGTACATAAACATTCAGTCAGTTCTCCCAAGATGTTATCTAGAGAACTGCTATTTCCTATGTCACCGACGCGCTGGCCGATCTTCGCCAGTTCCGGTGACACACAGCGCATGAGCTTGCACCAAACAGGAGCTTTGCCCACCGCAAACCGTCGTGCATGTTGTGGTGGAGATGATGTTCCACCCACTTGGAACATGATGTAATTATGGTCGCTGTTAAAGACCATGTCGCTGACGCACCAATCCTGAATCAGGGGAAACAACCGAGGTGATACCAGGGTCAAGTCTATCCAGCTCTGCCCTCTTGGGCCAGTAAAAGTAGCTGGAGTATCCCAATCATTTAATAAATACAAGTCAGCCGAGTTGATAAAATCAAGAGTCATATCACCTCTGACATCTTGTCGGTTTGAACCCCACAGGGGATGCTTCGCATTGAAGTCCCCGCCGATAATCACGGTCTTAGAGTTAACCCGAGCCAGGACGTTTTGCAGCTCGGTTAACAAGTCCTCAATGTTGTTGTTTGGAGGACAGTAAATGGAGATGGCGTGTACAATTAATCGTCCGTACCCAATCTCCACAACTACAATTTTATCTGTGTGATATGCCAGGATGGCATTCACCTTGGGGTTCAAAACAACAATTCCAGCTTTAGGCTTGGTGCCTTTTTTGCAAAATTGCCTGCTAGTCAGAGGGAGTCCTCTAATAACGTTCTCCGTGCAGTAGGGTTCCTGCACAAGAGCAACATCGACTCCTTCCTCTTTTATCACCTGGCTGAACTGGGCCATTGCGGCCCTAGCCCCATTTAGATTTATTTGAACAAATTTCAGACTTACCCCTTGAACACCTGGAGGCCTACTGCCCATAGTCGGTGCGTCTTCGCAACAACTTCAACTCACGACAGTACGACGGGCACTTTGTGTCCATCGCACTGTGGCCAATATCATACTTGGCCCCATGCTCCCTATTGGCGGTTTTACAAACAATGCACTTCGGTTTGGGCTTCGTGCACTCCCTGTAAGAGTGCTTGCCCACACACTGTGCGCACCGTTGCGTCTTTAACTCACACTCGGTCTGCTTCTGCCCAAATGCATAGCACTTGTAGCACCGCAGAACCCTGATGTAGTCCTTGACTATACATCTTGACCATCCCACATTTAGCTTACCTACAGCTAATATTTTTCTGTGTGAGGCACTAGTGGCCTCCACCACCCAGTGGACCGTGTTTTCCACTCGGGCCTTTAACGAAAAGAGTGGATTTATGTCCACCTCTTCTTCACCTAGACTATTTTGGCTGCGGATGATCTTCTGGAGGTCCCCGCGGGGAACGTCCTTATCCACACTACAGATCTTTATCTTAGGCTTCAGCCGTACGGCAGATTTGGCCTCTAGAGTATCCTTGAGCGATTCATGGCTGTCCACTGCGTTTTTAAGACAGGCCATGTCGCTCTCTGAGCTATATTCCACTATTACTCCGTTAGCCCTCATTGGCTTTACGGTCATAACCCCCAGATTCAGGTCTGCGGGGTTGATGTTACTCTTCAGGCTATCCCTTACCTGCAGTGCTGTCGTTTCCTTATTCTTGGAATAGATCAGCAGGGTATGCCTGGGTTTCTTTGCAGGGGGGGTGGGCTTTGGAGCTACCACCGAACCTCCCTTTCCCTTTCCTTGACCACCAACTGCCTTCGCATAGGTTGGTGGCCTTTCCTTTACTACTTGTGGACGTGTAGCTCGCTCTTTCAATTGTCCACTCATGGTCGCGAGTTCTATCTCTTGCTCGCAAATTATGGTGTGCAGCTTTCGTGCTACACCCATGACCATGCTCTTCAGATCTGTATCTACCCTGTGGCGGAACAACTCCACCGCGAGTTCCTCCAGCAGACCAGCCGCATTGGCCAGCCTACCTGAGCCCATCTCGTTTCCGTTGGGCTCTTCCTGCGTATCCGGGGCTGCCTCTTTGGCTATGCACCCTTCATCCCCGCCTCTATCTGGGTTCTCTCCTTCCTTTGGAGGCCCCTTTACCACTTCCGTATCGCTTGTGGTGGGAGGGGGAGTCTCTGGGACTTCCTCCACTACCACTTCAAGATCAGCAGCCTCCTTGGGCGTGCTGTCTTTTCTACTGGTCCTTTTGTCACTATCACCTGAAGCCGTCATTACTCTTTTATATCTCATGTTGAGTTATATTGTTCGACCCAGGCGGTCTCCACCCACAACGGAGCCCTACAAGGGGAGGCCTCAGAGTTAAATTCGTCGCTCGAGGTACCTCAGAGATACGCCCAGGCTATACCCAGACTTTGGCTCTCCCCTCGGACCAGAGCATGATCCGGGCCGAGGCCCGGACCCAACCCCTATCGTCAAGAATCACCTCCACCCGGTTGACTCAGCAACCGCCCCTGACCCATCCCGGTCAAGGGGTGGGACAGGGGATGCCTCACGTACCGATTGATCCGAGTGAGCCAGCTCGGACCTCCCGTTTTAATGAAGCGGAGGCCAAGGACGGTGTATTGGGATACCAGCTTGCCTGTCCCTCAACCGCCAGGACCCTCTTTTCCATGTTTACGGTCTTTCCAGTTACGGGTCTCCTTCACGCGGTAGTTTATTCCCCGCCCCGCCCACGTCAGTAGGGGACACCGTCCGAGGGCCGCCGTCCGTCGGATGGGACGTTAAGCCGTGGCCCCCTGTGCGGGAGAGCCATACCCTGTGCACGTTAAAGAACACGCTGGATGGCCTTGATGGGAGGCTACCATCTGTCTCCCAACAGCTGTTCCAGTGGGTCCCCTCCCCCAACCTTCTCTGAGCCTTCGGGGTCCATGTGCCTGGCCATTTAGCCCATGGTGTGCAAAAAAGTGCCGCTCAGAGGTAAAACAACCCAAACAACAACACGTGGTAGATGGCATTGTACGGCCGTGGGACTGCACAACATCCTCGCAGGTAACCGTCATTCGTGAACCACCCCCAGAAGTAGTAGGATGGCCGATTACACAAACACGGAGTTGGCCAATATGCATCTTGCATTCGGGTTGCAGACTGCAACTGGCGAGCTGCTGTGCGCGTTTACCAGGAACAGTACCCGATTAGGCGTACTCCCAACCACCAGATTTTGCACGGCTGCATCAGAGGTTATGTGACACTGGTTCCTTCCAGAGACCTGCCAGGAGTTGGGAACGATGGGCATGGACCCCTGACATGGAGGAGAATGTGCTACGTCATACAGAAGAGTCATACAGAATACAATCGCCCATCAGGTAGGTCCCTCCCAATCCACCGTATGGAGGATTATGCACGATAACCAATTGCATCCATATCATGTGCAGCGCGTCCAGACACTGAAGTCTGAGGATTACCCACAATGCATTGGATTTTTGCGCGATGGTACCTGCAGAAGAGTGTGGCAGAACCCCAATTTCCTGTTTCTGTGTTGTTCACAGACGAGGCATGCTTTACACGGGAAGGTAACTTTAATGCACATAACGCGCATGCATGGGCGGTGGAGAACCCCCATGCTACACGAACACGTGCAGCACAAAACCGTTTTGCTGCAAATGTTTGGTCCGGAATTGTCGGGACCACTTAATAGGCACATGCCTCATGCTTGTTCGTCTGGACGGAAGGAGTTACTGGATATTTCTGGAGGACGTCTTGCTAGAACGTTTGGATGAACAACAGGTCCTTCAGTCGCTGCACCGTGCAATGTGGTTCCAGCACAATGGGGGCCACGCCCATTTCAGCCATGAAGTTCGTCAACACTTAAACGTGACATTTGGACAACAGTGGATTGGGCGTGGTGGTCCCATTCATTGGCCTTCAAGATCGCCGGACTTATCACGCCTTGATTACTTCTTCTGGGGTTACATCAAAGGACTGGTGAATGTACGTGATCCCATGCGCCGACGATGTCAGACCTATGTTACAGCTCGTGGTCGCAACTTCGAACACCTTCTGTGACCTATGTGCATTTCACAAATGTACCTATTGGGATTAATAAAAAGCATTTTGTTCACTTACGTGCTGCTCTTTCATTCACATCCTCTCTGTACACTAACACATGTTGAAGCCGTTACCGACCTTGCATTGCTATATGATTCCGATTCGTCTTTGTGAAACCTACCTCTCCCAGAAGTTTGTACGCGCTTAACTGAATCACCCTGTATATCTACAAATCAGTGAAATGATGAAATGTCAGAGCTGTTATCGAGTTCTACAAATAATATGTATAGAATAGAAATTTTAAAATTTGTATTTTTTTAAGTTATCCATAGTTTTAAGAGAGATTTCCAGACACCAAGGGGCAGGGGTGGCTCAGTCGGTAGCGCGCCAGGCTCGTAATCTGTAGTTCCCAGGTTCGAGTTCCAGCTGGGTCAGCGTTGAGATTTATCTCCGCAAAATTCCCCGCCGTGCCCACGATCAGTAGGGGACACCGATGGGCTTGGAAAGGCCGCCGTCCATCGGATGGGACGTTAAGCCGTCGCCCCGTGTGCGGGAGAGCCATACCCTGTGCTCGTTAAAGAACACGCTGGATGGCCTTCACGGGAGGCTACCATCTGTCTCCCAACAGCTGTTCCAGTGGGTCCCCTCCTCCAACCTTCTCTAAGCCTTCGGGGTCCATGTGACCTGGCCATTTAGCCCATGGTGTGCAAAAAAGCTCAGAGGTAAAACAACCCAAACAACAACCTGACACCAATGATCTACCCACGATTCTGAGAGACATGTAGATGATGCAACTTTTTAGATTTCAGAATTAAAAGTCGAATACTTTCATGTTGTATAATTACTAATGAAATACTATTTGCATTTTTCCATCATCCGCTAACTCAAATTAAAACGTTTAAGGAATGAAACAGTAGATATAGGAAAAACTTCTTTCTCTTTGAAAACTGAATTCTCATATGCACCAGACGCGATATGCTTCCTTCTAGAAATTGTCTACTAAATTCTGTGACTTATCAGACGTTTAATAATTTGAAAACTATAAAAGTTCTGATAAGTCACCTAAGGGAATAGTCACTTGGGGTAAATTTATAACTTTTCACGCATTTCTTATGCTATTTTTTCTGAAACGTATTGGAAGAGTTTTTCTAACAGCATGGACGGATTAGCAGCTAGATTATCGACAGCATGGACGGATTAGCATCTAGGTTATAGGCAGCATGGTCGGATTAGCAGCTATGTCGGGATGGTCTAGCAGCATGAACGGATTAGCAGCTAGGTTATCGGCAGCATGGTCGGATTAGCAGCTATGTTGGGATGGTCTAGCAGCATACACGGATTAGCAGCTAAGTTATCGGCAGCATGGTCGGATTAGCAGCTATGTCGGGATGGTCTAGCAGCATGGTCGGATTAGCAGCTAGGTTATCGGCAGCATGGTCGGATTAGCAGCTATGTCGGTATGGTCTAGCAGCATGGTCGGATTAGCAGCCAGGATTAGCAGCTAGTTGGAGTGGCCATTGCTCCATCCCATGGTTTCCCCTCTCCAAACGACAATAGGGCAGCCATTGAGACAATGAGGGCCAGACGAAGCATTCCTGTTTCATGGAAGTTAAGTCCTAGGCTCGGCCGGATAGCAGTTCTAGGAATCTACAGTGATCTGAGAGGCCGCCGGATATTGCAGACACTAGGCGTGACCCTGATCCTTGTCATCTGATCGAGCGGAGAGAAGAACGGTTGTCTTGGAGGTAAGCCAGGAAATCAGACTGTCACCTAAGGCTGAATTTTAGCCTGTTTCTGTAGATCCGTGTGAGACCCGGTAATGTAAATGTGTAAATAAATGTAGATATCAAACACTTAAGTTTAATGTTACATTAATGCCACCACGAGAATTTCTCAAGCTAACAAAAAATAAATAAAGTACCAATATATACTCCTAGATATGGAGGTTCACTAGGCGACCCAGGGGCGGGTGTGGCTCAATCGGTAGCGCGCCAGGCTCGTAATCTGTAGTTCCGAGGTTCGAGTCTCAGCTGGGTCAGCATTGAGATTTATCTCCGCAAAATTCCCCGTCCTGCCCACGGTCAGTAGGGGACACCGATGGACTTGGAAATACCACCGTGCGTCAGATGAGACGTTAAGCCGTAGTCCTGTGTGCGGGAGATCCATACCCTGTGCACGTTAAAGAACACGCTGGGGAACACGCTTGACGGGACGCTACCATCTGTCTCCCAACAGCTTTTCCAGTGGGTCTCCTCCCCCAACGTTCTCTGAGCCTTCGGGGTCCTTGTGACTTGTCCATTTAGCCCATGGTGAGCAAAAAAGTGCCGCTCAGAGGCAAAACAACCCAACCCAATTCGGCGACCCACGGAAGGAAATTTGCAGCTGGTCTCAGTTCAGTTGGGTGAAAAGAGTGGTACATGGTGACTCTGAAATATTATTAGTTTTGTGTGCTACAGGAAGAAGTGATGCAAGACATCCCTGCTAGACTGGAGCTGATTTACGAATGCGACTATGGTGTGGTGAGAATTAGTTCGTAAGCTTGTTTCTGAGTGTTGCCTCTTATTATATTGTATAACACATGCAGGAAAGTGTGTTAGATATGCACGATACTGAAACAACATAAACAACAGAGCATAACATAGGAAATAGCGAGGCGAGTTTGGTAGAGAATCCCGAGAGCAGCTGTTCGCGAGTGAGTGGAATAGCTGAATGCTCCAGTGAGCAAGCGCGCCCAGCCCATGAGATGACTATGCTAAAAATGAAAGTCGAGTTTGAAGTGCAAGAAAGAAAGGAAACGAGGAAGTTCGAAACAAAGCTCCAAATGCAAATTTTGAGCTTTGTTTGCTCAAACTTCCTCGCTTCAACGCTTGAGAAATGCTTAACATTATGTCTATAGAGGCAAACCCGGCATAACTGCATGCAGTTATTGGTACCATATAGTCCAGAGAAAACCTTAGCTGTTTCGAAACGGGTGTGATTGTCGGAGCGTGTTTGAGAGGAGTTTTCTTCACTAAGACAGATGAACTATCTAATATTTCACGAGGAATAGTTTTCAAGGTTATGTCTGAATGGGAATTTAAAGAGAAGAGATCATCTGCAAAAAGGGAACAGTGGGTGAAAACGTCAGAATCACCTCAGTGCGATGTGAAAAGCGAAATCAGCGATTAGTTGTGAACGGATTTCAACGTAGGACGTGAGAGGCCATTTTCATCAAAAATAGTACGTCACTTCATGAACCACTCATCTCAACTGTCGACGCACGTCGTCGTGTTCTGTGGTGCAGAGAGCACAAACAGTGGAGACCTTTAGCAGTGGATGAATATAATCTGACGAATCATCTTACACTTTGCTTCCTACAAATGGACGAGTGAGTACACGTGTAGTGCCAATCGAAGGAAGCTTACAATGCTGATTGCTTGTTTTCTACCCTTAACGGTTTTGGCGGTTCTGTAATGGTGTGGGGTGCTTTCTCGTGTCATGGTTTGGGTGCAATCATTCAGTTAGAAGGCAAGATTAATGCAAATCGTTATTTGATGGTACTGTGATCATCTTATTTAATGAAACAGCGTTCCTTTCAGGATCTGATATTATTGCTGCGATCTCAGAATAAAAAAATCACTCCTTCACCTTCCCTCCAAATATTTGTTTGCTTATTACGTATATTTTTTCTATCGAACTCTCTTCTTCAGTTCTTTAGTGGAACTCTCGAACCTTACTTCCGAAATTATGTCCTCTTTCGGAAGTACTAAAACAGCACAACTTCGCCGCCTTGGCTATACAGGAGGTGGTAAATATTGAGTCTCAAAGAAAAAGAAAAATTCCTAATTTTATCCCGCATCTCTGCAACAAATTTCCAAATACAGCTGGAGCTGTGATCTTTATTCAAAGAGATATTCCCATAATAGGATATCACTTCCTACAGATGAGACCAGAATAGAACGCGTAGCACTAATTCTTAAAATAAAGCATCAATATATTTCACTTGTATCCATCTATGATCCAGGCGAAGACATTTCAGTTAAATGATTAGATAAAATTTTAGAAGCATGCCCCTCTCCCTGGCTATCATGTGGCGATTTCAGTGCCCATAGCCCGACATGGGGTGACGACAGGCTGGATCCCAAAAGAACCCAACAACTGTTCCAATAGGTCTCCTTCCCCAACCTTCTCTGAGACTTCGGGATATTTGTGACCTGGTCATTTAGCTCATTGTGTGCAAAAATGTGTCGCTCAGAGGTAAAATAAACGATCCCAATTCAATGATCTCTGCAAAGGTATTGATGTAGATGGAACATAAAATCGAAGCCCGAAATAAATAAGAAAATGAATAATCGAATTTTCATTTTCGATTAAAAAATTAATTCACTACCTTTAAAATTATTGAGGAAGTAAATTGAAATAAATTTTATTTTGTTTAATAATACAAGTCGATAAGAATATCATAGAGTCTCGTACGCAAAGTAATTGGTAGTAAATAATCACAGGATAAGTCCTGTAGACATCGAACTCATGAAATGATGAGCTGAAAAAATTTTGGCTTTGCCATCTGTGGGATTCGAACCTACGTCTCCAGGAAACAAGTGTGTTATGCTAACCACTACACCATCAATGGCTAACTTTTGCTCAGCTTATGTGACTTTATAAACCTTCCGGATTTTATTTATTTGATTCGCACTAGTGGCGCCATCTATCCAGGAAGTGGACAAATCTTTTGCCTCATTAGAGACGGAATTAATATTTGTCATTCTATTTTTTTCAGCTCATCATTTCTTGAGTTTGATGTAATTGTTTTACAAAATGATTAAAAATAAACTGTCACGATACCTGAGTTTTTATCGTATCAGGATTGACCAACATAATGAGATTTTAAAATACGGGTAAGACCAGGACCGGATTTAGAAAAAAATATATGGGAGGCTGGAACTGATGTAATAGATCCAGAATATAGTAAATGGGAGAGGGATTGGGAAGATACTTGATATCCATTGCAGTATAACATTTTTCCCTTCGTTTATAGAGGTCTTGGAAAATATTCTTGAAAAATACATGAAATATTCACAAGTTAAATAAATGGTTGTCTACATTACTAGCATTTCAGGCTTCAGATCTCGAAAACAGATAATACTTTGGATCCAGAGGGTTGGGTTCCTTTACCTCTGAGCGGCAAGTATTTGCACACAATGGGCTAAATGGCCAGGTCACAAGAACCCCGAAGGCTCAGAGAAAGTTGGGGGAAGGGACCCATTGGGACAGTTGTTGGGAGACAGATGGTAGCACCCGTCAAGGATTTCCAGCGTGTTTTTTAACGTGCACAGGGTATGGCTCTCTATCACACGGCCCACGGCTTAACGTCCCATCCGACGGACGGTGGTCTATAGAAGCCCATCGGTGCTCCCTACTTACCGTGTGCAGGGCGGGGAGTTTTGCAGAGATAGCTCGCAACGCTCACCCATCTGGGACTCGAACCTGGGAACTGCAGATTATGAGCCTTGGTGTGCTACAGACTGAGCCACCCCCGCCCCCCTTTGTGGGAGAATAATGTTTCTTTAATTTAACTCGTCAACCCACAATGAGAATAATTTTAACTTTTCCAAACCTAGGACCATGAAACTAAGCATTTCTCCTGATTCTTGCTGCAGTAGAGCGGCAATATGTAGCTCCCTACAAACAGCAGGACGTAATTGCCAATCCTCCATTCTTCTCATATCTTTTATTGCAATATTTCTCCCCTAACCCTTTATTTTCAACTACCTAAACCTCAGATTACGAGCCTCGCGTGCTACAGACTGAGTCACCCCCGACCCTACTTTGGATCAAGAGACTCTTTTGAGGTCATAGGTGAACTTTAGATTTAACCGTACTAGAGAGCTAAAAGGTCTAACGCTTGGGGGTATTTGGGTCGCAGTTCTAACAAGTGTGAAATTTTGGATCGAAGGAAAATTGGAAACTGTGGGTATTTTGAGTATCAGATCTCAGAGATTTTCTTAATTTTGGATACGTTGTGTTCTCCGAGATCAAAGGTCAAATTTTGATATACAGTCGCTTAAAAAAGTATCCGAACACAGATTACAGAATTCAAAAATATCTGGCAACGATTTTTTTAGAAATTAGTGATCTGGTAACCGTCCTGTACTGTACACGAAGGTTGCCAGATCAGTAATTTCTAAAATAAGATATTTTTTCTGAATTCTGTAATCAACCATAGTGTTCGGATAATTTTTTGAGCGACTCTACCAGTGCTGGAGAGCTAAATACTAGTGAGTAGTGTTATTGTATGCAGCAGAACTAAGAAATAAGAGGAATGTTCAGATCTGGTGTCGCATTTAAGGTCAAATAGAGGTCGGAGTGACGGTCTTTAAATAAAGAGGTGCCTAAGGTACCGATTGATTTCTGATAAGATAATGATGTATGACAGCAGCTCAATAATTTACCGATTACTAATGGCTTAATCAATCATCATCATTATCCTCAAGCAGCCATGGGCTACGGAGATCCAATCAGACCGTGCAGTTTAATTCTCCAAGCATATCTGTCATGAGCTACATCTGCTGCATCCGGCCACTGCACACCAACACCGCATCCTAGGTCTCCCCCTCCTTCTATACCTCTAGGCACATTGTTCATAACCCTATTCGCTAATCTATAATTAACAATATGGGCAACATGGCCAAATCAACGGAGTCTCTCTCTGCACAATATGCTGCTTAAAGCCGGTTGCAGACTACTTTGCCTAACCTCAACATTAGTTACAAAGTTAAACCACCTAATACCAAAGATACCACGTAAGCATCTAGAATCAAAAGCATCTAGTTTCCTGTTATCATGTTTACACAGCGTTCAAGTTTCACTACCATAACTAACCCTAGAAAGAACCAATCTATTCAGTCTTTAGGTGTATACGCCTATTTTCCACAATCTCCATAGATTCTTAAAAGTCCCGGCAGCAATCCCTATTCGTCTGTTAATCTCACGCCGCATATCACTAGTATCTGTTACATAGCTCCCAAGGTAATTAAACTGTGACACCTGCTTGAGACTGCAACCATTCAGATGAACTGAATCACAGCCTTCCTGACTAATTTTCATCACTTTAATTTTCTCTCTGTTTATACCCAAACCTACTCTATTACCAGTCTCATCAACAGCTCGAATGAAAGAGTTCATCTCATCAACATCATTTGCCAAAAGGGCTAAATCATCAGCATAATCTAAATCAGAAATTTTCGTATCTCCACTCCATTTAAGGCCAAAATCTTTCCCTTGAAATGAATTTCGCATAACCTAATCAATAACCAAGCAAAAGAGAAAAGGGGACAAAATGCACCCTTGTCGAACACCAGAAGTAATGCTAAACCAATTGCTACAAGCCTTACCAACTCTCACACAGGACTCGCTGTTATTATAGAGAGCTTTCATAATGTTAACTAACTTGTCTGGCATACCATATGATCTCACAATCAACCACAAATTATGACGATCAACAGAGTTGAAAGCCTTTTTGAAATCAACAAATCTAGCAACCAAAGGTTTCTGAAACTCTAAACATTTCTCAAGAATCTGCCTAAGTGAAAATATCTGATCTACACATCCTCTACCACTTCTGAATCCACATTGCTCATCACGCAATTGACTGTCAACCAGATTCTTAATTCTATTAAGCACAATCATGGAAAGAACTTTCCCTGGAACAGAGAGTAGGCTGATACCCCTATAGTTATCACAAGAGCTGCGATCACCTTTTTCGAAAATAGGGATAATAATAGCTCTGGTAAAATCCTTAGGAACCATGCCTTTATCATAAAAGATATTCAGAATTTCAGTCATCCCAGTGGTAACCGAAACATTCCCAGCTCTAAGCCTTTCTGTAGTAATTTCATCTACCCCTGGGGATTTATGAATTTTAAGTTTAGAAACAGCCAAAATAACTTCAGATTGTGTTATAGGGCCAACATTAAAGCCACCAATGGATCTATCATCATTGCGAACAATGGGAATAGAACTAACTGCATTGTTTAGAATATCACCGAAATGTTCAGCCCACCTAGCCATGACAGAATCCTCACCTTCTATAACCTTACCTTGTTTATCCTTGAATCCCTCTATACCTGTCCGTTTTCTACAACGCAAAACATTAACTATCTGGTACAGCTCTCTGCTGTTGTGCTGTCTAATTGCTTCCTTGGCTTTGTCGGCCAAGCCATCAAGCCAAAGATTCTTATCAGTAGCTAACTGATCCTTTACACTTTTATTAAGCTCTCTGTAATCCTTTCTATTACAATATGCGAAGCAGAAATATCGCGTCCAGTCACTGGGCTGCTGAAAGTGGCAATGCCTATGAATAGAGCATGTTTCTTAGCATTGGAAACGAGTCATGGAGAAGTAATAATTGGAAACGAGTCATGGAGAAGTAATCATTGGAAACGAGTCATGGAGAAGTAATCATTGGAAACGAGTCATGGAGAAGTAATCATTGGAAACGAGTCATGGAGAAGAATCATTGGTAAACGAGTCATGGAGAAGTAATCATTAGAAACGAGTCGTGGAGAAGTAATCATTGGAAACGAGTCATGGAGAAGTAATCATTGGTAAACGAGTCATGGAGAAGTAATCATTGGAAACGAGTCATGGAGAAGTAATCATTGGAAACGAGTCATGGAGAAGTAATCATTGGTAAACGAGTCGAGGAGAAATGATCATTGGTAAAGGCAGTGACGTAAGTGAGTTTCACTTTTGACAAATAGTAGGTGCGAGGAAGGCCAGTTGTTCAATCACAGAAACTGCTGAACTATTGGAATTTCTATGTCAGACCATCTCAGGTGTATACCAAGATTACGGCAAAACTTCCAACCAGCGGAAGAAATGTAGACATAAGGTGCAATTGACTCTCGAGGTGATTGAATTCGAGATGAGTGCATAACATCGTGCATCGTTACAAGTAATCGCATGACAACTGTAGTGCAGATAATGTCGGAATTGAATGAGAGTGCGTCTTCAAGCTTATGCAGAAAGACTATCCGTAATAGCATGAGAAAAATAGGTTATTACATACGACATTTACATTGTGAAAGATTAGGCTGCAGTTTGCAAAGACCTATCGCAACTGGAGTGCAGAGGACTGAGAAAAGGTCATCTGGTGTGACGAATCAAGGTGTCAACTCTATCACGCCGATAGGAGGGTGCGTGTGTGGCTTAAACCATTCGAAAAGATGAACACTCCTTGTCAATACATTTGATACAATAGTATGTGAATACAATAATATGTGATGCATGTTTTGTGATTGGACAGATATTTCTAAGCGTTTAAAACATTGTAGCTTTGATGTGTTTGTTGTAAGGGTAAAACGTTGAGCATCAGGTTATTAAGTAGCTATAAATAATAATTTGTCCATTCAATGTACAACAATATGTGATGCATATCGTTGTGATTGGACAAACATTTCTTAGCGTTTAAATCATTGCAGCTGCTTGTTGCGGTAATACAAGCAGGTTGAGGCGGTGTAATATTTTTGGGGGCGTTTGCATGGACATCCTTGGGCTCCTCCTACACGTCAAGACCTCCATCAGCGGCACAAGGTACAGTCGCTCAAAAAATATCCGAACACTATGATTGATTAGAGAATTCAGAAAAAATATCTGCAACGATTTTTTTTAGAAAATACAGATTTGGTAACTTTTGTGTACTGGTTCACTAAGATTGTCAGATCACTGCTTTTTAAAAAAATTTTTGCCAGATATTTTTTCTGAATTCTGTAATCAACCATAGTGTTCGGATATTTTTTGACGACTGTACAGTAGAGAGCATCTCTCTTCTATCAGCTGTCAAGTGGATCCGCTTCCCCAATCTTCTCTGAGACTTTAAAGTCATTGTGTGAGAAAAAAAGTGCTGCTCACTGGTAAAGTAATTCAACACAATGGAATATTAACGAAATGCATGTTTAGGTGAATTTGTAGATGAGAATGTGCAATGTCAAAATAAATCTCATGTTAATAACGTTCAAGTGACTAATTGATAGTGCACAAACGCTGTAAAGTGAAATACCTATTGATAACGCTGAAGATTTAATTCATCAGTATTCCTTTGCATTTGGGGTTTATATATTTCTTTTCCTGAAAGTTTGGAAAATGATCATCCGTGTTGTTCTTGTGCACAATAAGCTCAACCGTAGAGCTCCAGTTACATATTCAGGATATTCAGAGTCTCCATTTCATAATAATTCATTGTTTAAAAGTTCAATTAAAGCTATTGACAACATCCGATTAGTGCCTGTTTACGTACTCTTTGGAATTACGATTTTACGGAGATTCCAATATATCATAAGTTACCTTACGATGAAAAGATTTTTGGAAAAGACTTGTATATTTCACTGGAAATCAATTTGCAGTCTACAGTTTGATGATCATATCGTAATCTTTTATGTCAGTTTCTGAAGAGAAAGATTCGATTTCTCTTTATAAATCTTTAATGGATGGAAAATCTCAAATAGCCAATTTATGTAATATATTTCAATAAATTAATTCTTTCAGTCATGGCATCAATAAATGAGTCATAAAAGACACTTATTAATTAGGTAGAACATTAATTATTTCGCTACTGAATATTACATATTTTACAATAAATGTAAACAATTGAATCATCTTTCACGAAACAAAGCGCACGACAGGTTTTCAGTAACAATTTGTTCCTTTTTTCATTTCAATTCTTCTTCGTAGAAAGAGGAATTCCCTGACTGTTACTGGTAGAAAGTTTAAATAGATGAATATATAATCGTGTAAGGTATAACTACGAAAACAGGTAATCATAAGAGATAAGTGAAATTATATATTTTGCCATAAAAAGTTAAAATAATTTAATTCTACACAATGTTTTTGGATTGTACGTATTTTACACTGGTTTCCATAAATTAAAACTTAAAAACAACCTGAAAACATCGTTTTTCTCGAAATCCTTTTTAATCTGTTACCATGTGAATGGGAATATAAGTTGAGTTGGGTTATTTTACCTATGAGTAGTACCTTTTTATACACAATTTGCTAAGTGGCCAGGTTCACAACGACCCTGAAGGGGGAAACTACTGAATAACTGCTAGAAGACAGACGGTAGCCTCCCTTAAATGCCATTCAGGGTGTTCTTTAAGCTAAGGGTTCCACCAGTGGTCCAATAAGCACATCATTATATGGTTCCCATTACACTGTGCTATGAAGTAGACCGTCAGGTGGGAGACTGAAGGGATTGATTATGCCCTTCAACAGTGAGTTTACTCACCCGGTTGTGTGTGTGGTGAAAAAAGACTGTACAGTGAGGTAATGCATCATCTTTCACAACCTCAATGCCTTCACTGAGTGGCAAACCCAATAGAGTTGCTGCACCTAGTGGAACGGACGAGCTATATAACAACATTGGATATGCTAAAGGGATATTGGCAAATACCCATCAGCCCCTTTATTAAAGATTACACAGCAGTCTGACCCACCGAGGGCTGTACCAGTGGGAAGTGCTTCCCTTAGGGCTGAAGAACTCTGAAATTTTTTTTCCAGAAAATTGTGAATACCATAATTACGCCCCACGTTGATTCTCGCTGTGCATATCTAGATGATATAGCTTTCTTTTTCGAACAGCTGAGAGGATCATCTTAACATCTTGGAGCGGATTTTAGGGATATCAATGTCAAGTATTTCACAATTAACCTAGCAAAGTGTACTTTGGGGAGTAGCGAGACCAAATATTTCGTCCTCACCATGCAAATCCAGAGTTCATCAGAAAGAGGAAAGCTCCTAATATAAAGAAGGTAGTGAAGAGCATATCAGGACTCTTCGGATATTACCGACACTACCTAGATCAGTATGCAGCGACCGCCAAGCACTGACAGACGCGACTCTGAAGCAGGCACCCGCACAGTTAAAATGGTGCATACAAGAAGACTAGGCATTCGAGGCATTCCGGGGGGGGGGGGGGGGGGTGCTGCGAGGCAGCAGAATGCAATACTCCTGAGCCTACATGACCTTATGTTGTGCATTGAAATGCATCCGTGTTGCGGTTTGCGCATGTCTCTCCCAGATTGAATCCCAGGGACGAAAACAACCCATCGTCTTTGCTTCGAAGAAGCTCATGGAACCCAGTAGAAATGTTGTGGTGGTGTACGTGTGTGTGTGTGGGGGGGGGGATTTTTTTGACCTGGTTATATGGATCCCATATCGAGATTCTTTCAGACCATAACCTGCTTAGGTACCTCATACAGTGGCAACATTGAGCAGCAAATAGCAGATATTGGCCTTTGTCATTAATCAGTATGATGCAACAGTGCATTATAAGAAAGGTGCTTCCCACAGAAACGCGACGCCCTATCGAGGCTGACTGAACCTAGGAATTCGGATTAGCAAGGGGAATATTTGGGAAGGGGGGCTGACACAAGCGCAGTATACTCTAATGTATTGATGTGACAAGAAAAGGAAGGAAGCAGTTATTTAGTTTATTAACACATTTTATTTCAAATTAAAATGGGCAGCATTAGGCGTAGGATAATTGAAAATATCCCAAATGCTAGATGCCAGATCAAAAATCTTCTCAGTAGGATTTTAAAATTATTTGCGAAATAAAAATCGCAAATTCCTGTAAACAAATAAGGGATATTCATATTAATAGAGGATAAAGTTTAACATTTTAAACTATTCGAAGTGTCAGGAAAAGTAAATGACAATATTAAATATGTCACTACCAATCCATCTAAAATCTGCACTTTCCTAATTTTTTGTCTATTCACTTTATTAACCAACATCTCTCTTTTCCACATCACTCTGCAGATTTCGTGATTTGCACGACTGAAATTTCACACATTTAATTCTAGTTTTTTACGCAACAGCCGAGTAATTTTTTCAACTTGTTTGCGCTGTTAGTAGAAAGATCTCACATCATTTTCATAAAATATTTTTTTCTTTGAAATAATGACTTTATCCAAGTTCATTTTTTCTCATTAAAATATCATCATTGAATTTTCAAATTAGCTTTTTCTCATTATCTAAAGTCATTTTCCACTTAGGTCATCTATCAATAATGCAGTAATGTTTGCACACGTTTCTACAGATTTTATCTATTGTCCGTGGTAATATAAATATTTTATTTGAGGCTTTAGGGACCAGCACGAACACCCTTTCAGAATGCTAGTAAGGGTAAGAGAGTGTCTAAAAATATTTAACATATTTATCAAATTTTAAAGACTTTTAAAACGGACTACATTAAAACTACATTATTCCAGAATTTTGCCCCCCCCCTGCATATTTCCGGGTCGATGGTGTTTCTTACCCCACTCCTTCCCCTTCGATGTTTTTTAGATCCGGGAACGTCTTAGAATGCATCCCATGTTACTCTATGCGTAACACGATAGAATATGTTAGATTCAATCAATTATCCACCGGTAATAAACGTCTTTTTCAAGTGATTGCTTCGATTCTTGACTTCTTATAAAGTGTCCTGTGTATGCGTTCCGGATATTTATGATATGATAGTCAAGCCAAGGAGTGTCTAAGGGAGAAGAGAGCTACCTTCCATAGACGTAATGTAAACTTTTCGATTGCAGCGCCCTCTAAACATGGCAAATTTGTGCATTGCAGTGAAGCCACCTAGCCAGGGAGAGGAGCGAGTTCCCTGCATTACTTTTCCACCACCGAGCAAAGATTTCAATTGCTTACGTCACGTGACTAATTTTACATACACTTTGACTCTGAAAAATGTTCATTTTCTTCATGAGGTACAATCATAATTTTTTTTTCGTTTAGAGAGAAAATATCAAGAAGTAATGTAATCATTCGCTTTAATAAAATCTAATTTTGTAACACTGGTAGTAGCTATGCTAAAGAACAAAATTTTAATATTTTGAACAACCTATAGCATTTAATATATTATAATAAATTGAGATTTCTACGTCAATGCACGATAACATGATCAATATTATTATATTTTATAAAATTGTTGATATTTTCCATAAATATCACATCGAGTTTTTACTTGTATAAATGTTCAACAGATGGCAGCAGGCACTTCCCGTATTAACCATAAAAAAAAATTACACTGTTAGAGCAAAGTGCAGAAGCCAATGTACATCGATATGCTCCAGGGATCACAAACCTGCAACATACATTGACTTATATATTCACAAGATGATTAAATGTATTAATTTACATATTAATTTTAAAAATTCTGCAAAATTACTCAAAATAAACATACAACGGCTTTTCCAGGTATCGTAAAATGTACTCCTGAACGGTATAAAACACTCATTGAATAACTTTAGGGTCAGCTACCACTGTGCCAAACAGCCATGGCTGTTAGACATTTGGAAACACTTGTTAAATCGCAATATGTATACCAATAGTAAGACAAATCATAGCTGCAGTGGGCTAAAATGATTATACTGCGCATGCGCAGATCGCCCCTTACATTTGTTTCAAGTGCCTGCACATCAATTTGCCACGTTCAGCTTCGGTAAAATTCCGCAGAACGGCGCCACTTACGCTTGTGCAAAGCTAGCCTTCATCTCCTTAGATCCTTTTTGATCAAGCTGTGAAATTCAACGAAACATTGCATATTTCTTTTAAACTACTTTGGAAGAACAGTGGTGGTTAGAAGAGGAGTAAAAAAAAAACCTCTGAGGCCGATTGGCATAGTCACTCATGGAGTCTAAACTGATCGAATGGCCGTTCACCAATATGAATATAAGCAAAAGGGATAATACAAGCAGGAAAGCAGCAACTATTGATGTTTTTCCTTAACAAAGACGTAATCACTATTGTTCACAGATGAGCCTTGAACGTAACCTCTGACGTCTAACTTGTGCCTTTAGCCCTGTATAAGCGGAGGATGATAGCGATGATGAGAGAACAACTGAGGACTTCAAGATACATATCCAGCATCATCCATCACATAATCATCTCCCAACTCCATCTGCAATCAAAACAACTCGTCATTTCCTTCTTAAGATGAAGGTTTTGCATTTGAATCCTTTAAAACATATCGTATTCTATGAATTTTACACGGGAGCGCGACAATAGGGTGGAAGTCAACTGGGTGGATAACAACTGGAAGTGTGACAATTGGGTGGATACGACAAACGGGTGGACGATTGGATAGAACACAATAACGAAGATATGACAATTGGTTTGAAATAAGGAAATTATGAGAAATAACAATTATCCATCTGAAAAGGTATTACTGACATGGCAGGAATCGAACCCGCAATTCTCTATGTGCATGCCAGATCCCTTAACCAAAAAAACCACGCATCAGACGAAAATATGCTTCCAGAATAACTTATAAATCTTTCACTGAAATGTGGCGGACCTTGCGCCATCTATACTTCATGAGAGGCAACTTATTTTCCAATTGTTGCTAATGATTAAGATTAAAATGAAGGGCTTAAGCGTTCTGAATGAAATAATTATAAATTTAATGAACGCACTGCAATATTTGTGTTTATTCTCCTTAATCCTTTTTTCTATATAGGGTTTGTATGTACCCTCTTTAATCCGATAACACACTACAGCAGAATTTTTACGAAGTGTGTTCCTTCTAAACATAGTAAACGGAAAATGGATAATCTGCCCTTCTCACTAATACAACCCTAATTAAAACGAAATTTTCCAAAAAAAAAATTAAAAGAAACAATTGGAAACAATTGAATGTATCACAGGAAATCAAAACAGGGGATATAGGGAATATTTCTGGCTAAAACGATTTTCATTAAAACGGATTCTTAAATTTTTTGTTCGATTCTCTTGGTTTGAAGTGAAACAAACTCAAATAAAAGGATCGACTAAGACACGACGATGTATAAGACTAGCAATATTCCCTTTAGTCAATAATATAAATATTTTAATGATCCTTTACTTCTAATAGAAGAAGTTGGAAATTTATGAACTGTATTACAGAAAATCGAAACAGGCGATATTGAGAATTATTCTCGCTTATCCATCCTCAGTTATAACGTACTTTTGCATTCTTTCGTGCAACAACTAAATGTACTAAAGTGAAACCAAATAACGCACTACAGAAAAACCAAACAGAAAAAAAATCATAATGTTCACTAAACCCGAGCACTTAATGGAACGATTTTTACTTCCAATCAATATTTATCCTTCATTGAAAAAAACGTAAACATTTTTTTTTTTCAAAAAAAAAAGAAATGGAAATCTAGGGATGTCAGGCAGGAAATTGAAACAGCCAATATATACACACCGTCCACTGAATTAGAAACCTTTATGCAGATGTACGCAAACGTCACTTGCGCAGTGTATACGCAAAATGCGTGATCACGTGCATCACCACGTGATCTAGACAGCTATTTAATACTTCTGCTCATCAGTCATGTGATGTTTGGTTTAAAAGGAGTAGACATTGAAAAATGTCGTCCAAACCATGTTTATCAGAGTAAACAATTGTTAAGCATCGGCTGTTTCGCTTCTTGTGATGTTTTCGTTCGATTTATGAGAGTTCCATTCAGAAAATATGCTTTAAAAATATCGATTGCTTTGATATATCAGATCAGAAAGAATAAATTCAAAGCATTATTAAAAGTCGAGTAAGAAAATATATTTGTTATATCGGATGTTTAAAATTCCATGTGCATTTCTAATTTTTTCATTTCAAAGGAAAAAAAAAAACATTTTAGTGAATGTCGTACTAGTGAGAGTATTTGCAGTTCTAGTTTCTTTGGTTGCCTCTGGTGCCATCTTTTGATATTCTTATTATCCTTTGTTCAGAAAATTGGGTGTGGAAAATAAAATTTCATTTCAATCAACTTCAGTTCGAAAAAAGTAAAAATTATCGTTCATGTAGTGAAATGCCTAAAATATAATATCAGATATCTATCTGATATTTATTCATTCAAACGAGTTTTCAAAAAATTCGATATACTGGGATATCAGATTAGAGAGATCATTAAATGCTTTAATGAGTAAAAGACCAGATGGAATAAGTGTTGTACTTTGCAGTTTCTTTCCTGGGTTCCTTCGATTACAAATAATCAATTATAATATTTTAACCCAATGTAGTATTATAGAGAATACAGACAAATGCGTCATTACTCATGGATTAGCTAAAATACTTGTAAATGAAGGTTGGTTTAGTTTCCCAAAGGCATTCCTTTGATATTCGATTGGTTAGTTCAGAAAGGAAAGGATTTTTCGTTTAATTCAATGTAGGACTTGTGAGAATACAAAATTCTTATTCTGATTACGTTCCTGCAGCTCCTTTCCTTTGACTTGAGATTGTTCCGTTTAGAAGAAACATAATGAAATTGATTCGTGAAAATCCGTTTCGAGCAAAGCCTGATTAGTGAGAACAATATTATTGGTGGATGTTATCATTTGCTTTTATATGCTTTTTGATTTCCGCCTGTATCTATAAGACGAAAAGAAACTTCAAAATATACTTTTATTTAATGCTGGCTTAATCAGTATATTAATTATCTTAGAGAGTTTGGTTTTCTAGAATTCGTTATTTTCTTTCCAGATCGTTTTACTTGGAACGAACAGGATGGAACAGAAATATAAGTGTCCGTTGTATCAAAAGTCGGATTAGCGAGAATGATTCTCAATCACATTTGTTTTGATTTCCTGTAATACTTTCGATTGATTTCCAATTGTTTCCTTTATAAGAAAAGTATCTTTTAAACATTAATTTAAAAAAATTCTGTAAAAAAAATTTTCCAGCACAACATTGCTCAAAGCATTGCACTTTCTCCACTGGCTTGTTTTCGTCCCACGGTGTATCCTGCTGCCAACACTTTCCGAGGTGAACGACGCACACGAATTGGGCTATCCACATCGTGCAACAGGAAACACGATTCATAGCACCAGACGATCTTGTTCCAATCATTCAAGGTCCAGTTTTGATGCCCACTTGCCCATTGTAGGCGCTATCGATGGTGAACCGAGGATAGCATGACCAATCGGAGTGGCCTGCGACTTCACAACTCCATTTTCAACAGGGTTCGATGTACTGTGGTTGTGACACTTTACTCCCGTCACCAGCATTGAAATCATGGGTGACTTGTATCACAGTATCCCTGCTGTTGGCTCGCACCATACGTCCTTCATTCACCTCTAACATCAATGAGCCGTGATCAGTCCGCATAACCATAACATGGTTTTTCCCTCCTCAGACCACTTTTTGAAGATACTCAACATGGATGACGATGAGCATCCAACAAGCTTTGCCATCTCGGAATTGCTCTGACCAAGTCGTCTGGCCATTACAATTTGGCCTTTGTCAAACTCTCTTGAGTCCACCGCTTTTCCCATCTGAAGAACAAGAGTAACACTGATTAACACAGCTCAGTATCAGGTGTTATTTATACCGTTTCATGACCTTCACACGTGCCATCGTATACCTGCAATTACTTCGATTTGCATAAAGAGGCGCTGGTCATAATGTTTTGGATCTTCGGAGTATATAATAAGCTTCTGTTATTTGCATGCAGGTGAGTTAAGGTAAAGCCAATCTATAGGTAATTTTAGATATTAATTTAAGAATTCAAGTGTTTTGTTTCCCCAAACGTATATTGGGTCATTTTATTTTGTTATAGAAAGTATTTTTTCTCATCATTCATGCATAAAGCATTGAAACATGCCAAATGCAATAATATTTCTTTAGTAATTGTAACAGAGATAAAATGCAGTAAAAGGATTTAAATGACCTATTGAATATTAGAACTCACATTTAAATATTGTAAATGAAGCCAATATTGTAATATGCTTAGAATAGCTAATTGGTATATTCCAGAAGATTTGTAAGTTAGAATTTAGCAAAGAGTTTTATTTCAGAGAGGTAAAGAAATGCATTTATGGCAATCATTATTTTTGAAATGAAGAAAATTGTTGTAACGAATTCATTTTACGGTATCATGCGATTAATTTGATGCATAGTCTACGGATATATGTGCTGTTTAGGAATTGTTTTTTATTCGGATGGATATGTGCCGCTTGCGCATTGATACACTTGCTTGAGGGTGCTATGGGGTGCTATTGGATCTGACAGCAGGTCACCTCTTGTCCGCATCACGGGAACACTGACTGCTGCACAATATCGTAGCGTGGTTCGGCAGCCCGTTTCGTTACCGTTACTGGGAGGCATGCAGCAACCCATTTTCCAGCATGACAACGTCCGTGTGCATACTGCTAGGGTCTCCAGACAAAGTTTGAAACATATTCAAGCATTCCCATGACCACACGATCTCCAGATTTATCCCCAATAAAAAATCTGTGTGACCACATTGGATGAGGTGGTGCAATCCTCTCACCGGCCGTGGTGGAATGTCGATGAACTAAGCGAGCATGTCAACACTGCTTGGTGTGCAATTCCTCAGGACTAGGTCCATCGACTGTATGACTCCGTGCAAAGTCTTATTGCTGTCTGTACTGCTGTTCACGGCTGTGCAACCACCTACTGAGGTCGTCATATTGTGCTGCATTATCTCATCTTCTAACCGCTGTAAGTGGCTGCAAATTTAATCATAGTATTTCCATTATGTATTGCTATGTGTGTGCTACATTTCACCCCTATCCCCTCACTCCTTCTGGTTGGGGCAATTTCAATGTCGTGAAGTGTATTTGTAAAGAAAAAGAAAGCTAGAAATTTACTAATGGAGATTATTGTTGCAGTTTTTTTTTCTTTTGCACTCTTGTTATAGAGATTTATTGCAATTTTTCCAATAGTAAGAACAACCGAGAGAAAGAAAAAATTAAACTACATTCCGTTACGCATTTTTAAATAAAATTGTTATTCTCACAAGCGGAGCCACTACTCTGGATTTAAGTGGTGCTAAAACGTACATTTTGAACTTGGCTGATGATAATTTAAATGCATAATATTTATGTTGCTAACCAATTAAATGAGGCTTTTAAAGTAATTCTTATCAAAAAGTAAGTAAAATACAAATAAAAAGCAAACTTACTGTTCAAAACTGTTTTTATTTCTATGATAATTAGAAATTATTTGTAATTTAAACAATATTAATACAACGAAATATTATATCTGCAAATCATAACTGTGAATTGTCCATATTTACTAAAAAAATGCTAACTATCGACGTAATAAGCGCGTAATAGAGAGTTATTATACATATTTTATTTCCTTCTGTAATCAACCATTGCTCAAGTTTAAGATTTGTAATCCGATTACCCGTACTTGGTAATGACTCCAAAAGAGATTTTTTTCTCCTTATTGCGATGATAAATGTTAAGTAGGATAAAAATTTCTTTGCGTGATTTCTATAATTTAAATAATGTCTTTGTGGCCGAGTGGTTAGCGCGCTTGGCTACTGATCTACGGGACCTGGGTTCGAGCCCCGGGTAAGGCATGGCTGTTTGTGTCGTTTTTCTGCTGAGGTCCTGCCATCCTCTCAGGCCTTCTACTATGGCATATAAACTGACAGGCTCCTGTCAGACCTCTGTGGCAAGCAGCTGCTTGAGGGGGTGTTTATTTTTTATTTATTATATATTTCGCAGAAATTATTAAGTTATATGAAATACTCTTTTAGGTAAAGATATTCGATCCAAAAACTACAGAAAACTCTCTGATTAGTTTGCCTAATAAAGGGAAATATAATTATTCAAAATATTAAGGAAACAGCTTATTTAACAGCTTATTTGAAAGAGAGAAGACCTTAAATCTCAACTTGAACTGTTCGTACATTTATATTAGTGGATGGGGTTTTAGGGCCCGAGTTTAGCACTTTCAAAACCAACCTAATCGCCTCTTAAATTTTCCTCCCTTGTCTGTAGGATTTTTTTTAGATTTGTGATTAGATCCGCAAAGCTACTAGTTTCTCTGCAGGTTATGACAGAACAAACGACCATACTCTGTCAAGACTCGAACCCAGACTACAGCAGTTGCAATCTCACGGTGAGCTATAATATTGTGATACCGAAGTGACATCTTTCAACCGAATCCCATAAAACACGATTGGGATGATCTTCATAGATATTTTGCATATCTCCATTTTCTTCCCTGGACTCACCAAGAGATGCAAGTGGCCTTTGTACGTGAATGAAACCTCATACCTTATACACCTTTCTATAACCTCATACACATTATCAATCCCCATTGCGAGGTGTTTATTTCTATGTGAAGTGATCACACACTTAACAGTCCTCAATTTGCGTTCTAACTGAATATCATGTTTGACGCTTTTGACACCAGTGTTATATTTTATCAGGTAGCATTAGGAAATTGTGAATACATTATGAATATTAATTCAATACATCTACAGACACTTCCCTAACACCTTCCTTGCAAACTGCTAGAGTGATATTTGTTTTACAACACTTTTACTTTAAATTCGTTTTAAAATGCAAGACATCATTTTTTTCGTAATATCATACATAAATTTTCTGATTTCGGCATCAAATCCGAAATATACATAAGAAGTATGGATTCGTGAACAATTTTTTGAGTCCCAACCCAATTACAGAAATAAAAATCTGAGAAAATCCTGAAGCATATTTTTATTTGCTGCCTTGGTGTTGCAGGGATATCAACTTGCCGAGGTCCAGGTTCAAGTATCGGAATGGCACGATTATTTGTTAGCTCCAACTGAGGCAGTGGCCACCAGTGACTCCTTGTATGAGAAGGCCTGTACAAGCTAGGAGTAGTTTCTAGAACCTTTTTCTGTCAGATATATTTCAAGATCAAATCAATATATATTCATGGAAATGGATGTTTACTTTAATTCTTCGCATTATATGCTACTTCAGAGTTTGTAATAATATTATTTTGACACAAATTTGTACTGCTAACTTAGAAGTAATGTTGGCCATATTTTAGCAATTTTCAAAAGAGGTATTTTCAGTTACTTAATTTGGATATTGTAACTTCAATTAATATTTTCAAACTCAAAATGATAATAAAAAGCTTTATCAATATGAAATATTAATGCATTCATTACTTTAGTTACATTATTAAATATTTAATTACACTTTATATGTCGGCTCGTTTTACCTCTGAAGGATAATTTAATGCTAAATACGGGCTAAACTGCCAACTCACAAGGAACCCAATGACTCAGAGGCTGGATAGAGGAAAAGTTACCAGAGGGGTGACGTGCTCGGTAGCATCCTTACCACTATTGGACGTTTCATCTGTCATCTTCTACGACCGGTGCTGACCACCCTACCTAAAGGCAGGCTACAGTTCGCTTCAGAGATGGCCCAAGGACAAAACTTCAAAACGGCTTCCAAAACAGGATTGCATGAAGCCGGTGCAGACCTGCTGCAACGTGCCAGTTCCAAGCTGCATGGAGGAAAGGGGATAAAACGCAGTCGTCATCAACCCAGTGTTTATAAGGTGAAGAGACTCTGTACAGTGAAGGACGTGTTTTCATCATGAGCATTCAGAAAATTCACGATGATTCTGGGGATTGTGCGAATTCCGAACTGGCCCTGTTTCTGGTTCTCCTCACTGTCTCGCAACTAAAAAGAGGCTGCTATGTCAACTATTTGCCTGTGGCTTCGCTGGAAAGTAATGCCCCATTTGAATTCATCGTGAAAGGAACAGATGATTACATCGATCTATCCCGCTGTCACCTAAGTCTCATCTTGAAAATTGTGAAATCGGACGGTACAGCCCGTCAGAAATGATTGCCCCTGCAATCATTTCTTCCACACCCTCTTCGATCAAGTAGACGTCTTCCTCAACGATCACCTAGTGAGTGCTTCTCACCCCTGTACCCCTACAGGGCGTACTTGGAAATCCTATTGAATTACGGTTCTGAGATCACATGAAGTCAGCTCGGTATGTCATTCTGATACCTCGACACCGCGGATAAAATGGAACTGACCACCCGTGAGAACGAGGAATGGCATCAGCGCAAAGGGTACATAAAACCTGCGGGTATCGAACTCATTTCGTGGATCCATGCCGACCTGTGCAATCAAGAACGATACCTACTCAATCAAATCGATCTGAGACTACAGTTGTTACGCTCCAAACCCGTCTTCTATCTCGTGACAGGTGAAGCGGATCTTTCTTACTAAGTACAGATTCAAGAAGCCGAATTTTTCGTGCACAAAGTCAAACCCACTTCCAGTGTGATCCTTGCACATTCTCGCCTAATGGATTCCGACAGCGTCAAGTACCCTCTACGAAGAACGGATTTACGCATGTTTTCCTTCGCAGCGGGTCTGACGAATGTGAACCGTGAGAATTTATTTATCGGACAACTACCGGTATGTCTCTTACTGGGTATGGTGGAAAGTACCAGCCTGAATGGATCGTAAGAAAAAAATAACTTCAACTTCCAACGTTTCGACCTAAACTATATCAGCCTTCACATCGACAGTGAACAGTAGTCTTACACCCCCGACTTTATGAACGGTCGCTATCTTCGATGTTACCAAGGATTATTGGAAGCTGTGGATGCCTGGAAATCCGAGAGTGCCATTAACTTATCGAGAAATGCCTATGCCAAGGGCTTTACACTGTTTGGATTCCAATTGACCCCTTAGCAACGTGAATGTAATGAAGTGTTTTCCTTCTAAAGAGCGAGAGTGCGAGAGTCGAATTAAAGTTTCCCCGACCTCTACCCACTTCAGTTTCGGTGATCCTGTATGCAGAATACCAGAATTTGCTTGAAATCCCATTGGATCGTAAAATCTTGTTTGACTACAGCTCATGAATACCTATGAGTTAGAATCCATCCTCTCGTTGCTATCAAGAAGTGTAGACAGACTACCTCAAAGAATCGACCAATCAGAAGCCTTGTTTATCTACAATACCGATCCGTTCGCCATCCAAGGCACCCATTGGATAGCTGCTTACGAGAAAGGAACGAGTGTGGATCACTTTGACCCTCAGGGAACAAGTCCCGACCTGTCCATGGAAGAATACTACAAACAGCTAGGCGTATGCCTAGTGTTTCATCCTTAAATACCTCTACAGGACCCCCTGGAGGACACTTACGGTGCTCACTGTTTGTATTTCCTGGTTAAAAGAGCGAGCGTTACGACTCTTCCCACAGTATTGCACAGCGATTACACGTGTCGAACCGACTTTAACGACTTCATGGTGGTACGATGACTCTCCGAACTCCTTCAAATATTTTAATTGCCACTCCTTCTCAGTGTGGAAAGACTTTCACCCTGAAACCCGTCAAAGAAGCCTATCAAGTATTCCATCCCCGCCCCATTGTGTTGTTTACTGCTACGGGGAATAGCAACCTGCCTTCGACCCCTTTAAGAATGCTGTGGAATTTTATGAAGGAATGCTTAAAGATCTGGAATTTGACCCTCTGAGACCGACGCTTTTGGTGTTGGATGACTTGATCGAGAAGTCTGTGGCCAGAGAACGCACATCACAACTGTTTATTCGTGGCAGTCACCATAAAAATATCACGATTGACCTGATCTTGCAAAATCTGTTTTTAAAGGGAAGATATTCGAGGACTATATCGCTCAATTCACACTATATGTTTTTATTTCGTAATTGGCGAGACGCTTCGCAAATAACGCATCTAACAAGACAAGTGTTTCTCCATCACTCCAAACTTCTGATCGACGCTTATAGACTCGTTACACAACCGTCGTGTGGTTATTTGTGTGTGGACCTGCATCCGAGAATGTCGGACTCTGAGCGACTCCCCGCTAGGATCCTCCCTTCTGAAGAACCCGAGATAATCTATGTCCCCAATGAGAGTTAGCTCTCAATACCCGTTTCTGCAATGTTTGCCAAAACTCGGGGGGAAACAACGTGCAGCTCTGTTGAAGCACATCTCGGAGCCCCATATGTATGCTCTGTGTGAAGTGTGTGTCAATTTCTTGAAAGGCCACATCCCTGTTTCCGGTAGAGTATTAAACATATGCGTATTTTTTCTAAAAACGTTGTATGAAAAGGTAATTACCAGGACAATATAAAAACCACTCTAAATTTCAGTATCTTTCAAGACAGTTTTAAATATCCTTTTTAGTTCATCTTACACTTTCATTTTCCTTCCGTATTTTCCACTTTTAAACACTGACTTTTTTTCCGTTTATCTGCAACAGAACTAAGATTCTTTACATAATTAGCATATGCTGTTGATCTAGTTGTATGAACCATGAGATCACTTTTTCTCTTTTAATTGGCTAGATCAGATCTATCTCGCATAGACAGTCCCAGTGACCCTAAAGGCAGGAGTGTCAAACTCAAATTATATAGCAGGTTGAATCATTAAATTTTCATTATATGACATTTTTATTTTAATAATAAAAAAGTTGCTTCGTTTTTCAAAGTTACATACTTTTAACACCAAAACGTAAACTTAAATTCCATTGATAGTGGCTTCATCTACAGCTGAATGTGCTCACATTCTGCATACTCACATGAGATCATCTGAGTCGATCCAAGTTAGCAATCCAAAATTCGTTACCATGATTATGATGAAAGGTATTGGTTGTGGAATACTCAAAATGACTTCAAAGGGTCCATGTCTGAGACTCCTCCTCAAGGTATCTAAGAGAAATGTATATCTTGGAAAACCCTACATATAAGAGTTTCCAATGTCAAATGTAAGTAATGTTTCAGTTTCAGTCAAATGCTTTAGGATTCACTGAAATGTAACGTCAACAAATGATCATTTATCTGATACCAGGGAACAGGTTATTGAGAAAGCCATATCAAACGTTAAACCTAAAAGTCTTCCTAAAATATTCTTTTTATTTATAATACACAAAATTAAAATATATATATAATTTTGGAAGAATATTTTGAACAGTACAATAAATATATTTTGAACTAAACATATATTTCTTTTTATAATAAGCAAACACAAGTTAAAAATTATAAAACACAGGTTAAAAATATCCAAATATTAAAAACCGTATATGGTCAATTATAAAAAAAAAATAATAAAATAAAATTAAAAAAACAAAATTTAATTAAAATAAAAAAATAAAATTTAATTTCATTAAAATAAAAAAGTAAAATAAAATTTAATTAAAATAATATATATATATACATAGGAAACCAAAAAAAGGAAATAAATTAAATATGAAAAGATATATAAAAAAATATTAAAAACATAAAAAAAAATAAAAAAAACACTTCCTATTTTGAGAGGAAAAATTATGAGGAAAAGATTTTACCACCAAAATCTGTTTTTAATTAAACTAAATTATCAAACATTAAAACACAAATTTATATTCAGAGATACAAAAAAAACATAACAAATAGGAATAACACTCTATCCTACTTTCTCCTTCCTCAAAAAACTTTTTCACATCCTAACAGTCATATATCATATATTAATTACTACCATCTCAATAGAATTAATCACATTCAAAACACATATGGGCGAACATTAATTTAAAGTTAAAAAAATATATATGCATATATATATACCAAAAAAAATAACCTGGATGAATTCATCCAAACTTTTTCAAAAATTTTAATTTTACAATTAAACTTTTTATTGGGAAAGAACCTCTGAAGAAGGACCTCTGATTGTAACGTAACGTTTAACAAACAAGCAAACTGTGTGCTGAGCAATGCCAAACATAGAGAAAAAATCCATTTAATCCGGGTGGAACACGAACCTACGATCTCCTTTTGAGGCTTTATTATACCATTATTACTTTTATATTACCTTTATTATATCAATCAGTATTTGGAAGTTGCATTAAATAAAATTCAAGATGGTGGTCGACAAAACAATATTTATATATAACAGCTGAGCTAATTGCGATGAATTTCATGTTTACAGGACATTTTCTGATCTTCTCTAATATTTAAAATCACACTACTTCCATTTGTATATCATGATCTCTACTCTTTTATGTATTGCTTCAGTAATGATCTGAAATGTGGAAATTTAAATTATTACTTTATCCACTGAGTTCTCTCTACAAATTTACTTCAATGTTTTCAGTTTAATTTGGGTCACCTTGTATATAAATATTAAGACACATGGTTTAGAAAAGGTAGAAATATTTATTTTATTCTGAAAGCAGTCAGTGTAATAATGAAGATATTATTTCAACGTAACCTTAAATCATTTTTTATCGTATGCTATTTCCTAGATAAAAGTAATTAAAGGGGGGGGGGGGGGTTGAAAAACTACCACTATAAATTATAGTATAATTTAGTGTAGTTTTTGTGTAGTCGTTTAATCATAGGAGTCATTCTGGTAGAGATAAATTCAAGGTCAGTAATAGCCAACGTAAGTCGCTAAAATTTAACAATAATAGTGTACGACCTGTTATTTTAGAACAAGTCGTTTATAATATATATAACGTATCAGAAGGATTTACCACTTCATCCCACTCGCTGTACATAGCAGGACCGCCTCTTCATTTTACTAACGTATTTTGTGTAAAAATCTTCACTTTTGTACAAATGACAACATACCATATGAGTATTGACTGTATTAGTTTACAAGGGATAATAAAATTAAAATAAATACCCCCTCAAGCAGCTGCTTGCCACAGAGGTCTGAACAGGAGCCTGTCAGTTTATATGCCACAGTAGAAGATCTGAGAGGATGGCAGGACCTCAGCAGAAAGCAACACGAACATCCATGCCTTAACCCGGGGCTCGAACCCAGGTCTCGTAGATCAGTAGCCGAGCGCGCTAACCACTCAGCCACGGGACGGCAACAAGGGATAATACATAATAAATATAATGTTTGAAATCGGAAAAAGCTAAAAAAGACTATTCGCAAAAACAAATATAACATTATAATATCATAGTATACTAGATCGGTGGTTTGTTAAATAAGAACGTTAATAGTACGTTATCAGACCTCTGTGGCAAGCAGCTGCTTGAGAGTGTATTTTTTTTTATGTGATACCACATTATAACATCCCATCCCAGCCTCAAATCTCTTCGGTATTTACAGAGGAGTACCTACAGAGTACAGTCGCTCAAAAAATATCCGAACACTATAGTTGATTTCACAATTCAGAAAAAAACCTCGCAACGATGTTTTTAGGATTAGTGATCTGGCAACCTTCGTACGTGAACGAAGGTTGCCATATCACTAATTTGTAAAAAAAATCGTTGCCAGATATTTTTTCTGAATTCTGTTATCAACCATAGTGTTCGGATATTTTTTGAGCGACTGCACATGTACATTAACCCTTTCACGACTAAGGGAAACATTTTTCCCATTTTAAAATTGGTGATTGTCGTATTTAATTATAACCTTATCTGCATTTTTTTATACAGAATGTCAAAATAGAACGTATGCCGAACGCAATTACGTAAACGGGAACGTTTAGTCCATGTCCATCTTTGTAATAATGTTGCATCTGTGCAATGTCCATCTTTGCTTCACAACCAAAAGAAATTGCACATCATTTTGTATAGTAATTTTATTTCATAATTTGGTATTATTTTAGTTAACATTTTGTTATAATCAACCAATAAATAAAAGACATTGCATAATAAGCGTAACTATAATTTGTGTTACCTTTATAGTCCATTGGGAAAAATATTTCCCATAAAATTCCAAAAAAACTACACATTATGTATTTTTCTTATGATTTTTATTTATTTTACGTCTAAACAAACTAAAATAAACAGTTACATACTAATATTTACTCTTAGAAACCTTATGGTCCTGAAAGGGTTAAACGGTTCCATCATTAAGTGCAGTTCTATGTTATGTCAATAGTAAATCAGTTGCAGAATTCGCTAAATTTCTTAAATAAGTGTTTTATACAAAAATGTTACCCAATTCAAAAGTCTCAGTCAAATCTATTTAAATCAAAATATCTTTCCCAAACGAAGCAACAAATTTTTCAAAATATGCATTTAGTGTTTAAAGTTGAGTGGAAGCTGAAACATTTAGCAAATTAGCTTGTTCTGCAAAACGTCATTTATAAATAGTGGAAATTAACATAATTATTATAAGAACTGTTAAAAACACTCTTATATGGGTTACTAAAGTTCAATATGACGGTTTTTGCTTTCTCTTTAACTAGTTTTTATTAACTTAGTAGAACAATTATTTAAATTGCCATTTTAGCTGTTAAATATTACAATCTGCGCAACTGTGAAAATAGGGAACGAATTTTATTGAAAATCGACACTGAAATAGATTTGATTGCGATGATTTTTATGTAAAGCTTATTCAAGAAGTTACTAAGTTATGTACCTGAGCTATTACTGAGATAACATGAAATTGTACCAAATAAAGTATTGTGCTCTGGACATGCTTTATTTGTGTTATACGTATTAGGAGATCATGGGTTGGGCCTCCTCGAAGAAGAAGGGTTATTTTTCTGCAAAGCGCCACGTTCAACCCGCTGCAGTTTTTATAAGAATTAAATTTTTTACCTGCCATTCTATTCTGCATGACCTGATTATTATCCACTTGAAATTTCTGCTTTGTGCAACTAACCGTTTTTATTCGCAGATCTACAAAGTACGTAGTTTAATTTAACCACTCAGTATGTATCATCAATTTGAAACATTTCACTTGAGACCTCATCCTCATTTTGGGGGTAGGGGAGACTCAATCGGTAGCGCGTCAGCTCGCAATCTGCAGTTCCTAAGTTCGAGTCCCAGATGGGTCAGCGTTGATATTTATCTCCGAAAAATTCCCCGCCCTGCCCACGGTCAGTAGGGGACACCGATGGGCTTTGAAAGGCCACCGTCCGTCGAATGGGACGTTAAGCCGTGACCCCGTGTGCGCGAGAGCCATACCCTATCTACGTTAAAGAACGCACTGAATGGTCTTCACTTGAGGCTACCATCTATCTCCCAATAGCGGTTCCATTGGGTCCCCTCCCCCAACCTTCTCTGAGCATTCGGGGTCCTTGTGATCTGGACATTTAGCCCATTTTGTGCAAAAAGGTGCCGCTCAGAGATAAAACAACCCAATCTCCTCCTCTTTTAAATTTCGAGGTTAAATACTAACCTCTAATGAAATAATAAACAATCATTTATTTCTTGAAACATTACCTAAAATATTATTTAGTTTCATAAAGAAATAGAACTACAAACGTATATTCTGACCACGGATGAGTGTAACAATTTGCAAATACACATGAAAACCCATCATACATAGAATCAGTGGTGGCCCGTAAGCATCTAAACAAGCGAAAGCAATCCGTATCGCAAAACCAATTTATAAGATTGGAGGAAAGATTTTTGGTATTTCTCGAGAGCATTTGGGTTCGGTAGTTTTACCTGTGAGAGGTACAGTCACTCAAAAAAATATCCGAACTCTATGGTTGATTACAGAATTAAAAAAAAATATCTGGAACATTTCTGTACGTACACAGTTGCCAGATCACTAATTTCTAAAAATAGTGAAATTTCAACCATAGTGTTTGGATATTTTTTGAGCGACTGTACGTGTTTACAAAAAATGAGTTAAATAACCAGATCACAAATATTCCGATGTCTCAGAGAAGGTTGCACGAGGGACCCACTGGACAACTGTTAGGAGACAGATGGTAATCTCCCACCAAGGCCATCCAGTATGTTCTTTAATATGCTTAAGGTATTGATCTCTCCCGCGTGTGGAACTACGGCTTAACGTCGCATCCAAAGGACGGCGGCCTTTCTAAGCCCATCGTTGTCCCCTACTGACCGAGAGCAGGGTGGGTGTTTTGCGAAGTTAAAATCTCAACGCTGGTCCAGGTTGGACTTGAACATTTGAACTGTAGATTCCGAGTCTGGTGCGCTATCAACTGTCTGCCCCCTCCCCCCCAACCCAGAGCAGTATTCTGTTGTTTTAAGGTTGAAGTCCCAACTGTGCTTGCGTGGATATTTTCTCTCTTAACTACCCCTCTGAATTCGGTAAGAAAAGAAACACCGATGGGCTTGGTAAGATTTATTTATATATTACTAGAAATTAATCGTTGAGATGTCATTTACCAGACTATTTGTCTCTGATTGGATTATTCTGCTATGACGTCGCTATGCAGCTCAGCTTCCCACCTTAGAAAAGCACTGAAAGTAAATAACCCAATCAGAGACAACTTGTCCGAAAAATGCAAATTCATGGACAAGTCACTTCCAGTACATACTTATAAAAACACGGAGAGTGAATAATGGAATCAATAGCACTTATTAATTATTTTCTGGTACAAAGTGTTGTAAAGAGTAAATGTTCTTGTAACTCACTACAGACAACCAATCTAAACATACAGAATATCATTAGCTAATTTCCAACTGTATCACTACGCAGTCCTGTTGGAACCATATCCATGGTCTACACCAACTCACTTCCCAGAAACAAGCATATCTATAGACTTGAAGGTCGACAACGACTCCGTTCACAAAAATTCTAATTCACTATGAGTTTTTGTACACGTTAGCCTTCTGATATAACAAAATAAATAAATAAGATATACTCCCTCAAGCAGCTGCTAGCCACAGAGGTCTGACAGGAGCCTGTCAGTTTATACGCCAGAGTAGAAGGTCTAAGAAGATGGCAGGACCTCAGCAGAAAAACAACACGAACATCCTTGCCTTAAGAGGCTCGAACCTAGGTCCCTTAGGTCAGTAGCTAAGCGCGCAAACCACTCCGCCAAGGGATGACATACCCTACATATATTACAGTTCTTAACTAAAGCCATTCAAAATGCCCGTAAACGATTTTAAGAAATTATCTATTTTTTTTAACTGTATTTTTTAGCAGAATCAACTAATATTGGACTAAGACCAAAAGAGTTTTGTATATGTGCACGGAACCGATTTTTACATTAGAATTTAGCAATTAATTGCTTTAATGCTTCTAAAAGAAATTGTAATATAAGCTTCCATCGATTTAGGAAATGTTAATGAGTTTCGAAAATTGGAGCGGTAGTTTATTTGCCCTTTACGGCCATTTTGTGAACTATAGTTCACAAAATAGTCGTACAGGGCCGGATCTGGTGGTGGTGGGCAAAAGATTGTGCCTCTGAGAAATTTAATAAGGGCAATGGAAGACAAAAATATTAAACATTTGCATATTAATCTATTTTTCAAGATAATTTTTAAAGACATCTGAAATGGAGAGGCAATATTATACTGCAAAAGTCTTCAATATTATCTGTAAAAAACTTTCCCAATTCTTTTTTCTGATTACAGCCTGTTATAGGAGTATACGATGGATACGAATTGCAAACAAAAGGGATGAAATTGAACAGATTTCGTAATTAACTCTATTCAGTTTTAAATTAAGATAAAATTTGAAATTGACTTAAAATTATATTACAGAAGGGTTGAAGCTGGATCCTTAGTTGATGATGACCTTGGTCATAGCCATAAATAAATGCATGGTAGTTAACCTTACTTTACTTCTTTACTTTAATAGAGATGCTAATGACTTTTCTTAAACCTAGTAACTGCTTTGCTTCAACAAGATTGATTGATTGATTGATTGATTGATTTGCGACATTAGGACAGAGAAGAATCCTAGAAGCTACTCCTAGCTTAATACAGGCCTTCTCATACAAGGACATGCCCTACTACGACCGAAGTTACTGCTGACCACTGCCTTAGTTAGAGCTAACAGAACACACAAAGTTTGCCTTGCTGGAACAGTCGCTAGCTGCCTAACCACTATGCCAGTTAAGACTGACATTAGAAAGTTAAGAGATTGAAGAATCACATTTTAGCATTTCTATTTCTTTAAAACCTGTTAAAACATTCAACCCGTTGATCGTTACCATTTGTTTTGTCTAGGATCGTTCCAAAAAGTGGTAATATCGATTGTCATGAGAAATAAACTCTTTCATAAATTCTGAACTACCGTTTGATGACCTGAAAGGCGAAAATTTCAAATATCGTGTGTTTCAAATGAATTGTTTCTACAAGAATATTGAAGTATTGGCATCTTAATTCCGATCACCAGATACTAAAAATTAACTTCTAAATGTGCTTATGAAAAGATATATTATTAAACTTTGAAAGCAGTCAGAGAATTTCATAAATTTTTCCTAAACGTTATATAACGTATTTCTTCGATTCTAAGACGCCAACGATTGTAAGACGCACCTTAATTTTAGTACCACCAACAGAAAAATAGCTTTAATTGTAAAAATAATAAAAGGTTAAAATATATCTAACAAATATTTTATTATGATAGAATTCAATTTACTAAAAACGATATTACCTATTTATCAGTAGGTATTATTTATCACTTCCTTCTCAATCAATATCAGAGTCTGATTCTTCCGAGCCCTCATATCTGCATCTGAATCAATATCAGAGTCTACTTCACATTCAGAGTCAGTGTCCGAACTTTCTGAGTCGCCTTTATCTTCATTTTCGCGTAATATATAGTCTTCTGAGCCATCGAGAGTGTTAGTGACGCAACATTTTTTAAATGAGTACTGCATTATTCTTTCTGGGATTAACTTCCAAGCTGTTGATACCCATTCCGCCAATTTTGATGGCGGAGATTTCTTAATTTTTCTGGAAGGTGTCAGGGGAAGGTTGTCAGTCAATAGCCAGGTTCCAACTTCCTAGTTTTTGCTGAGTGAGCTCCACTATAATGAAATAACGGTGGTTTCACATTTGGAAAACGAGAAAATACCCACGCCACTTTATTCTCCAATGGAATTGGTGAATGCGATAACGGTCAAACTTGTAGGCTGAGTTTCCGCGTAAAAGCAAAACGAGTGGTGCCGTGTGCAAAGCGCGGGTAAATTTGGATAAAAAAAACTGTGATTCTAAGACGCACCCCGTTTTTAAAGACTTTTATATGGAAAAGACAGTGCATCTTACAATCGAAGAAATACGATATCTCAGATATTTCAGTGGAGCAGTTCGACGATATGTTTAAATTTCATTTCTCTTATATGTATTTATTTATGAAAAGGAAACTAACATATAAGTAGAGATAATTTCCGTTATTAAATGTGATATCATTCAGTACAGTTTTGAATTGTCTTTTAATCGATACAATTCACAAGGTTTCAATCTAGATCAGTGGTTTACAACTTAAGCCACTAAAATGCTTACGAAAATCATTCAACTTGTTAAATAACTACATAGGATATTTATTATATTCAGAAAGAAAATTAATTTAACTATTCATTATCTATTAATGTGATATCATCATATCTCAATTATATTTTGAGAACATGAAAATGTTGTTTTCTGTTTGGATTTGCAGAGTTATGGCCAAAACATTACAGAAATTTTGACAAAATGAACAATGTTTTAGATTTATTTGCATAAGGATTGGAATTATCCAAACTGAATATGAATTAATCTGATGAATCTAAAGCCTATTTAAGTTACTCTTTCTTAATAATAGTTAAGATATTTTAAGATATATTTTAAGTTATAAATTCTTGAGGTTTTACCAAATAGGCGTAGCTGTATTTCTATTTCTTTAAATTATTATCTGACCAGCCAACAATTCAAAGTTATGCAAAAGGATCGGGTTTACGCTAAAATATATTGTGTGGTAGATAATTAAACCCCACATTATGTATAATTATATGTATATATTCATACACCTCTGTTCCACTGTTTACAATCGCTCAAAAAATATCCGAACACTATGGTTGATTACAGAATTCAGAAAAATATCTGGCAACTATGTTTTTAGAAATTAGTGATCTTGCAACCTTCGTGTACGTACACGGTTGCCAGATCACTAATTTCTAAAAAATCGTTGCCAGATATTTTTTTCAGAATTCTGCAATCAACCATGTGTTATGATATTTTTTGATCGACTGAACTCTTCACACCAGACAATCTGAAATATCTGAAATGATCTGAAATGTGCAAATTTAAAATATTGCTTATATCCACTGAGTTCTCTCTACAAATTTATCTAAATATTGTCATTTTAATTTGGTCACCTCGTATATAAAGAGTAAGACACATGGTTTAGAAAAGTTAGAAATCTTTATTTTATGCTGAAAGCAGTCAGTATAATAATGAAGATATTATTTCAACGAAATACTAAAGCATCATTTTTTATCGTATGCTATTTACTACATAAAAGTAATTCAAGAAGGACGAAAACAGCTACCACTATAAATTATAGTATCATTTAGCCTAGTTTGTGTAGTCGTTTAATCAGAACACACATCTGTAGCAATAGAACGATTCCAGTTCAGTGACTTCCAAGGTAAGTCGCTAAAATTAACAATAATAGTGTACGATCTGTTATTTTCCATCAGGTCGTTTAAAATATATATAAACGTATCAGAAGGATTTAACACTTTACCCCATCCGCTGTACATAGCAGGACCGCCTCTTCATTTTACTAACGTATTTTGTGTAGGAATCTTCACTTTTTTACGAGTGTTAACATATCAAGTGAGTATTAACTGTAGTAGTATTTAATTACAAGGGATATTTACATAAAAAATATGATTTTGGAAATCGGAACACGCTAAAAAGACTAATCGCAAAAATAAATATATCATTTTAATGTCGTAGTGTATTAGGTCGATGGTTTGTTTAATAAGAACATTAATAGTATGTTTTGTGATACCACGTAACATCCATCCCACACTCATATCGCTTCGGTTTTTAAGCGACTGTACATGTACACTAAGCGGTTCCATCATTAAGTGCACTCTTATAGTGAATAATAAGTCAGTTTCAGAATTCTGCAATTTCGTAAAATAAGAGTTTTATAAAAAACGCTTCCTAATTTAAAAATCTTAGTCAAATCTATTTAAATCAAAATATATTTTCCAAACGCAACAAATTTTTAAAAATATGCGTTTAGTGTTTAAAGTGTTGTGGAAGCTGAAACATTTAGCACGTTAGCTTGTTCTGCAAAACGTCATTTATAATTAGTGGAAATTAACATAATTATCATAAGAACTGCTAAAAACACTCTTATATGGATTAGTAAAGTTCAGTATGACGGTTTGCTTTCTTTTTAACTAGATTTTATTAACTTAGCAGAACAATTATTTAAACTGTCATTTTAGCTGTTAAATATTACAATCTACACAACTGTGAAAATAGTGATAAAATTTTGTTGAAAATCGACACTGAAATAGGTTGGATTGCGATGATTTTAATGTGATGCTTATTTAAGAAGTTACTAAGTTATGTATCTGAGTTATTACTGAGATAACATAAAACTGTACCAAATGAAGCATCGTGCTCTGGACATGCTTTATTTGTGTTATACGTGTTAGGAGATCATGGCTTGGACCTCCTCGAAGAAGAAAGGTTCCTAGATGATATTAGAATTGAAAGCACACCACACAGTAACAGGTGGAGAATGCTGTGAAATTTCATCATCCCCAGAGGATGTGACGATTCCCTTTTACCCAACAATGCTGAGTGTTAACATTATCATTCTGCTGGAAGTACGCCTCCTTACTCCGTAAAATGTTACATGGCCAATTGTTGTCCAGCTCAATCCTATCCAACCCTAAGCCTTGAAAACACCAATTTGTACCGGAAGTACCGTAACACACTTCGTAGGACCTTGGAGACAGTCGATCACGCAAGATTCAGGATTGTTACATCGGCCCTGGCTCTAAGAAAAGACTACTGCATTAGCCATCTACAATGTGTTCAAAAACTGGTAGACTTCCTCTGCAATGGCATTACGATTTATAACCGCTTTTTCAAAATTCTGAGACCTATTTGGTAACTCATTTTCCTCAAAGGCGCCTCTATCTCATCAGTAAGCAATATTCGGCTATAGCATTCGTGTCTTTGTTATTATTTTGGAAATAGAACTTAACCAATAATGCGCGATCCTTCAGTTCCGGTGTCGTGGCTCTTTTTATCAATTATTCTGGAAAGTTTGGGAAAGTGAAAATGATCATGCTTTCTATTCCGAAAGTGTCAGATCTCATGATGGCTTTCTGTTTTTATTTTCTAACCTGTTGATCTTATATTCACTTACTAACACGTGATTGATAAATAATGTGCATGATTTTTCTGTACAGCGCCACGTTCAACCCGCTGGTAGTTTTTATAATAGTTTCATTTTTACCTGCCATTATATTCTGTATGACCTGATTATTATCCGCTTCAAATTTCAGCTTTGTGCAACTAACCGTTTTTATCCGCAGAACAACAAAGTAACGTAGTTTCATTTAACCACTCAGTATGTATCATCAGATCGAAACATTTCACTTGAGACCTCCTCCTCCTTTTATGGGAGGGGGTTGCTCAGTCTGTAGCCGGCCAGCTCGTAATCTGTAGTTCCCAGGTTCGAGTCCCAGCTGGGTCAGAATTGAGATTTATCTCTACAAAATTCCCCGCCCTGCCCACGGTCAATAGTGGACACCGAGGGGCTTTGAAAGGCCGCCGTCCGTAGGATGGGACGTTAAGCCGAGGCCCCGTGTATGGGAGAGCCATAACCTGTGCACGTTAAAGAACACGCTGGATGACCTTTATTGGAGGTTACTTATCTGTCTCCCAACAGCTGTTCCAGTGGGTCCCCTCCCCTAATTTTCTCTGAGCCTTCGGGGTCCTGGTGACTTGGCCATTTACCCCATTGTGTGCAAAGAAGTGCTGCTCAGAGGTAAAACAACCCAATCTCCTCCTTTTATAAATTTCAAGGTTAAATCCTAACCTCGATTGAGATAATAAATAATCATTTATTTCTTGAAACATTACCTAAAATATTATTTAGTTTCATAAAGAAATAGAAGTACAAACGTATATTCTGTCCACGGATGAGTGTAACAATTTGCAAATACACATGAAAACCCATCATACATAAATTCAGTTGTGGCCATAAGCATCTAAACAAGCGAAAGCAATCCGTATCGCAAACCAATTTCTGAGATTGGAGGAAAGTTTTTTGGTATGCTCGAGAGCATTTCGGTTCAGTAGTTTTACCTCTGAGAGGTACAGTCGCTCAAAAATATATCCGAACACTATGGTTGATTTCAAAATTCAGAAAAAAATATCTCACAACGATATTTTAGAGATTAGTGATCTGGCAACCTTCGTGTACATACACGAAGGTTGCCAGATCAATAATTTCTAAAAAAAATCGTTGACAGATTTTTTTTTCGAGTTCTGAAATCAACCATATTGTTCAGATATTTATTTGAGTGACTGTACACGAAGGTTGCCAGATCACTAATTTCTAAAAAAATCGTTACCAGATATTTTTTCCGCATTCTGTAATCAACCATAGTTTTCGAATTTTTTTTGAGCGACTGTACCTCTCAGAGGTAAAACTACCGAACCGAAATGCTCTCGAGCAATACCAAAAAACTTTCCTCCAATCTCAGAAATTGGTTTTGCGATACGGATTGCTTTCGCTTCTTTAGATGGCTACGGATAACCGCTGAATCTATGTATGATGCGTTTTCATGTGTATTTGCAGGCTGTTACACTCATCCGTGGTCAGAATATACGTTTGTACTTCTATTTCTTTATGAAACTAAATAACATTTTAGGTAATGTTTCAAGAAAAGAATGATTATTTATTATATCAATCGAAGTTAGGATTTAACCTAGAAATATATAAAAGGAAGAGGTTGGGTTGTTTTACCTCTGAACAGCACTTTTTTGCACACAATGGGCTAAATGGCTAGGTCACAAGGACCACGAGGCTCAGAGAAGGTTGGGAGAGAGGTCCCACTGGAACAGATGTTAAGAGACAGATGGTAATCTCCCACCAAAGCCATCCAGTATGTTCTTTAATGTGCATAAGGCATAGATCTCTTCCGCATGCAGTGCCACGGCTTAACGTCGCATCCAAAGGACGGCGGCCTTTTTAAGCCCATCGGTGTCCCCTACTGACCGAGAGCAAGGTGGATATTTTGCTAAATTATACCTCAACGCTGGCCAAGGTTGGACTTGAACATGTGAACTGTAACTCATGAAATGATGCGCTGAAAAAAATTTGGTTTTGCCATGAGTGGGATTCGAACCCATGTCTCAAGGAAACATTCCTGTTATGCTAACCACTACACCATCGATGGCTAACTTTTTTTCAGCTTATGTGACCTTACAAACCATCCGGATTTTATTTAATTGATTCACACTAGTCGCGCCATCTATCCAGGAAGTGGACAATTCTATCACTTTTCCTATGATTATTTACTACTGATTTATTGATTTAACGCCCTGAGCGTGAGTGATAAATATTAATTCCATCTCTAATGAGGCAACAGAGTTGTCCACTACCTGGATAGATGGCGCCACTAGTGCAAATCAAATAAATAAAAACTTGAAGGTTTATAAGGACACATAAGCTGAGCAAAGGTTATCCATTGATGGTATAGTGGTTAGCATAACAGGCATGTTTCCTGAAGACGCAAGTTCGAATCCCACTCATGGCAAAACCAATTTTTTTCAATTCATCATTTCATGAGTTCCATGTCTACAGGACTTATCCTGTGATTATTTATTAATGATGTGAACTGTAGATTCCGAGCCTGGTGCGCTATCAACTGTCCCCCTCCCCAACCCAGAGCAGGATTCTGTTGTTCTAAGGTTGAAGTCCCAACTGTGCTTGCGTGGATATTTTCTTTATTAACTACCCCTCTGAATTCGGTAAGAAAAGAAACACCGATGGGCTTGGTAGGATTTATTTATATATTGCTAGAAATTAATCGTTGTCATGTCATTTACCACACTAAACATAAGAAGAGTCACAGAAGTGAAAGAAAAGGACGGAGATATTCTTCTTCATTATGTCCTTGCTCACTCACTCCGGGGATCGTCCCCACAAGTGTTGTCAGTGAGGAAAAAGTTTCAGACTTAAAATTGAAAACAAAATGTCATCTTGAAAGATATTTTCGTATCCACACAGAAGAACGGTCATTTTCCTTGTGATATTTGTAGCAAATCTTTCAAACAGCGTGAAAATCTATCTAGCGCAGATGAATCCATTTGGTGCAAAAGCCATTCTTATATAAAGTACACGTATTTCGTGTACAGTTGGGTTGGGTTGTTTTACCTCTGAGCGGCACTTTTTTGCACACCATGGGCTAAATGGCCAGGTCACATGGACCCCGAAGGCTCAGAGAAGGTTGGAGGAGGGGACCCACTGGGATAGCTGTTGAGAGACAGATCGTAACCTCACGTCAAGGCCATCCAGTGTGTTCTTTAACGTGCACAGGGTATGGCTCTCCCGCACACGGGGCCACGGCTTAACGTCCCATCCGACGGACGGCGGCCTTTCCAAGCCCATCGGTGTCCCCTACTGACCGTGGGCAGGGAATTTTGCGGAGATAAATCTTAGCGCTGACCCAGCTGGGACTCGAACCTGGGAACTACAGATTACGAGTCTGGCGCGCTACCGACTGAGCATCCCCCGCCCCCTTCGTGTACAGTACACGAAGGTTGCCAGATCACTAATTTCTAAAATAATTGTCGCCAGATATTTTTTCTGAATTCTATAATCAACCATAGTGTTCGGATATTTTTTTGAACGACTGTATATCAAGGCTTAGAGAAGGATGGAGAGAAGTTCCTCTAAGTCCCCGCAGGACAGTTGTTAAGAGACAGATGGGAGAATCCCATCAGTGTTGTTCAATACGTGATCGGCTGTTCAGCATATTCGTTAAGGTGTTCAAAATATGAGTCTATTGCACACGAAATCACGGGTTAATATTCCATCTGACGAATGACACACTTTCTACGCCTCTCGATGTCTTCTCCCTCACCGAGGGCAGGGTGGGGGACGAGAAGAGAATTCTCAATTCTAGAACACTTGGTACTTGAACCAGGGAACTGGAGATTACGAAACTGAAGCTTTACCGATTCGGTCAACGTCCGTTACTCTTTGTAAAGGAATTTCTTGGTGTCACATGACGTCACTGAGGTCGATCACCAACATAATTTTTTCTGTGCTCTGGGGAAGAATTGATATAGACAACTGCCTGTTCCCTTTTATTTATAATAAGAGGAAACTGATACCAAATTTGGTGCACTAAGTTCTTATAGTTTTGAAGGCCTTACAGTTTTTTAGGAGTTCTTAATCAGAGAGACAACGGTTTTCTGAAACCCATAGTAGATTTAGCTAATGTTAAATCTGATTCAAATTTAAGTAATAATTTTAAACGAATGTTAAAGAACAGTTATTCAAAGTCTGTTATCTGGTGTAATGTGTTGTCCAATACGTGATCAACGAGAGGGTGTCTCAAAACAGTTTAAGCAAATTGCAGAATCCACGAACTGCAAACCGAGGAATCGGCCAGAATTATTTTGGAAAAATAATTAAATTATACAGGAAGTGAGTTCTGATTCATTTCCACTTCAATCCAATAACTTGCTCTCCCAACAATTATATTTAACAATGTTACGACCAGAAATACTGATAAATAATTCTGATAATAATTGATTCTGATAATATTTGAATTCTGATAATAATTGAAATACTGATAATAATTGATTCATTATTTGATCACTGAAAGAGTATTGGAAAAATAAAAACGATTATTAAAAGCGATTTTGCTAAAGCACAAAGACCTCAGAGATCAGGGAAGGTTAAAAAAACGATTATTAAAAGCGATTTTGCTGCAGCACAAAGAACTTAGAGATCAGGGAAGGTTAAAAAAACGATTATTAAAAGCGATTTTGCTAAACCACAAAGACCTCAGAGATCAGGGAAGGTTGGAGGAAAGGAACCCATTCGACAGCTGTTAAGAGACAGATGGAAGCATCCTGTCAAGGTCATCCAGTGTGTTCGTGAACGTGCACATGGTACGGCTGACTTCACCAGCAGCTAGGGTTTAATCTTCAATCTGTTTCCCAAAGCCGACAGTGGATAATTCGAATCAGGGAACTACAATTGCGAACTTGGAAAGCTACTACCCACTCCCCTGGGAATAAGGTAAGTCCATTAAGGTATGAGGTAAGTGAAACTAATTCTTTTGAAATTTAGTTTCAAATGTGTAGGGCAGTGGATCTCAGTCTTTTATGCTTCATGTACCCCCCGGATATGTGTATGTAACTAGCGTACCCCTTGTATAGATAGATAAAACTATAGTTATAGTATAACGATGGGAATATAATAAAACATATATCAGTGGTTATCAACATTTTATGCTTCACGTACCCCCTGGAAATGTGTATATAACTGGTGTACAGTCGCTCAAAAAAGTATCCGAACACTATGGTTGATTAAAAAAATCAGAAAAAATATCTGCCAACGATTTTTTTAGAAATTAGTGATCTGGCAACCTTCGTGTCACGTGACACGAAAGTTGCCAGATCACTAATTTCTAAAAAAATCGTTGCCAGATATTTTTTCTGATTTTTTTAATCAACCATAGTGTTCGGATACTTTTTTGAGCGACTGTACTCCTTGTATAGATAGAAAAAACTATAGTTATGGTATAGCAATGGGAATAAAAAAAACATATATATATATAACACATATCTAGTGACTTTTGAGATCTCATGGTGTACCTCAAAAATTTTACCGCCTACCCCACGTTGAGAACCCTTATTCTATTGGAAACTTTCCATTCTTTACAGTCATAAAGGAAAATATGTTTCTCATTTAGCTGGAGTGAGAATAACGGTGGGACTGCTGCGTGGGGGCATCACATCCATCGAAAATTTTAAAATTAAAATTTTGAACATAAGAATTTGTTGTTATATTTATTCATTATAGTTAAGTACATTTGTTAATACATTGTACGCTTAATTCATAGAGGACCTAGACTAGATGCTAGCAAATAGCGCCTTAAACCAATGTTTCCCTGCAGGGATGTCTTAGAAAATTATGGGGGCTATTTCTTTAATTGGTAGAAATAGATTAAGTAGAATATTGGATAGTTCTTACGTTAAGATTGATATGCATGTTTTGCATATTCATATTGCAAATTCACGGATATAATGCACTCGTAAATTTATACTCACAGTGAATATTACTTCTATACAAGAAAACATATTAATAATAAGAAATAAATATTCCCTCAAGCGGCTGCTTCCCACAGTGATCTGACAGGAGCCTGTCAGTTTATATGTCATAGTAAAGGTCTCAGAGGATGGCAGAATCTCAGCAGGAAAATGACACATACATCCATGCCTTACCCGGAGCTCGAACCCAGGTCCCAACATGTTACTGCAAAAACTATAATATTTACTGGTTCCCTGCTCACAGGAAATAAAGAATAGTGTTCCATAAGTTTAAACACTTCTCCTTAAAGCTTTTCAATATATAGATATAATATATAATATTTTCAATATATGTCAAAGATTCACCTTAAACGTTTGCAATGTATAGGCACAAAGATTATCCTTAAATTTTAATTTGCGATTAGTGGGTCTTTTAAATGATAAATTAGTAAAACCAGTTAATCGTGACCGAATAAATGAAAGGTGATTTGAAGACTATTTTAAGAAGAAATAGCGATTATAGAAATGCAACATATTCATGGAAATATTTAATGAATACTTGATAATACCATTGATGCATTTCGATGTATTATTCTTTTGTAAAACTTTGGACATATCGCTTTCATTCGTGATATACGATTGTCCAAGGTTACACGAGTTTATTTTAAAATGAACAAAAGTCATTTTATTAAATTAGTTTTTTATATAAATTTGTGGTGGTTAATACGAAATTTTTTCATTCGTGTTTTTGTATTAGGATTGGGACTTCGGATGAATATCAGTTTGAATTTCAACGATTTGGCTTTTGGAATATAATCTATCTATTCTTTCTCTTTTTAACCATGCATCGCAAAACATCAATGGACACTTTATGTTTATTTCGTTCTTTGGTGTTGTGCGAATGGGTACAAATAATGACAACTTGTTTTAATAACAATATTTTATGTGTGCAAATCTTCCATTGCATTAGCAGAACTTTTATTTGTGTATTAAAAGTAACCCATAAATATGAGTACGTGATAAGCAAAGAAATACTTACAATGAAAATCGTGAATTGCGAGAACGATGGACAGTTGAATATTTTTCATTTTGGACAATGAACAGCACGTTGTTTGGTGTACAAGATGCTATAACGTTATTTAACAATCCCTTAAATATTGATATTGCAAATATAAATCCTAAATATGAAATGGTATTATGTGAGTTGCAGGCAGATGCATTTATTGGATGTGAAAAGAAATCGGGAAAGAAATCGGGAAAGAATTGTTTAAGCTTTGATCAAAAAAAAAAAATCAAAACTTAAAGAGTTTTAGTACTCCCTCAAGCAGCTGCTTGCCACAGTAGAAGATCTGAGAGGATGGCAGGACCTCAGCAGAAAAACAACACGACATCCATGCCTTACCAGGGGCTCGAACCTACGTCCCTTAGATCAATAGCCAAGCGCGCTAACCACTCGACCACGGTTGGGACTTCGAAAACTGCATTAAGGACACGGCACTTGAGCAGATGCCTCGGATCACAACTAAAACGACATTGACATAAAAGAACTTGTAGCCTACCAAGTTCATCCTCAGGGTCTCTTTAAATAATTGTTTGTACTTCATTTTCCTTATGTAAGCATTTCAATATTTGTGCGTAAGTTTCTTTGTAAACATTTTTTGAATAAAATATTGTTATTAAATAATATTTCTCAGTTTTTTTATATATAATCTGTATTATACATATCAGTGCAGGATCTAAGAAATAGGGAGGGCATGGAGCCCATGGATCCCCCCTCCCAACCTTTCAAAATGTTAGTAATGATTTACTAAGGCCTGCCCAATTGTTTGAAATACGTAGCTTTACACGTAGTCTCCTATAATATAAAATTTCGCTAGAAAATTTACGCAAACACAAAGGCGCAAACACAAGGCAAAAAAGTTCTCCTGAGTCGTTTTTATGTTAAAGTAGGACCGAGAAACTTTAAATGACAGGAATGAGAAGAACCCTGGGAAGGATAATATGTTAGCATTTGTATTTGCAACTTATAAACTGTTAATATGTTTAATTGGAAAGTGTTTTTTAGGAGCAAAAAATCGTACAGATTCAGATTTAAAATTCATAATACGTTGGGTGATTTCGCCTCTGTGTACCGTAATGACAAACAAAAATACTACGTTACTCTAAATTTCTCTTGCATACGATGTATTTATGATAGAAATTTGAAATTTTGGTTGTGGAATGTGAACGTTACGAGATTTCCATAGAACGCAACGATGACCGAATTATTTTTGTTTCAAGAGAGTTTTTTACAGAGAAAAATTAGGATTTAATTTGATATTGATAGTAATTGATGAAATATTATGATTTGCACTTTACGAATCTTCCAAACGTTATAAATGCGACGACATCTAACGGCGGAAAGTTTTGATAATTCGAAAATTTCAAACGAATATTGCAAACGATGTAGTTATGCTGGAAATTTGAAATGTTGGTGGTAGAATGTAAAGGTCACGAAGTTTTGTGTGTGAACAATGAGTTGATCCCTTAGACCCGAGGGAAGAAGAAATACAACTTTTTGAATTCATTTTTTTATTTCATTCATTCATCATTTTCGTCATGTTGCTCAAACCAATCACAGACAGATGTCGCAAAGTAGTCTGTTCCATTATCGTCTTGAAATGTTTCGTCTCTATCAGTGAAAAATTGGATATGCTGTTTACATATTCTGCAGTATATTGTCGACGCTTGAAACATAATAATATACCCAATCCATGCCATGTGAGTCCCTTCAATATCATATAGTGATTATGACACATGAGAACTTGATTGATTGGGGCGGGGGTGGCTCAGTCGGTAGCGCGCCAGGCTCGTAATCTGTAGTTCCCAGGTTCGAGTCCCAGCTGGGTCAGCGTTGAGATTTATCTCCGCAAAATTCCCTGCCCACGGTCAGTAGGGGACACCGATGGGCTTGGAAAGGCCGCCGTCCGTCGGATGGGACGTTAAGCCGTGCCCCGTGTGCGGGAGAGCCATACCCTGTGCACGTTAAAGAACACGCTGGATGGCCTTGACGGGAGGCTACCATCTGTCTCCCAACAGCCGTTCCAGTGGGTCCCCTCCCCCAACCTTCTCTGAGCCTTCGGGGTCCATGTGACCTGGCCATTTAGCCCATGGTGTGCAAAAAAGTGCCGCTTAGAGGTAAAACAACCCAACCCAAGAGAAGTTGACTGTACTACGCGGTGGCCAGCACACCCTAGCTCTGCCATCTGTACAAAATATTATATTTTATATTTCATCTGACTAGATGACCCATTTCCCCAAGTCTTCTACAATCCACTCATGCCTCTTCCGACAACACTGAAACCTAGCTTTCTTATTTTTAGCCAACACTAAAAGTCTCCGAATAGGATTGGGTTGGGTTGTTTTACTCTGAGCGGCACTTTTTTTGCACACCATGGGCTAAATGGCCAGGTCACACGGATCCCGAAGGCTCAGAGAGGTTTGGGGGAGGGGACCCACTGGAACAACTGTTGGGAGACAGATGGTAGCCCCCCGTAAAGGCCATCTAGCGTGTTCTTTAACGTGCACAGGGTATGTCTCTCCCGCACACGGGGCCACGGCTTAACGTCCCATCCGACGGACGGCGGCCTTTCCAAGCCCATCGGTGTCCCCTACTGACCGTGGGCAGGGCGGGGAATTTTGCGGAGATAAATTTCAACGCTGACCCAGCTGGGACTCGAACCTGGGAACTACAGATTACGAGCCTGGAGCGCTACCGACTGAGCCACCCCCGCCCCCTTCGAATAGGATACCGACTGCCGAATAGCAAATATTTGAATTCCCTCTGGATTGTCCGAATATATGTCTTATTTTGAAAGAAGTCGTGATTTCATATATAGTTGAAGTCGTATCGCTTTCATGTGACTTCTACCTTTTTTCTCATATAGTATCGGAAGAAAGGATTAGATCCCTCTGTAACGCGCCTGAATCCTAATCTGCAGTTCCCAGGTTCGAGTCCCAGCTGTTCCAACATTCTTTTATAACGGCTAATCCCAACCATTCCCTCGGTGAGAAGAGAACACCTATGGGATGGGAAATGCTGTCGTACGTGAGATGAAAGCTGAGGCTTGGTAGACAATAAATACGGTAGATGGCGCACAAACATTGACGATAAATACGGTAGATGGCGCGCCGAGACTTGGTAGAAGATAATGATGATTAAGCCTAGGCTTGGTAGACAATAAATAGGGTAGATGGCGCGCCGAGACTTGGTCGATGATAATGATGATTAAGCCGAGGCTTGGTAGACAATAAGTACGGTAGATGCCGCACAAACATTGACGATAAATACGGTAGATGGCGCGCCGAAACTTGGTAGACGATAATGATAATTAAGCCGAGGCTTGGTAGACGTTAAATAACCAGTTGGATGGTCTTGATATGAGGCTACAATCTGTCTGCTGATGACCAGTGAGTTCCATTTCTCCAGTTTTCTCTGAGCTCTTTCGGTCCTTGTAGCCTTGAGGTCATTTAGCCCATTGTGTACAAGAAATGCCTCTCAAAGGTGCAACACCCTGCTCCTACAACGACACAATTATTCCAGCCAGTCCTCGGGACTCATTCCTACTGAGGAGGTTCAAACTGTTTTCGATAAATGTCCGTAGATTTTCACTCGTTCCATCGAAGTTAATGAGCTGCTACTTCTTTGAACGCTTGTGTAAACTTCCTGTTACATGTTAAAACAAAAGCTGCATGAAAGATCATTTCTAGATATAACATCTGAGCTAATTGCGATGGATTTAAATTGAAAACTACACTACTTCCATTTGTATATCATGATGGCTACTGTTTTATGCTTTGCTTCAGTAATGATCTGAAATGTGTAAATTTAAATCATTGCTTATGTCCACTGAATTCTCTCTACAAATTTACTTAAATATTGTCAGTTTAATTTAGGTCACCTCGTATATAAGGATTAAAACACATGGTTTAGAAAAGGTAGAAATCTTTATTTCATTCTGAAGTCAGTCAGTGTAATAATGAAGATATTATTTCAAAGAAATTTTAAATAATCATTTTTATTGTATATTATTTGCTAGTTAAAGTAATTAGAGGAGGGCGAAAACAGCTACCACTATAAATTATAGTATAATTTAGTGTAGTTTTGTGTAGTCGTTTAATCATAACGATGTTAGTTCATATGAATGGATTCCAGTTCAGTGACTTCCAACGTAAGTCGCTAAAAATTAACAATAATAGTGCACTATCTGTTATTTTACAACAGGTCGTTTATAATATATATAACGAATTAGAAGGATTTAACACTTCACCCCCACCCGCTGTACATACAGGACCGCCTCTTCATTTTACTGACCTATTTTGTGTAGGAATTTCACTTTTGTAAGAATGTCAACATACCATGTGAGTATTAACAGTACTAGTATTTCTAGTATTTAACAACAAGGGATATTACATTAAAAAACATGTTTTTTAAAATTGGAAAACGCTAACACGACTAATTGCAAAAATAAATATAGCATTTTAATGTCGTAGTGTATTAGATCGGTGTCTTGTTTAATAAGAACGTTAATAGTATGTTATGTGATACTACATTATAACATTCCATCCCACTCTCAAATCGCTTCGGTATTTACAGATGAGTCCCTACAGAGTACATCTACACTAAGTGGTTCCTTCATTAAGTGCAGTTCTATGTTATGTCAATAGCAGTAAGTCAGTTGCAGAATTCAGTGAATTCCTTAAATAAGAATTTTATGAAAAATGCTTCCTAATTTAAAAATCTCAGTCAGATCTATTTAAATTAAAATATATTTTCCAAACGCAACATTTTTTTAAATAGGCGTTTAGTACGCCCATTAACGTACGTCCACTGTTATAAAACGTCCTTTATAATTAGTAAAAATTAACATAATTATCATAAGAACTGCTATAAACACTCTTATATGGGTTAGTAAAGTTCAGTATGACGGTTTTGCTTTCTTTTTTCTATTTATTATTAACTCGGCAGAACATTTATATAAACTGCCATTTTAGCTGTTAAATATTACAATCTACGCAACTGTGAAAATAGTGATAAAATTTTGTTGAAAATCGACACTGAAATAGGTTGGATTGCGATGATTTTAATGTAAAGCTTATTTAAGAAGTTACTAAGTTATGTATCTGAGTTATTACTGAGATAACATGAAACTGCACCAAATAAAGCATTGTGCTCTGTACATGCTTTATTTGTGTGGTACGTGTTAGGAGATCATGGCTTGGACCTCCTCGAAGAAGAAAGGTTCCTAGATTATAGTAGCAGTGAAAACACACCATACAGTAACAGGTGGAGAATGCTGTGAAATTTCATCATCGCCAGAGGATGTGACGATTCCCTTACCCAACAACACTGAGTGTTAACATTATCATTCAGCCGGAAGTGAAGCTCCTCACTCCGTAGAATGTACCATCGCCAATTATTGTCCACCTCTATCCTATACAGTCCTAAGCCACGAAAATACCAGTTTGTAAGGGAACCAGCGCAACACACTTCGTAGGACCTTGAAGTCAGTCGATCACGCAAGATTCAGGAGTGTAACATCGGCCCTGGCTCTAAGAGAAGACTACTGTACTAGCCATTTACAATGTGTTCAAAAACCGGTAGACTTTCTCTGCAAGGGCATAACGATTAATAACAGTTTCATCGATATTCTGAGCCCTATTTTGTATCTCATCACATCAGTAAGTCGATCACATCAGTAAGCAATATTCGGCTACAGTATTCGTGTCTTTGTTATTGTCATGGAAACAGAGCTTAACTAATAACGCACGATCCTTCAGTTCCGATGTCGTGACTCCTCCTGTCCACTTTTCTGGAAAGTTTGGAAAAGTGAAAATGATCATGCTTTCTATTACAAAAGGGTCAGGTCTCATGATGGCTCTCTGTTTTCATTCTGTAACCAGGTGATATATTCTCTTACTAACACGTGATTGGTAAAAAATGTGCATGGTTTTTCTGTACAGCGCTACGTTCAACCCGCTGGCAGTTTATATAAAATTTTAATTTTTTACCTGCCATTATATTCTGTATGACCTGATTATTATCCGTTTCAAAAATTCAGCTTTGTGCAACTAACCATTTTTATCCGCAGAACTACAAAATAACGTAGTTTCATTTAACCACTCAATATGTATCATCAGTTTGAAACATTTCGCCTGAGACCTCCTCCTCCTTTTGGGGAAAGGGGGTGGCTCAGTCGGTAGCGCACCAGCTCGTATTCTGTAGTTCCCAGGTTCGAGTCCCAGCTGGGTCAGTATTAAGATTTATCTCCGCAAAATTCCCCGCCCTGCCCACGGTCAGTAGAGGACACTGATAGGCTTTGAAAGGCCGCAGTCATTGGATGGGATGTTAAGCCATGGCCTCGTGTGCGGGAGAGCCATAACCTGTGCACATTAAAAAACACACTGGATTGCCTTGACGGGAGGTTACTATAGGTCTCCCAACAGTTGTTCGAGTGGGTCCCCTCCCCCAACTTTCTCTGAGTTTTCGTGGTCCTTGTGACTTGGCCATTTAGCCCATTGTGTGCAAAAAAGTGCTGCTCAGAGGTAAAAAAAAACAACCTCCTCCTTTTATAAATTTCGAGGTTAAAACCTAACCTCGATTGATATAATAAATAAGCATTTATTTCTTGAAACATTACCTAAAATGTTATTTAGTTTCATAATGAAATTGAAGTACAAATGTATATTCTGACCATGGATGAGTGTAACAGTCCGCAAATACACATGAAAACCCATCATACATAGATTCAGTGATGGCCCGTAAGCATCTAAAGAAGCGAAAGCAATCCGTATCGAAAAACCAATTTATAAGATTGGAGGAAAGTTTTTCGGTATTGCTCGAGAGCATTTGGGTTTGGTAGTTTTACCTTTGAAAGGTACAGTCGCTCAAAAAAATATCCGAACACTATGGTTGATTACAGAATTCAGAAAATATATCTGGCAACGATTTTTTAGAAATTAATGATCTGACAACCTTCGTGTACGTACACGATGATTGCCAGATCGCTAATTTCTAAAAAATAGTTGCCATATGTTTTTTCTGAATTCTGTAATCAACCATAGTGTTCGGATATTTTTTCGAGCGACTGTACGTGTTTGCAAAAAATGAGTTAAATGACCAGATCACAAAGACTCCGATGCCTTAGAGAAGGTTACGGGAGGGAACCCACTGGACAACTGTTGGGAGACAGATGGAAATCTCCCATCAAGGCCACCCAGTAAGTTCTTTAACGTGCATAAAGTATGGATCTCTCCCGCAACTGGAACCACGGCTTAACGTCATATCCGAAGGACGGCGGCCTTTCTAAGCCCATCGGTGTCCCATACTGACCGAGAGCAGGGTGGGTGTTTTGTGAAGTTAAATCTTAGCGCTGACCCAGGTTGGACTTGAACTTCTGAACTGTAGATTCCAAGCCTGGTGAGCTATCAACTGCTTTCCCCCCTACCAACCTAGAGCAGTATTCTGTTGTTCTAAGGTTTTTTCCGTTTGTTTTCATTTTTCCAGCTCAATGGTGTTCCTTGCCCCCACTCCCTCCCCTTCGATGTGTTGTTAATGCGGGCCCGATCACTATTATTCTGACGTCTTATAATGTATCCCATTTTACTCTATTTGTAACACGATAGGATATGTTAGATTCAATCCATTATCTACCGGTAATAAACGTCTTTTTCAAGTGAATGCTTCATGACTTCTTATAATGCATCCTATGGATGCGTTCCAGATTATCTTAAACTAAAAAAAAGAATATTTAGATAAAATTAAGCAAAATATTTGTAATTAACAAGTTTGAAACAATAGAGGAAGTTAGAACAGGAGGAAAGGAAAACCTTTGTAGTCGATTGCCCTAGTCACTGGATCGAGTCTAAACAGATCGAAAGGCCGTTCACCAATATGAATATCAGCAAGAGGGAAAATACAAGCAGAAAAGCAGCAACTCTTGTTTTTCCTTAAAAACCACGTAATCACTATTGTTCACGGATTAGCCTTGAACGTATCTGCTATGGCGTAACCACGGAAATCCTGGCTCACGGTACCAAAATATTATATTGGTGGGGGGATAGAATTAATCCGTGCTAATTATATATAATATTAATTAATAATTCTACTAAATATTCATCATCAGTTAATTCTCCCCCAAATACAAACCGGTACCCGTCCCGCGCGAGTGGTTAGCGCACTTGGCTACTGATCTACGGGACCTGGGTTCGAGCCCCGGGTAAGGCATGGCTGTTTGTGTTGTTTTCTGCTGAGGTCCTGCCATCCTCACAGATCTTCTTCTATGGCATATGAACTGACAGGCTCCTGTCAGACCTCTGTGGCAAGCAGCTGCTTGAGGGGGTATTTATTTTTTTATTTATTTTATTTGTTCTTGCAGTGATCGTATAGTTTTTTTTCTTTAAACTAATCAGTAGCCCAGTGATGCGCTTCTAGGATACGAGTGCATTAATGAAAGGTTTCTTACAGCAAAATTTCAGACAAGCATTAAAGACTTGAATGTTATCTGCTGTTATGCCCCCACTGAGGATGCTGATGAGGATGAGGATAGGTTTTACGGACAACTTCAGGATATTTTGAATTCTGTCAAGAAAGGAGATATTACCCTTGTTCTTGGTGAGTTCAATGCCAAAGTTGGTACCGACTCTGACCTTTGGGGAGGAGTAATAGGCCCTTTTGGTATTGGTAGCTGCAATGGCAATGGGCAACGTCTCCTACAGGTAAGTAAACTCAATGGTTTCAGAATAACTAACACATATTACAAACACCATGACATACATAAATACACATGGGTTTCACCTGATGGGCTGCATAGGAATATAATTGATTACATATTAATTAACAGCAAATGGGCTAGTTCTGTTAGGACAGCTCAAGAAATCTGAAGGTGAATCTCCAAAGAATGAGTTTATGGGTGACAAGAGAAGTCCAATGTTGCACACAGAAGGACAGAAGAGCATTAGCTGTGCAAAATTTTAACTATCGACAATTTAATCTGATTAATCAATCCTTCTTATTATATTTCTGAGCGAAATGCCTAAAAAATTGAGAAACTCTGGCATAGACTCAACGATCAGAGCACTGTCATGTTATCAGGAGGTCGTGGCTTCGTATACCACCCCAATCAAAACAATTTTCCTCTAAATTTGATATCTACGTTAAAATTAAGACTGACAACACCTTTATATCTTTTTTTATTATTATTTTATGAGTATTATGCCTCCGAACTTAGTCTCTGGTTGAACATCGAACGGACAAGTTTGTGATTGCAAATTTCTGTGTTAATTGTACGAACTATAAAAAAACAAATTAAATATTTATAAGAAAACGTTTCTCATCAATATTTTATTTTAATCTTTCGAAAGTTAAAAATACGCTACTATACGCAACATTACATGAAAAAAGTGATAATTAATGAAAATAGAAAACTCTCTACTATCAGACAAACGTCCTGGAGCCAATATAATAATAAATAAATAAATATTCCCTCAAGCAGCTGTTTACCGTCAGTTTATGCGCCATAGTAGAAGGTCTGTGAGGATGGCGGAACCACAACCGAAAAACGACGCAAACATCCATTCTTTACTCGGTTCTCGAACCCATGTCACTTAGATCAGTAGCCAAATGCGCTAACCACTCGGCTACGGGACAGATGCTCAAGTATACTGCAACGAATTACGTGCACTTTATGGTACCGGGATCAACACTGAATGGTTGCATTAAAACAAAACTTGGAGTCATTCCTCGGCATCTATGCACACATATCTTCAACGGATGGCAGAGAAAACCGCAATTAATGCTATATCATTCAAGGACATTCCTGTGAAACCCACGGTCTTTTGCGCATTTGGACTCTTGGGAAATAAATATCTACAACGCAGTGTAGATGATTATGCAAAGCTTGAAAAGTTAGGTTGGTTTGTTTTACCTCTGAGCGGCACTTTTTTGCACATCATGGGCTAAATGGCCAGGTCACATGGACCCCGAAGTCTCAGAGAAGGTTGGGGGAGGGGACCCACTGGAACAGCTGTTGTGAGACAGATGGTAGCCTCCTGTCAAGGCCATCCAGCGTGTTCTTTAACGTGCACAGGGTATGGCTCTTCCACACATGGAACCACGGTTTAACGTCCCATCCGACGGACGGACGGCGGCCTTTCCAAACCCATCGGTGTCCCTACTGACCGTGGGCAGGGCGGGGAATTTTGCGGAGATAAACTCTTGAAATGGGCTTTGGGAAATAAATATCTACAACGTAGTATAGATGATTATGCAAAGCTTGAAAAGAAGAATAGGATCAATTACATACGAAAGTACTTTGCAAAAGTCTACTACAGTGGAAGGTATGCTGCAGTTGTTGCACAACAGGGACAACAGATTAAGCCTGATCGATGGTTTTTAATATTATACTGTCTCTGAGAATAGCGCCATGTATCGTATACCTCAATACAGCTTAATTTATTAGGTACAAGTGAAATCCATAGATGAAAATCGCGTGACCTGCAAGTTTCAGTCATTAAAAGTCAGCTATTAATATTTGTGGAAGGATGAATTTGCAAAATTATTTAAAATCTACGATATCGCTTACAAATGAAACTGAAGAACATACCATATCTGTGAAGTCCACATCAGTGCTGTAGAGAAGGTAAATAATGAGACTATGAAACAGCGCATTTGAAATCCTGCAGATAATCGTAGTCTCTTAATTGCCACTCATTCCTTGGTGGTATACAAAGAGTCCAAAGAAAACACGATCTGTATTCGACTTGGATTAAAATTTAAAAAAAAATGTATTTTAAATACATAATTCACTATACATTATTTATTATTTAAGGCATTTTTGAGTGCATTCTATTAATAGGTTCAAAAAGATGCATTTTCCGAAATATTTTATTAAAATATTTAAAAGAACATTTGAACTTGTTATTTGTTTCCCATTAAATTACTTACCGTACCTTAAATTAATTTACCACTTATATCAAAGAATTGTGTTCTGCTTTTAATATATTATAAATTCTTCTATTAATCGTTCTTGAAGAGTTACCGCCAGTGCAGAAACTAAATACTGTTAAACCTCGATTCTACGGACTCCGATTATATCATTTATCTTCTAAGTACCAGTTTCCTATGTTTTTTTCAATGAAAGTCACAAATTCTCTCTTGATTACCTGAAAGTCATCATCAGTTACATTGCCTCAATTTAACCCCCTGAAGCGCTGTTTCGTTATGCACATTTTCATGCAGTTTGGTATATTATAATAAGGGAGCATCACCATCATAAGATTTAATTGAAGTTAGATGTATTCTTTAAACCGTTCCTGCTCTCATAACCTTCCACTAACAAAGGTCAACAGGAGGATTCTAGCTCCTCACCATAACTCTCTTCTAGTAAGAGGCTATGGATGCAAGATAGTCCACAGACTCAGAATAATTGTTTTGATTTTTAGTGAACAGTATTATTTAGAATTTTTATTACCATTAGATTGTAAATTAAGCATTTTCATCAACGTTTAGTGTTTTATTTTGTAAAGTTAGCATTTATATTTCATTTTAAGAAACAATGTACTTAAAAATCAACTTTATTTAGTCCACATGATAGTCTACAAAGTTTAAGTTGCTAAAAATGCGATAAAACACTGATGCTTACTATGCGCTGCAAATGCGGATGCAAAAATACGATAAACACGGATGCATACATTGCGCATAAACATAGATGCATACATTGCGATGTTTAATGGTGTTTCTATTTACTGCATTGGTTTATTATGCTACACCTATCTCTCGGTTTACAGGGTTTCGGTTTTACACGGTCAAAAATAAAATGCAACAAGTTTTGAATTACAGTGAAGAAAATGCAACAGTTTCGTTTTACACGATTATCAACTCGGTTTACACGGTACAGATTTCGTTTTTTTATGTTTAACTAGATATAAAACATATTATGATGGATCAGTGGTACAGCGAAAAGAGAGGGTATTCAAGCTCTCATCCTAAATTCAAAATCAGTTAAAGGATTTTAATTCAACTAATTGATTTTCGAGAATAAATATATAATATTTAACTCCTATATTAATAAAATCGTTATCTCCAATAAGTTATATTTATATTCTTTCTCTATAATTATGTTCTTGCTATTGTAATGCTATCTGACCTGTTTTGAATCACCAGTGAGATCTGACTTTTCTAGACTGAATTTTTCAGACTATAAAAAACCGTGTTTTATCGCATTTTTAGCAAGTTTAACTTTGTAGACTATCATATGGACTAAATAAAGTTGACTCTTAAGTACATTGTTTCTTAAAATGAAATATAAATGCTAACTTTGCAAAATAAAACATTAAACGTTGATGTAAATGCTTAAATTCCAATTTCTGTTCAGTTCATAAATATCCTTTTTTCAGATTTCGTCTTCAAATTAGATAGTGTACGTCTACATTAATGATGAGTATTTTTTGTGACCAAAAAGAAATGTATGAGAAATTAATCTAAAACTATCTGATTACTTCAAATAAAGTAAGGTAAAATGTTATATTAATGCTTACTTTTGTTGCTAACCTCAAATTTGAGATAAATATGTATAAGTAAAGCTTTCAATATGCGTTTTATTCTTAACAAGGATTGTTTTGGAACTTTCCCTATTTCCCTATTTCCCCATAAGTTGTTGGTCTAGAGTTCCACGGTTTCGATTTACACGGTGATTTCTCGGAACCTATTTTTCGTTTAAAACAAGGGATGGATGTATATGGTTATGTGCTATGAACTTTCTCATACAAACACAGAACCGTGCCTAGTAAATGTTGTGCCCTGGACACGTGAGAGAATATATTCGCTCTCGCAGACCCTAATCTGGACATAATGCAATGCTGGAAATCATTCACTATTGCTGACGCAATAACATTCATCAAAGCTGCAATGGATGAATTAAAACCAGAAACTGTAAATGCCTACTGGAAGAACTTTTGGAGTGAAATCGTGAATGATTTTAAAGGCTTCCCGGGATCCATGGAAAAGTTAGGAAAATTGTTCAGGCAGTAAGACAAGTTGGTGGAGGAGGATTTGCCGAAATGTTTGATGAAGAAGTGGAAGTACATATTGAAAATGTTAACAAATGAGGTCGAGAACTGTTAACAAATGAGGAATTGGAAGAACTTGTTGAGTCATCTACAGAAAAATAAATTGAAGCAGAACCAGCAATGTGGACATTACCGAAATTTGCCGAAGTGTTTCGAATTGCACTGACATTAAAAGACAAAATTATGGAACACGAACCTCGAATCGAAAGCAGCATTAAAGTCACCCGTATGATCACCGAAGGATTACAACCACTGCAGCAGCACTTTGATGAGTTAAAAAGAAACAGACAACAACTTTCGATTACAACATTCTTCCAAAAGGTTTCGGCAAAAAAACCTTCAACTATCGAGGATCTCCAACCATTGACATCGTCATGGCTCGATGATCCATGATCATCCAAAGCATATCATCCTCCTTCTGACGTATCGTCAGAAGGTCAATAGTAGCCTAGAGCTACGTCACAATGCCTACGTCATTCACCTCACTTCATTTCATCATGTAGGCATTGTATCATCTCACATCATCACAAGAAGAAGAAGGGTGAATTAATAAAAAATACCCCCTCAAGCAGCTGCTTGCCACAGAGGTCTGACAGGAGCCTCTCAGTTTATATGCCAGAGTAGAAGGTCTGAGAGGATGGCAGGACCTCAGCAGAAAAACAACACGAACATCAATGCCTTACCCGGGGCTCGAACCCAGGTCCCGTAGATCAGTACAGTACTATAATATATTTTGAGAGAGAGAGAGAGAACGAGACCACATTCATATAACATTTATTACAGTATATTTCTTATAATTGCTCTATTTTATTATTAGTTATTGTTGTTAATCTCTTACTGTGCCTAATTTATAAATTAAAATTTATCACAAGTATGCATGTATAGGAAAAAACATACTATATTTAAAGTTCGGTTATATCCGCGGTTTCAGGCATCCATTGGGGGGTCTTGAAACGTATCTCCCGCGGATAAGGGGAACTACTGTACTTTGTAAATTGTAAATGAACCAATGGTAAGTGGCGGGATTTCCTCCCATGTGTTGTTTAGATAAATAAAACCAGAAAACAATATATCTAGCAAACAAGTTTGGTTGTTTTACCTCTGAGCGACAGTTTTTTGCACACCATGGGCTAAATGGCCAGGTCACAAGGACCCCAAAAGCTTAGAGAAGATTGGGGCAGGGAACCTACTGGAATAGCTGTTGGGAGACATATGGTAGGGCCTCCGGTCAAGGCCATCCAGCGTGTCCTTTAATGTTCACAGGGTATGGCTCCCGCACACGGGGTCACGGCTTAACGTCTCATCCGACGGACGGCGGCCTTTCCAAGTCCATCGGTGTCCCTTACTAACCGTGGGCAGGGCAGAGAGTTTTGCGGAGATAAATTTCAACGCTGACTCAGCTGGGACTCGAACCTGGGAACTGCAGATTACGAGCCTGGCGATCTACCGACTGAGCCACCCCTGCCCCTATCTAGCAAAAAAATAACATTGGATAAATCGTAATAATTTAACCTTTGAAAGATAGATTTTTATTCAATAAAACCAAATATATAGGTACCATGATATATATTTTTGAATATATATTTGAGGAATTTGGTATTTAGACGACGTAAATAAAGAAACGTTTCCAGATTTAAGTGTCCTAGTTTCTAAGGGAACTAAATATTCGCCACATTCGAAGTAAATTCTGCCATTTTGTGTCTGAAGTCGGACTAGAATAATAACGACGCTATTCTGATTTAGGCATTGTGACGTACTATAATGATGACTATTTGATAAGCTGTTTGGCTCAAACATTATTCATTTTTAGCGAGAATATCTCCAGAACTATAACTATTATACTTGAAAACCTTAGAGAAAAAGCACCAAATGTTAATATTCTGTTATTAAGGTTCTGCAATGATTAAAATGAACCAAACTGGTTCTAATCCCCTATTTCTTATACTAAGCTTGAACTCAGTTATTTTGAGTCCCAACCCAGCACGTTATCCACTAGGCCACCGGTACGCACCTGTACAGTATATTATTACTTTGGGAAAGACGAATGAAAGTAGTTTTGATACTTTCATTAGTCGCACAAAACCTGTTTGGTTATCATTAATGTGTCTCGTGATAATCCACGAGTCGTACATTGTATAGGTGTTATAAACTCATAACAATGTGCTTCATGATTGAAGAAATAAAGGCACTGAAGTTTGAAATTTCGGATGTATCCTGAGAAAGGTTCATCCACAACACGATAACTTAGGCAGTGTATAACGCTGATATTTTAATTAAACGGGAACCATTTTACTAATAATTATTTTCTATATAATTCTGCTAGTTATTTGGGTGTTTACAAAATTTCTAACACGGTTATAAATATCACCACTGATGTGGATATGGAGCAATTTTTACGTCCAGCAAAAAGTTTTTGAAAAGAGCAAAATATCCGAAAAATGGACATTCCTATCTATTCGGTCAAGTATATCTTAATCTCTTTTACTCTATTTTATGTCTTTATTTTATTGCAAATCAGGATGTATATTACTTTTACTTATTTGCAAAACAGGGTTACACTTTTTTTTAATTTATTGGATGAAAGCATTTATTTCAAAGAACGGTTTATAGCGATAACTTTTGGATCATCTTTTAGAATGTAATTATTGCTCCTAAAAATAATGTTCTTGTTAAGACATTTTCCAAAACATAACATTATTTGTATTCTTTTTGAAATGATATTGGAAAAATTTCCCAGTTATTTCTTTTGTTAAATATATGAAACGAATGAGAAGATTTTATATTTTGTTTCCTATTTTATACTGCTTTCTCATCAGTATAAAAAAACTGATAAAACGAATTTGCTATTTCTTACAAACTCTAAAACCGTCAGATAGGAATTTGATTTTTGACCTTGGAGGATCCTCGGGATCCGAAATATCGTAAGGTTACTGAGATCTACCACCCGAATCACCTCTAGACAACAATTTGTACGTTTCTAACACTTGTATATCAAGGTTTAGCCTCTACGTGATCTCTATCTGACCCTGAAAGACAGGTCAAAAGTCAAATTATGAATTTTTCATGAAGTTTTTTTTTTTTGGAATTTTCGGAAACGGATTACCCCCGGTTCAAATTTTCAGAACTCTAGCATTTCTGCGACACAACATGGCTAGATTTAGTTTGATCCCCTATCATTCACTCACAATAGTTTCTATGAGCTAGGTGTATATTATAGAATTTTGAATTTAGACGACTCAAATTTCGAAGCAATATTAAAAGTGCAGTTTTTAAAATAACTATCTCGTTCCAAATGAATTCGTCCATTGTTATTTGTGGTTAGACTTTTAGGTACGTAAATGTAATACCACAGATTGAGTATCTAGCAAAGGTAGAGACTTCCATACATGCCCATTTTAGAACAAAATCGATACTAGCGCTTCTACCGAGCAATAGCTGAGCCAAAGTTGTTCCAAGAGCTTTTGCCATTTCACTGGTAGCACGTTGCTTCGTTCCTACGCAAATCATCTTTAGTTTACTTCGGTTTTGACACATTTTAGTACCCGGCAATTTCCGAGATGCTTGAGCTAAAAGTCCGAAATTTCATATTCAGGTTCCTCCTGTCTGACCCCTTTATTCATGGAAAAAAATCAATTCGTATCTTAATGTAATAATGTATTTCGGAATGTGAAGGATCTAGCAACGCTTGGTGACTTTCACGACTAGACATTGCGAATAAATAAACTAAGAATGCAGAACGTAAGAGAAATTCTCTTTATCCAAAATAAAGTTTTTTTACATTATGAAAACTAGCGAGTTCATATTTGGACTACAAAACATCAACAAATAAATAAACCTCCTCTCAAGCAGCTGCTTGCCACAGAGGTCAGAAAGGAGCCTGTTAGTTTAATTCGCCAGAATAGAAGGTCTATGAGGATGGCGGGAAACATGCCTTATCCGGTGATCCATCCCAAGTCCCTTAGATCATAAGCCAAGAGCGCTAACCATCTACCAAATCTCCATGTTTCTTGTCCCTTTATCCTGTTCACTGGGGCGGGGGTGGCTCAGTCGGTAGCGCGCCAGGCTCGTAATCTGTAGTTTTCAGGTTCGAGTCCCAGTTGGGTCAGCGTTGAGATTTATCTCCGCAAAATTCCTCGCCCTGCCCACGGTCAGTAGGGGACACCGATGGGCTTGGAAAGGCCGCCGTCCGTCTTATGGGACGTTAAGCCGTGGCTCCTTGTGCGGGAGAGCCATACCCTGTGCACGTTAAAGAACATGCTGGATGGCCTTGACGGGAGGCTACCATCTGTCTCCCAACAGCTGTTCCAGTGGGTCCCCTCCCCCAACCTTCTCTGAGCCTTCGGGGTCCATGTGACCTGGCCATTTAGCCCATGGTGTGCAAAAAAGTGCCGCTCAGAGGTAAAACAACCCAACCCAATCCTGTTCACTGCCACCAACTCAACAGTTACAAGAGTTACATTAGCGATAATATTCTCAATATCCGCTATATATTGTTTTTGTATTTTGTCTAATGCAGTTGATTGGATGGATTTAGAAGAATTTCGTTTTATTGAGAGTGGTATTAGTGAGAAAGCAGATTATCCTGTGGAGTTTTGCTTTGCAATAGTGCATTTCTTTCATTTTCCCTACCTTTAGAAGGAACAGACTTCGTAAAAAATACGCCGTAGTTTGCATCTATCTTCCTGGATCGATTTTCCTGGATCGATATTCTTGATTGGATCGAATTAGTATCTTATATGGCACCAATAAATACATGCAGCACAGAAATTTTGATGACTATTAATACAAATATTACTAATACGTTTGAATTGCTAAGTTTAGAGCAATAAATTAGAAATGCAACGTAAACTATCTTCTTTAATCCGACATTCGGATTAAAGAAGATATTGCAACCCTCTATTAAAAAACGGATTAAAGGGAATAGACACAAATACTGCAGCGCGTACGTGTAATTTAGAATCATTTAGGTCAGAAGGAATAGATCTGTTAAAACATTTCTCTGTATTGAATGTCATCTTAAAGAGAATAGAAGTAGTTATCGATTGTGTGGATATGTAAGCAAATTCGTTTTATTAATTGTCTGGTTGAGAGGAATGTTGAATTTGTTTGCTCTCCGCAGAAATTTTAGGATTATTGATAGTAATCCAAATTATTCTTCATCATTTCCTTATTTCCAACCAATTGACGTATCCACCAAATTGTCTTACCCACCCAATTGTCTTCCACCCAGTTGTCGTATCCTCCCAAATTTCGCATTCACCCAATTTTCGTCCACCCATTTTTCGCCCACCAACTATCATATCTTCCTAGTTGTCGTATCCAACCGATTGTTGTCCACCCAATTGTCGCCCTCTCATTTGTCTCCACTCAACTGATTTCCACCCAATTGGGGGCGGGGGTGGCTCAGTCGGTAGCGCGCCAGGCTCGTAATCTGTAGTTCCCAGGTTCGAGTCCCAGCTGGGTCAGCGTTGAGATTTATCTCCGCAAAATTCCCCGCCCTGCCCACGATCAGTAGGGGACACCGATGGGCTTGGAAAGGCCGCCGTCCGTCGGATGGGACGTTAAGCCGTGGCCCCGTGTACGGGAGAGCCATACCCTGTGCACGTTAAAGAACACGCTGGATGGCCTTGACGGGAGGCTACCATCTGTCTCCCAACAGCTGTTTCAGTGGGTCCCCTCCCCCAACCTTCTATGAGCCTTCGGGGTCCATGTGACCTGGCCATTTAGCCCATGGTGTGCAAAAAAGTGCCGCTCAGAGGTAAAAACAACCCAACCCAATCCACCCAATTGTGGGGCTCCCCGAAATCACTGCTGACCACTGTCCCAGTTAGGTCCAACAGCACACAAGCACACGATCATGTCATCTCGGGACTCAAGCCCGGACAATGAATCGCTGCGAACTAACGCAATACCACTGTGCCGCCGAGACAGTAAATATAAATATATTTTATGATTTAAAATTCTTAGCTAAAAGTTATTTGGTTGCGCTGAGTGGGATTCGGACTCAACTTTCTTTGAAGCATCGCAGACGTCCTGTATACCGTCAGAGATTGACTGTTCGTTGATAAACTGTTAGTCTCTGAAGGTCATGCGCAGCGTTTTTCAAACTGCAAACCCATTAGTGGGTCATGAATTCAAAATAGTAGGTCGTAAAATCAATTAATGGTTCGCGACCAGCTTTTTTTTATGAAATAGAACAGAAAATATCAGAATCTTGGTCGGATATAAAATGTATTTCTTATTGTAAGTCGTCGTCGAAAAAGTTTCAAAAACAGTAGTATAGCGGATATGACGCCTGTCATATACTTATGAGAGACGTGGGTTCGAATCCTACTCTGCGAAACCAATTTTTTTTTCTTCAGATAATTATTTCATGTGTTTCTTGTCTATAGGAAAATGTCCTGTAAAAGTTCATTACTTAAATATTTTATGATTTTTTTCAGACTTTTTCTCGAAAATTGTTACACGATCCATCGTCATTAAGTACACACTCGTATCAGAATAATATGATCACATACTTATAAAGTGAATAACTACCCTTGGCCCGGATGACAGCGTCGAGACATCGTGGCATGGACGAAATGAGGCCATGGAAGGTTGCCAGAGGCACATGTGCCCTTTCGGACTCCAGCTTAACACGGAGGTTCCGGTAATGACTTGGTTGTGGGTTCGCACGCTGAACCTGTCGATCCAAATGGTCTCACAAGTGGATTGAGATCGGGCGAATTCGCCAGCCAAGGGAGAACGGAGACATCGCTGTCGTGTTCCTGGAACCAGTCACGCACCACTTTAGCGACATGGCAAGGTGCATTGTCCTGTTGGTAAACACCATCACCACCAGGGTCCACATGAAGGATACATGTGGTCAGCAACGATGGACAGGTAACCATTGGCGCTCAGGAACCCATCCAGTGGTAAGAGCGGTCCCAGATCATACCAGGAAAACATCCCCCAGACATTCACACTGTCACCGCCAGCCTATACTTGACCAACAAGCATATCTGGGTGTTGGTTCTCGTCGGAGAAGGCAACCTTTTTCCACTCTTTCACTGTCCAATGACGGTAGTCCCGTGCGAACTGCAGGCGTCGTTGCCGATGGAGCTTTGTTAGCATGGACGCCTTTACACAGAGTCGACTCCGGAGACCAATGCATAACAGGGTTCTCTCTACTGTTATCGGGGACATGTACCTGGGTGCCCCAGCGTTCATTTGGGTGGTCAATTGCTGCACTGTTGCGCGTCGATTGTCCTTTACCAGTCGACATAGGCGACATCCTCCTTTGTGGTCGACGGCCTTTGGGGCTCCACAGTTATGAAGTCTGGAGGTACTCGATGTGCCAGCGGTGCATTCTTGGTACACCCTTACTACAACACCTCGCGAAAAGTCCATGAAGTCTGTTGTTTCCGAGATGCTTCCACCCTTGGCACGGTAACCGATGATCATTCCCTTTTGAAAATCTGTCAAATCAATACCTCTGCCCATTGTGCTCACATTACGTACTATGACTCATCTGTCCTGGCCGGCTGCTTATATCTCCTTGTGGTCGACCTTGTCATGTGCACGCTGTAACTCGCTGGGCCGCTACACTGTGATTCCGTTGGTGGTCATATTATTCTGATACGACTCTGTATATAACAATATCAAACACAAATAATTCAGTTGTGTTGTTTTCCCTCTGAGTGGCACTTACATAATGGGCTAAATGTCCAGTCACAGACCCCGAAGGCTCAGAGAAGGTTGGAGGAGGGAACACACTGGACAGCTGTTGGGAGACAGATGGGTAGCCTCCCATCAAAGCCATCCAGCATGTTTTTTAACGTGCACAGTGTATGGCTCTCCATCACACGGAGTCATTGGGTTGGGTTGTTTTACCTCTGAGCGGCACTTTTTTTGCACACCATGGGCTAAGTGGCCAGGTCACATGGACCCCGAATGCTCAGAGAAGGTTGGGGGAGGGGACCCACTGGAACAGCTATTGGGAGACAGATGGTAGCCTCCCGTCAAGGCCATCCAGCGTGTTCTTTAACGTGCACACGGGCCACGGCTTAACGTCCCCTCCAACGGACGGCGGCCTTTACCAAGCCCATCGGTGTCCCCTACTGACCGTGGGCAGGGCTGGGAATTTTGCGGAGATAAATCTCAACGCTGACCCAGCTGGGACTCGAACCTGGGAACTACAGATTACGAGCCTGACGCGCTACCGACTGAGCCACCCCCGCCCCACACACACGGAGTCATGACTTAACATCCCATCTCAAGAATGGTGACTTTTCCAACCCCATCGGTGTTCCCTGCTGACCGTGGGCAGGAAAGTCTTCGTTGGCACAGGTGGGGACTCGAATCAAGAAACAGGAGATGATGAGCCTGGCGCACTACCGACTGAGCCTCCCCCCCCCCCCCCCGCCTTCCTCCCACACAAAAAATGTAAGATTAGCACTGAAGAAATATAATGCATTTCATTTTAAAGCTAAATCATAGAAAAAGTTTATAAAACCAATATCATTCAAAGTTTGGAAATTCTGTAGGTAACTTGAATCAATATTAAAAATGTAACCAAAACCCCATAATTATATCCCAGACAATGCGACAATGATGTCAAAAGAGACATCCCTGTTAGGAAACAAATTGAGCACGGTTTAAGATTTTATCACCTATCGCAGAAGTACAGGCCTCATAACGGTGTCCGAAGTGTATAGAAGATTATCGCAAAAGGTTTTTGGTAAGAGAGCTCCCCTTGCAACTCTGGTGGGTCCAAGGAGGGAAATAGAGAGCTATAATATGCCTTTGTAGAGCATCAGGACTTGCTGTATGTGATTCAAATGGAAGATACCACTTAGTAGTTGCAGTGGTATCACATTTGGTCGCGGTAACACTGCAACTGCTGGGGTCTGTGTTCGAATCCAACGAAGGAATGGTGATTTGTTCTCTCAGAGCCTGTAGATTTTCAGGTAGGAAAATTAATTTAAAAAATGACTATACTATACGGTTAATACTATTCACCTACCCAGACGATGTTCTCTTCATAAGTAGAGTGACCAGATATCGTTTGGTAAAAACCGGGACTCTTCAGCAAATGTTACGATTTCAGTCTTTCAAAATACTCTACTTTGAAAATATATTCTTATGACAGAAAATTTTATTTATTTACTTCTGATTATGATTGAAAATAACGGGAATATTTAATCTGCGAAATCATCAAACTTAGACATTATCAAAATCCGGAACGTATTTACTCTCTATCCAGAAGAGTTTCTGATTAGACGATGATTGAATTATGATGATTGATTTATGATGAAGTGTTCCTTATTCCCTCCAGATCAATAGGGGGAATGTATTTTTTCGGTAGATAATTAATAAATTGCGGCATAAACACGTTTTGTAATAAAGTAGACATAATGGTTTAAATAAAATAAAAGAATTAAATAAAAAGTGATTGAAATTTCCATGTTTGGATTATTAATTCCTTTTTAAATTCATAGAGAGAGTTAAAATTACCTTGTTTGTATTATCACTGGTGAAATATATGAACCGCTGAGAATTTTTAAAAACAACTTAACAACCACCAGAATCATATTTAAAATTAATACAAAAGTATTGAATACGTTTAATCCAGTAAAACCATTTGGCTTTATATTTATATATATCTTGCAAAGGATGAATCTTTCCGGATGCATCCAAAATTCTGAATGGTAAAGCATTTGCAGTTAAACCATGTTGTGTCTAAATATGTTATATTATTTATGTCAATTACACTACATATATTTTGACTGATGATTTTAACCTTTGTTTATCTTTCCTGTTTTTCCCCAGATATTACAGAAAAAATTCATTCGATACGCTATGGAAGATTTAATTAACTCCACATACCAGGTTCAAGGATATATAATCTGAATATATTTCTCCGTTTTTTGATAATGATGATAATACTCAAAATTTGTTGTCTCGAGCCAGACCAACCCAAAGAAAGAAGTAATCCATTCAGATATAATGCATTTAAAGACAGGTTAGCCATTGATGGTGTAGTGGTAGCATAACTGGTATGTTTCCAGGAGACGTTCGTTCGAATCCCACTCATGGCAAAACCAATTTTTTTCAGCTTATTATTTCATGACTTACAAAAAGTGCCTATAATAACAAACATCTCGCTGTGCGCGATGATATCAAAGAAGACAATTTCTTTTCAGACTCTTTAATAGTACTATCTGTTTCACACAAAGAATGGAGTGATAAGCCCGATAAAAGAATTTCTTGTCCGATGGTGGTTTACTGCGCTTTACTTCCAAAGCCAATGAAAATTAAGATGCGACGCCTGGAAATATATGAATCCTAAAATCATTGGGGATCTTCAATGGCAGGTATTTTATAACGCAAATGTACTGTATAAAAGATATTGTTGCTCTATCTTGTACTTTACAATATTACGAAATTAAAAAAAATTTCAGCTGCTCTCTTTTATAAACTACACATAATAATAATTTAAGTCAAAAAAGTACTTATTTCGGCATAAAACATGGAACTATTTGCTGGGGGGGGGGGGAGTATTATCATCCGCGAGTTGGTTTTTGCAAGAACTCCTATGGTTGCGGCATCTTCTCATTGGTTGAATGCTTTCTTTGATTTTCAGATTTTGCCGTTCATTACGTCAAATGGAGTTTATTGTCGCTACCTTTCACACCTAACTTTCTAACACTACCAAATGCGTTATTAAATGCTGTTCATGTTTCCTGCCTTTTCAATAATTTCAAAAGTAATGAGTGTATTCCCTATTTTGTTAAGCAGATTTAAAAAAATACATCTGAATTCATTTTTAGGTTTATAGTGGATACACTAGAAAACAATTGGCGTTTTCAGCACCTCTTGATTTCTAGGCCATCACTCCAACCACTATTTAACCTTGAACGCCGCACAGGACTGAAATTTCTAATATTTCTAAGCTTTACGGCCTGATATAGCTGTAAGCACCAATTTATGGCTCTTTTTAGCATTATTATATTGATATTTGATTGCTATTTATTTTTCAGAACCACTCCAAATCGCCAGTTTGCAGCTCTATAACAATGGTAGATCAGAATTTGACCTCTGACTTTGAAGGACCAGCAAGATCCAAAATTTTATAACGTTTCTGAAATCTATAAACTATAAACCACTAAGCATTAATGTTCATGTTTCTAGCATTCATAAATCATAGTTTGATCTATACGTGACTTTCATTTCACATTGATGTTTTCTTTGGAGGTCAAATTTCGGATTTGTTTTAAGATTTACGACCTGGATTGTCCCTAGATGCAAAATTTCAGAACTCTACCATTTGTGCATCAAAGTTAGATTTAGCCTGTTTCCTTGACAATCTGTCACTCAAGTACCCCCTCAGTTGGTCACTGACAATCTTTTATACGCAGAGTGACTCAAAAACACGAAGAAAGTCATTTATTATATTTGCAACATCGAATGGAAAAGGGAGCTATAAACTACGTCTAGCCTGTGCAGACTTTCTCATATGAGACATGCCTCATCACAATCGAAGTCACTGACGACCATTGCCTCAATTGGAATTAACAACACATAAACAAATAACAATGCCAGACCAGGATTCGAACCCCGACCATGATAACTGTAGTGCCACTGCGAACCAATGTGATAATTCTGCATCAGCAAATTGACTCCACGTGATTGTATATTACGTTTGAATGAAAATCAACTACTCTGGATGAGCTGAAATTTACACACATGGGGTTTCTTATTCATCTCCACAACTGATCTGTAGTTCCCAGGTTCGAGTCCCAGCTGGGTCAGCGTTGAGATTTATCTCCGCAAAATTCCCCGCCTTGCCCACGGTCAGTAGGGGACACCGATGGGCTTGGAAAGGCCGCCGTCCGTCGGATGGGACGTTAAGCCGTGGCCCCGTGTGCGGGAGAGCCATACCCTGTGCACGTTACAGAACACGCTGGATGGCCTTGACGGGAGGCTACCATCTGTCTCTCAACAGCTGTTCCAGTGGGTCCCCTCCCACAACCTTCTCTGAGCATTCGGGGTCAATGTGACCTGGCCATTTAGCCCATGGAGTGCAAAAAAGTGCCGCTCTGAGGTAAAACAACCCAACCCAACTCCACAACTGTATTGGAAAATGTAGGTAATTATTAAAATTAATTACTAATTATAGATAACGACAGAAGGGATATAGAAGCTTATTAATTAAATCAAATGACATTTAAACGCTTTAGAATGTATTGTTTTTATTTTTTGCTTCCATCTCAAAAAATTTAAAAAGTTATTCAACTTTATTTTCTTATGTGATCATTTTGGGACACCTTGTGTATTAGAAATATTCGAAATATCTCAAATATTATTTCTTCAAAAGCATAAAGTATAAATATTAAAAAATCTTAAAATTAAAAATTATTCCTTATAAACTTGTTGCATCTATTAGTATACTTTCTGTATAGGCTAGAAGTTGTTTTTACTTCCTTTCGCCATATCGTGATTAATTAGAATATTTCTTAATTTATTGGAGCTAAAACTGAAATGCAAATAATTCTTTCGTGGGGGGGTTAAATTAGTCAAAACCCGAAAACCCATTCTTTATATCAATGCAATACATTTCTACAGTGTCAATTTTATTGTTTCTCCAAAAACAAAATTGTTCCAGAATGTTGACTTATCAAATTAAAATCTATGCAATTCAAAAGCATAAAGATTTCATAGTGCACCGGACACTTTGTACGTCTTCATCAATAAATATAACTACGTAAAATCCCGTGGCCGAGTGGTTAGCACACTTGGCTATTGATCTAAGTTGACCTGGGTTTGAGCTGCGGATAAGGCGTGGATATTTTAGTTGATTTTCTGCTGAGACCCTTCCATCTTCACAGTCCTATTATGGCGTATAAACAGACAGGCTCCTGTCAAACTTCTATGGCGATTAGCTACTTGAGGGCATATTTATTGATTATTTTTAAAGATACGACATTCCCAAAAGCTCCATAGTGGCCTTCGCCGAGTATTCAGTGCTACCATGTGCACCAGGTAGAAACTAACATAGTCGCTAATGCGCATGAATCACCTTAGGCTGTTCCGATTCCATGGACGTAATGTAAAGCAATGGAATTGCAGCGGCTTCGCAATTTCGGTTTACAGGATAAATGTTTCTATCTTGAAGTTTTCCTGTAAAACAACTTGTAAGTTATGACACAACGAATATTTGCAAATATTTACACGTTGAAGAGAAAGAAAAAACAAGTGAAAGGAAAGTTGGTAGAAAAAAAAAACACATTGCCACACTGGGGATTGAATCGAGAACTCTGACCTGAGAATCCGAGAGAACCATGCCACTCCGTTGAATTACATTGACTGATGAGGAAAAACACACTCGTCACTCATTTACTATGCATTACAAAACCAGCTTATTATCCCCGTTCAGCTGTTTTCACGAGAGTCCGAGTGCCGCTAATACCAGTCGGCACTCACGAGCTTTTCAATTTTTTGCGTCTTTCCGCAGTCGTCCTTCGACTGGCTCTCCCCTCCTCGTCATTGCCAACGCTCTTTCTCCCTTCTTTCTCCGCTTGGGCCATCTGGCAAGGTTGCTGGCCCACGGGTCCAGAGTCACTTCTCAGCGGACGCCAGCAGTGGGTGACCTCTGTCCCCCGGACACTGCTACTTCAATTAACATTCCAGATGCTGGGACAGAGTGCCTCCCACGTAGCATATGCCTTTTTGGGGAAATCCAAAATAACATACAAACCCCGAACAAAAAGATATTTAAAAAGGCCTCTAGCCTGACAATCTCCATCTGAATTGTGCCTGTGGCATTGAATTTAAATTTCAAGAGCTATAAACTGAAACCATTCTAGTCTAAAGGGTATAAATGGTCAGGACCTTGTGAAGTTGAGCACAAGTCTATTTTAGTTTTTCACAATAGTTCCATGTTCGAGATGCATATAGGAGAATAGGGCGAATAAGTATTTTGTACGTAAGTAAATGAAGTCGCTAACGAAACTGTTGAATTCTTGACAAATAAGGATATTAATTTATTGTGCACTGCTCTCAAGATACAATTTTTAATGTGATGCGTCCAATCAAACTTTCTATTCAATGCGACTTAAAGAGAAGAAATGGTGTCCATCAAGGTGATTTGTTTATCAAAAATTTAGAAATTCGGAACATGGCGTAACTTTTTGTATACAATGATCCTGGCAACACTTTTATCAGCATTTATTTTTGTCCTCCCGTCGACACATCACTTTTCGTAGTCATTAAGCATTGTTTGCATTCTAAATGGTATTGCATAAAGCAAAAATCATGATAAATAGACGAAGCCAGAAACGGAGTGTCAGCAACATAAATATTTAAAAAGTTTCGAACAACGCATTGAAACTGGCGAATAAATAAGCAAGAGATCTTTAATAATGAGCTGGATGCTTAGAAAACATATGATCAAAATATTGTGTAATCAATAGATTGTATCATATTATTAATAATCTTAAAAAATTAAAATAAATATTTATTTTGAAAGAACACAGAAATTGCTCAACTGAAAATTTGACATTCCTAATGTATACTCCGTTTTACCCAAGTTGAGACCTGATGTAAACAAACAGGTCCTTTACTATTAATTTAAGACCTCATCACTATTTCTAATTGTTATAAGCGTAAAACAAATTGTAATTCGTTTCCAATGCTGAAGTTGGTTATAAAATATGACGTTCTTTTGGAAGATCCTTAGCATAACACATAAGCCACTATCGATCATGGTCGATGTTATACACCAGTGGTGCAACAATTGCCCTAGAAGGTGACATGCACTCTAGTAGGCTTCGAATGAAACCAAACCACTATCATATCTAATCGGTTCGATTCCTCTTTACATGGTGTCCATAATCCATCAAGAAAATAGTCTGCGGTTGACATTTACCCAGAGTTTTTCTAGAGTCCAAATGTGCAAAGAATTCAGTGCCTTCAGATCATTCAGTGCCCATTATCATTTTATATGATGAACATTTCTCTCATCACACCCACATTTTATCTAATATAAGAGTCATAACGATGCAACATCCCTATGGCCCTAAGCGAAATTGTACTAATGTGTCTATCAACTGAAATTATAGTGTTCCTTTAAAGCACGTAGATATCGGTATGCACACCCCAAGAAACAGCTGACCAAATCATCACACAGCCCAGTAGCTGATTTAGAAGTTCAGGGGGCTAGGCGGAATAATATTTAAGAGCCCTATGGGTTTTTCAAAAACATATAGTTATAAATTCCCCGAACGATTTTTGACCAGTTCAACGGCCGGGACCTCGGTTGCAGCTTAGTCCGCTTATCGGTAAATCCGCCCTGACAGCCACGACGAAGGTAATGTTAGATAGGTGAGAATATTTTTCGTTCTCCTATCAGCTGGTTGTACATTCTGTCATGTCTCTCTAATTTATTTATTTATATTTATTATTGTATTTTTATTGTATTTTTGTTATAGTTAATATATATCCGTAATAATCATATTTTTGGAAGTGCTGATGTAGAGATTTGCCTTAATTATATTTTTCATTCTCGAATTTTTCAGCATTTAACGTTAGCGATTCGTACTACTGAATGATTGGAATATCAAAATATTACTTTATAATTAGCCTTATGAAATGCAAAATATCTATCTCATTTATTCCTTAAAATAAAAATGCTTGATTTTCTTATTTCCTAGGGTAGAGCATATAATCTAGTGTAATAATAATAATAATAATAATAAATACCCCGTCAAGCAGCTGCTTGCCACAGAGGTCTGACAGGAGCCTGTCAGTTTATATGCCATAGTAGAAGATCTGAGAGGATGGCAGGACCTCAGCAGAAAAACAACACAAACAGCCATGCCTTATGCGGGGCTCGAACCCAGGTCCCGTAGATCAGTGGCCAAGCGTGCTAACCACTCGACATGACATTAAATATGTTTTTTTTATTACTATATTAAATATATTGAAAATTTTAAAGTACGCCACTGAATTTATAAAAATGTGGAGCAATCGGTTGAAATTAAATAAATAGTATTTAATTAAAACACATATGACTAGTTATTATTATGTTTATCGTCAATACATTCTATCACCACAATTTCTAATACCTAGCATACGTATATCCTCAGCAATGTTACTTCAAATTTCACATTTTTTACATTTAGCGCCCTATAATTAGGGTATTTGGAAACTATGGATCATGATATCAAAGAAGGTCTAAGGAGAAGAAGGCTAGCTTTGTAAGAAGAAGAAGCGTAAGTGGCGCCGTTCTGCGTAAGTTCTTTTAGAAGCGTAAGTGGCTCCGTTCTGCGGAATTTTATCGAAGCTGAACGTGTCAAATTGATGTGCAGGCACTTTAAACAACTGTAAGGGGCGATCTGCGCATGCGCAGTATAATCATTTTAGCCCACTGCATCTATGGTTCGTCTTATTATTGATATATACATATTGCGATTTAACCAGTGTTTCTAAATGTCTAACAGCCATGGCTGTTTGACACAGTGGTAGCTGACCCTAAAGTTATTCAATGAGTGTTTTATCCTGTTCAGGAGTAAATTTTACGATACCTGGAAAAGCCGTTGTAAATATATTTTGAGTAATTTTGCAAAAGTTTTAAAATTAATATGTAAATTAATACATTTAATCATCTTGCGAATATATATAAGTCAATGTATGTTGCAGGTTTGTGTTCCGTGGAGCATATCGATGCAAATTGGCTTCTGCACTTTGATCTAATAGTCTAATTCTTTTTTATGGTTGATACGGGAAGTGCCTGCTGCCATCTATTGAACGTTTATACAAGTAAAACACTCGATATGATATTTATTGAAAATATCAGCAATTGTATAAAACATAATTATATAGATCATGTTATCGTGCATTGACACATAAATCTCAATTTATTATAATATACTAAATGCTGTAGGTTATTTAAAGTATTAAAATTTTGTTCTTTACCACAGCAATACCAGTTTTACAAAATTCGACTTTATTAAAGAAAATGATTACATTACTTCTTGATATTTTCTCTCTAAACGAAAAGAAATTATAATTGCTTTGTGTTACTTGTTTAGCGACGATTTCTTCAGTTTCGCGCAGCCGCTATTTCCTTTGTCTACTGTGAACTAATTTCATTCGCTGACTCTCGTCTTAGCGACCCTGGACTTTGTTTCTGTGAAGAAGAATTCGATTTTGCCTCTTTATCTGTTGCCTTCCTTTTTGAGATTGGCATACAACATGTCTACTGAGTTTAATTGCCTTCCTCTAACGATCAAATGCTCAACTTCGGGTGTTTCCCAGTTGAACACGCTGGGAGTGATCGAAGATTTATTCGGAAAAGGCTGTATGAAGGCCTCTCAGGCCTGGAACGCTCAACATCTCTATGTCACTATAGGATCAATGGAGCTCATGTCAAAAATTCTAGCTCTGGGAGAGTTATGTGTGGATAAAAAGAAAGTCAACGTCGAACGTGCCGTCTCGAACATCATAACTGTGATGGTACATAGAGTTTTTTTTTTGAGGTGGCAAACGAGGTCATTGCCGCGGCTTTAGCGCCTTAGGCAAAGTTATTAGTGTACAACACGAACAAAAAGCGGAAGGCCGATTTAAAGGCATGTACACAGGATCTCGCCACGTGGTAATGGATATGGCACGAACAGTGCCGAACACGATGTCTATAGCCAGGTGTTCTGCTATTTTAGTGTACAATGGCGTAGTGGTCACGTGCAAAAAATGCCACTTACAAAGTCACTTCGCGGCGCAGTGCTCTGCAATTTTTTGTAAGAATTGTAGAGCAAATACTCATCTGGAGAAGGACTGCGTGCTTAACTGCAAAAAATATAGTGGCAACGGGCATACCTTCAGCGAGTGTCCTATGCGAAGTTTCGCCGACGCCCTAGTAGGGAAGAACCGCCTGTTGGGCCAAAGAAAGTGGCGGAAAAGCCTCCGCAAGAGCAGGACAAAAGTTCGGCCGAAACTGGGATTTCGACTTCCCAATCGGGGAATAGTGAAAATATTGTTGTAATTCCTTCGACGAGCGTCGAAACTCCTACACAAGTTCCTGAACTGTTAGATATTTCGAAGGAGCAACAGAATGAGAGCATTCCACCGGCTCCTATCGAAGAAAAAACATGTGCCGCCGCCGCTAAAAAGCGAAGAGGCTCGCAGAAGAAAGTCTCTAATAAATCAAACAAAAAAGCCAAAAGTGCTTTTAAATCGGCTGCTGATTTCCTTGTGGATAAAAAAAAACTCTGACTTTGCATCAGACCATTACAGCGCGGCCTCCACTTCAACGGAAATGGACACTTTTCCGTGCTTAGAAATAGACAATGAAACGATGTCCGCTGCTGCCCGTTTGGAAGATATTTTAAAGGGCTCGAAAACTACGTAGCCATCAGACTCTGACAGCGATGTACAGAGTTTAGGATAGTTCTTTTTCTAGTTTGTAAGGTGTACTAAGCTCCCCGCCCACGTTTTTTTTTTTTTTTTTTTTTTTTGGGGGGGGGGGGGGGGTTGTGTTTTTTGCTCTGCTCTTTTCTCTCGGTGATGGGCCCACAATTGCGCATTGCATCTTTTAACGTTTGTGGCGCATTGAACGCTAGGAAGCAGCAGTGGTTGTTAGGCTTCCTAGATTTCAATCAACTTGATTTTTTGCTATTACAAGAGACGCACCTCGACTCTACGACTTGGGCGAAAGAACTTTTGCGCAAGGACAAACATATGACGTATTTCTCCTTTGGAACCAGAAGTGCCAGAGGCGTCGCCATTATCAGCGGACGGAAGAATGACTGTAAAATATCTAAATACGATTCGGACGTCGACGGTCGAATCATCAAGATTGTTGCCGATAAACATGGAGTTAAATTTTGTATCGTTAATGTGTATTGCCCTAATAGGCCAGCAGCGAGAACTAATTTTTATGAGCAGCTTAGTTATTTTCTTAATGAGAGTTTTGATTGTTTGATACTGGCAGGAGATTTCAATTGAGTCGTTGACGTAAATTCAGACGCCTGGAGCGGATCCACTTTTCAGGCTGACAGTAGTAGATTAAAACTGTCGCGCCTGATTAGTGGATTCGATCTGACGGACGTCTGGAGGCACCAAAACGATGATCAATTCGTCGCTACCTGGAAGTCGCCTGACGGCCAGATTCAGCGGCGAATTGATCGAATTTATGTCTCCAGTCAGTATCTCCATTTATGTACTGATTTTAATGTTACTGACGTTAATTCCCAGAACTTTTTCGTCAGTGACCATCGGGTCACTTCAGGAAATATAACTATTCCTAGGGCGGACGGGAGGGGCGATTCTTTGTGGAAACAGCGAATTTGAAGCAAGATTTGTCCGATATTATCGATTCGGAAATCGCGCTAGCCGACACTTTCACCGGCCCATGGTGAACGGTTAAATTTCCTGAAGCGAATGTCTTTGAATCTCAGCAGAGGGGGATGTCAAAGTGACAATCATATCCTTCTAGTGCAATCGATTCATAACGAAATCAGTGATATTTATATGTCTTCTGGGCTCAGAGCGAGACAGACTTCGGTTGCAAGAAAGATTGAGATGGAGGAAAATTTTACCTCTGTATTTGATTATGCGGCCCCAAAAGCAAAGGAAGTAATCTCCATCGCTTCCATTCGCGATCCTGATGAGGGGGGGGGGGGGGAGGTTTTGGCACAGAAAACGTTAAACGAATTTTTGTTAAATTTTTCGAGTCTCTGTTTCGCTCTGACCTTCTTAGTGAACATGATATGATTGCTTGGATCGCCAATTGCCCTCGCATTCCAGACGAAGATAAAGCCTTACTCGATGAAAGAATTACAGGAGCAGAAGTAGGGGGTGCCATCAAAAGAATGAAGAGAGGAAGTGCCTCCGGCACTGACGGCATTCCAATCGAGTTTTATAAGACATTCCTAGAGCAGCTTAAGCTTCCACTGGCCGATCTTTTCAACGACCTTGTGGAGAGAGGTGAAATGACGTCATACATGAGAAGGGCTAAGAGTGCATTGTTAGGAAAGAGACCCGATGGGAATAATATTACTGTTAATGACTGGAAACCAATTTCTGTTTTAAACAGTGATTATAAAATTTTTGCCAAAGTCGTTATGGTCAGATTAAGTAAAGTTCTTTCGGCACTCATTGGGCCCACACAGACATGCTCTGTAAGGGGGAGGAAAATTTCTCAAAATTTAAGTTCCATTGCTGACGCAATTGACTATGTGAATTTAAAACATAGTAAATGTTGTATACTTTCTGTTGACCAGAACAAGGCTTTTGACAGAGTGTCTCATACCTTTATGTGGCACCTGTTAGAAGCTCATAACTTTGGCGATAATTTTATAAACACTGTAAAGTGTTTATATAATAATATGGAAAGTGGTGTCAGCGTGAATGGGAGCATCTCTGCCTTTTTCCGTGTCTCCAAGGGAGTAAGACAGGGGTGCTCTCTGTCACCTTTGGTTTTTGTTTTGGTCATTGAGACTCTAGCGAGGAAAATTCAAGCTGATAAGTTGTTTCAGGGGATCCCAACCCCTGGAAAAACTAGCCTTCAGCTTAAATATGTCGCCTATGCCGACGACATAAATTTCTTTTTTGAGAATGAATTTTCTTTAGATAGGTTTTTTAATGTTTTCAAAATTTATTCAAAAGCCACTGGTGCGGAGCTTAATCTAGATAAGACACGAGCTCTGACATGGGATGCTTGGAATGGATATACAAACAATCTTATTGTGCCATTTGGGGAACCTATCAAAATACTTGGCGTATATTTCGATAGGAAAGGATGCCACAAGAAAACTTGGTCTGAAATTTTGGAACAGGCTCGAGAAGTCGTCTCGCTTTGGCAATTCGAGAGCTTCTCCTTCGCCAACAGATCCAAATTGGTAAACTCTATTTTGATTTCAAAATTAACTCTAGTAGGCAGCGTTTTTAAACCACCAACTAGCTTCCTTTCGGAATTTTCAAAAATTATTTTGGCATGATTTGGCAGGGTACGAGAGAGAGAATCGCCAGATTCTTGATTTATCGCCCCTGCGATGAAGGTGGTTTAAATTTAAAACATCCTGTTTCGTAGCAAAAAGCAGTTTACCTGCGAGAGGCAATTAATAAGGTCAATTGTATTGAACATCCGGGTATCGCTTTCAGTAATTATTTGGGCCCGAAATTTTGCCAACTGGCTAGCCAGAACGCCCAAAGTCTGTTAAGCCGTCCTATCGATATAGGGATTTGGCGGACTTATACAAGTCCTCAGAGCAGCAGAGTAACGACACTTCGGTTCGCGAAATGCGGCTAAGGGACTTGTATATGATCTTTCTGCCTCCCTGGGTGGCCCCCGTAGCCTATCGTGACCCTCATCACGACTGGAAAAAAGCCTGTGACAATATTTATCATTGTGGAGTTATTACTGAATATAGGGGCATCACGTGGTTTGCCGCTCAAGATGTCCTTCCGACCCGTCAAATTCTGCATAGCAGAATGACCAATGTGTCCGACAAATGCGATTTTTGTGGCAGGATCGAAGACATTGGTCATATTATGATTTACTGTCCATTTGCGACAGAGGTTTGGAAGGAGATATGTAATTGGATGAAAATCCAGAGCTGCACATCACGTCAGATTCTATTTCATGAAGACATTTCTTCACGAAACAAATATGTGTACAATTTAGTGTTTGCTACTGTAAAGGCCTTTTTGTGGAAATGCCGATGCTATAGGCTTTTTCGCAAGGACTATTGGGGACCCAGTACCACAGTAAAGTTATAGAAAAATTTATTATTGTCAGAAAAAATATAGATAGAGGTTTTAAAAAAGATCCACTTTACTGGAAACAGTGGAAGGATTTTCACTTTTTGTGATTTTTTCCTTTTTTTTCTAGTGGCCTGCGAGCCCTATTTTCACCCCTATCGTATACAGTTTTTTCTCTGGTTTTTAGATATAATTTTTGTTTCTGTCTTCCATAAGAAGAAAATTTTTTTTATTATTTTAACGTAGGCCAATTTACCGTTTTTCGCTCGCCAGAGCGAACTTTGGCCTTTGTTATTTTTATTTTCCGTGGCCTGCGTGCTCGGATTTTATTTGTACCTAATTGATTACTTACTAGTGTCCCTGTTTATATTTTGTTTTATTTTTATCATCTTGTTATAATTTTGTATATTAATTCAAATTCGGCTTGTCGCAGTCTTTTGCGCTCGTTGGCGCGAGCGAGGAAGATTTGTGTCAAGTCCAGCATTCTTGACTCGGCGCGAGGAGGCAGGTTGACGTCACAGACGCCAGTCTGTCAGCGCGCTGCCGGGGGGAGCAGCCGGCTCCCGGAGCGCTAAGCCAATGGTCGGCTTGGACCTGCGCCGGGAGCCGGCCCATCCTGTTTGATCAACTTGTGCTCTCTGCTGCCTCTCTCTCCGGCACAGCGAAGGAACGAAGGGCGCCCTTTGTCGGGCTGACCCGTATATCGTTTTTTCGCTGATTTGGTGCATTTGTCTCTTACATTTGATTGCTTACTTTTTTGAGTTATATACATGTTTTCGTTTGTAATGGATGAATGAATTTAGGATTGTTCTTGCTTACTTTCCTATCATTTCTCCCTTTTCTTTTCCCATTTTCGTTACTGCTGTAAAGTGAATGTCTCGAGGCCTGTGTGTAATGTGTGAAATAACCGTTGAGAGACGTATCGCTGTATGCGTTACGCTACGAAACGGTTGAAGTTTTTGAGTATGCAAACGCTGAGTCTAGCCGAACAATGAAGGGGGTCCCCACTTCCGGATTGGCGACGCAGGTGGTACTAGCTGATGGAATTACTAGAGTACTGCTGTTCTAATTATAGACTGTCAGTACATTAGATTTTTAATTTCCAAACAAGTACCTCATGAAGAAAATGAACATTTTTCAGAGTCAAAGTGTATATAAAATTAGTCACGTGGTGTAGGCAATTGAAAACTTTGCTCGGCAGTGAAAAAATAATGCAGTGAACTCGCTCCTCTCCCTGTCTAGGTGGCTTCACTGCAATGCACAAATTTGCCATGGTAAGAGGGCGCTGCAATCGAAACGTTTACATTTCGTCTATGGAAGCTAACTCTCTCCTCCCTTTTAGACATTCCTTGATCATATTTCGATAATACCTATTCAACACAAAAAGAATTTTTCTTTGATCTGTAAAAACATAAAGGTGCATTCCCCCCCCCCCCTGCGAATACAGAGACAAATTGTTGCTGCCAATGTAACCCCTTGATCATCACACTCCACCACTAAAATATCAATTTCCTAACCCAAATAGTTCATTTAAAAGTTAGAAACATTGAAAATTTACCACCGTTGGAGGACGCAATTGATGCTTTTGGAAGATTATAAAACTGAGATTCGTAATAGTTTATCCATATCTAGTAAACCCAAAAAGTTTTTTTTAATTTGTCTCTAAAAGCAAACATTTATTTATTACAACAAAAAAATTCGTTTCGCTCCCCCTTCGGGAGGTAAAGGCAAAAATCGTTTCAAATGCAAACTTCATGCCATTTGCAAATCACAACCAAACTTTCAAATTTCTTAAATTTTATATCGCTTGTAATAATCGTTTGAAATTTTTTAAAGCTTTTCTACCTTCACAGGCGCAATTATAGTTATGGGAAGGTGTAGAAAGGTGCGAATCATAATATTTCATCAATGCCTATACAACCCAAAAAGAATTCCAGATTATCTGTAGAAACAGAAATGTTCGCTGTCTATAGACGGACAGTTAGAGAGAAAACATTAGCTAGTTTCTTCTGAAAACAAGCTAAAAAGTACTTAAGATTATCGTAAAATTAAAATGTTTTGCGATTAATACAATTCTAAACGAATTTTTTTTTTCATTTCGGATGCTGGCTTTTGTCTTGGTTAACTCAATATCACAAAAAATAAGTCAGAAAATGTGTTTACGTGAGTTTTACAATCTGTAGCAGTTTAATTGATCCATGGTCAGGGTCCGATCTGGAGGGAGGTGCAAACGGACTGTACCTCCATGAAAATGTTAGCAGCTTGATATATACTGTATATATATAAAGGTGTATTTCAGAAATTATTTTAAAAACGGCATAACTGGGTGGGGGGGATTTTATAGCGAAAGGGGGTTCTGATTCGATCCAGTGTTTATCGTTTTTCCTTGATCGTAATTGTCTGCACATGATTCTAGGGATAGAGAGAAATATAGGTTCATGAACTTCCACCCAGTTTTCTGGTGGAAGAAATGATTTCTAACACATTTAGAAGTCATATGATTTTTAACTTTTTTTTTGGTCATAAGTTTAATTTGACCTATAGCTTGTCACGATGGGCTACTGAAGTCATCCTCCCTTCAATTTAATTAACGAAGACAAACGGAAGGGGAGTAATTTTCGGTTTAAATTGCATTTCCCATGTGACAGCTCTCATTTTTGATATATTTTTTATAAATCTAATCTCATGTTTTGTAGTTAATGGTACAAAGTTCAGTTCTCTCAGGGAGTTTTTTTCTTGGGGGGGAGGAGGGGCACAAGAAAAATGACGCTATCATAATAAGTTTATTCTACAGCGATAACACTTTCTGAATGAAAACTTTTCCTTCGATATAAAACTCATTACGATCGTTCCCTTATTATGAAACACATTTTGGTATATTAATAGTTTTTTGTGGGTAAGAGAGTCAGTTTGTTTCAGGTAAATATTTGCATCCTATGATACTCTGCGTTTCATACACTTGAAATGTAATTCATTATGATCAGCTATGAATGGGGGTTGCTTTTTATCTGAGTTGAACTCTTTTGCACACAATGTGGTAAATGGGCAGGTCACCAGGACTGTGAGGGATCAGAGAAGGTTGGTGGAAAGGTACCTGCTGGTAGGAAATAAATTGTAGTCCCTGTATATCCTTTAACTTCCACATTGTATGGCTCTCCTGCACAAGAAGCCAGAGCTTTATATCCCATCCAAAGGACGACTTTTCCAAGCTCATCGGTGTACCCTTTGTGACGGAGACGATATAAATCCTCACGATGACACTGGTAAATTTCAATCCTTGGAAATACAAATTACCAACGTGGAGAGCTATTAGCTGAGCAAACTCATCGCCTCCATTGATTGGGTAGATGCGGAATAACACTATATCTAAAACACGATAAATCGATCAACAACTGATAAGCGAAGAGTAATAGGCAGATAAGTCAAAAGAAAGAATGCAATTTATTGGTGCAGTTTGAATTTGAGGAAAAGCAACCCCCCCCCCAAAAAAAAAACAGGATTGCGCTAGTGGTTCGTGATCTACATGATTCAATTGATTCTTTTTAAGAGCGATGAAACCACTTGGCTAGCCTGCCACGAATTCACTATCTTCCTATTTGGGTTTGCTTTGTGAATCGTGACACAGTGGCACCATCTATCAGCGGCAAAGAAAGTTATTTGGTACGAATTGTTACAAGCGAGCAAAATATTTAAATTTTTTGTGGAGGGAGGGATCCACGACATCATGTCCCCTCCTCTCCTTGGATAACATTAATAACCGGAAAGGAGAAAAAAATGTTTAAAATATATTACATGTTTGGGAACAAAAATTAAAAAATTCACTAAAATGGCAGAAAAAGTTATACAACGGGATGACCTTCTGATTCGATTCAATCGCCGTTTTCCAAAATCGAAATTAATTCCTTGTTAGATCTTGACAGTGCAAAATTATTCGGTTTAAAAAAAAAACGAAAATTCATTAGTATTTATATCTAACCGATGACAGAGTGACGATCGTTAAGGTTGTGGATCAAAGGGATCATGTTTCGAACTACGAAGAAAGCATGGATGATTCTTGTGATGCCCTTCAGATGAGGTATTTACTTCGACACAGTTTCAATGACGAATTTGCTGACAGGAATTTAACCTCTAAGACCTCTGTGGGCTACCTCTTCCACCAATGGCTAACCTCTTCTCAGCTTATGTGACCTTATAAACCTTCCGGGATTTATTTATTTGATTCGCATTGTGTTGTAGAGGTAGCATAACAGGCATGTTTACTAGAGACGTGGGTTCGAATCCCACTCATGGCAAAACCAAGTTTTTTTCAGCTTAGCATTTCATGAGTTCCATGTGTACAGGACTTTTCCTGTGATTATTTTCTACTGATTTATATATATATTTTCAGTAATTACAAAATAAAGTGGTAAAAAAACTATATTTCTATATGGGTTCTAAAAATAAGGATATAAGACATTACCAATTATGAAATCGTTAACTCAATTTATATTTACGTTAAAAGAAAATCACGTCTAAAATTCGTTCAGTTGGAATGAAAAATTAGTTTCGATGCTCTTTGTTGACCTTTGAACTTAATAGGAATTCAGTAAGTGATTTCATCGTAGTCATATTCTACGTGCAATTTATACTTTTTTAGGACACATGGAGGAATAAATGTATTTCAGTTGTTTGCTTTTCAGTTAAATTTCGCAGGGTACTTTGGTATCAAAGATCCAAAGAGTATCTTTCCTGATACGGAGGAGAGTAGTAGTCCAGCCACTTGCGCGACAAACGACCTTGATCCCTTGAGATGCAGACAGTCCTCTTGTGGCTAGTGCCATGACCCCTCCTTGTCTTTAGCATAAAACGACCTTTAATCTTCAGCCACAGAAAGGTCACCCGGTTTTAGTGCCACACCCCACTGTCAGAAAGGACCCATCAGTTTCAATGGCACGCCCCTGTCAGAAGTTCGCCCGACATTATCACCCAAAATATGGGAAGTAAACAAGCTGTCCGGCATTTCTTTGCCGTCGAATTTTCAAAGTGCCATCTGGTGTTTAAAATACGTATTACATTTTTTTCCTTTTAAGAAATCCTTATATGATTGCGTAGAGGATGATTCACAAGTTGATGAGTCAGCACGTGACACGAAGGGTGATATTGGGCTTGGACACAGATAGAGATCAAAGCGTCCTTATATGATTGCCAGAGAGGATGATTCACACGTTGATGAGTCAGTGCATTTATCCATGACACTAAGGGTGATTCATATGTTTATGAGTCATAGAATTTACCCATAACAAGAAGGCTGATTTTGGACATTGGACCCTTAAAAATAGAGAGCAAAGTATCCTTATGTGTTTGCAGAGAGAATGATTCACACGTTGGTGACTCAATGCGTTTATCAATTACTCTGTGATATTGGACTTTGATTCTTAAAGGTGGTACACAACCCTAGAAGCTTTTTCTTTTCTGAATATTAAACAACCTTTTTTCTTCGATACACTGAGATAATCATGGTCTCAATTCATTCCATTGATTTTAATGATTAATTCTATAACTCACTAGTGTTTACAAATATGCGGACATGTTTTCTTCAGTGTCTCTATTCAATCTGTGTTTATAAGAATCAAATGTTATTGGTCTACAGCCCTGGAGAAGTAAATGTCTTATATCGGTAAACGTTATTTTACACTATGAGTCAGACTTCTTGGATTTCGAAAAAATCCTAATAAATAGGGTAAATACTTTATTCAACTAGTAACACTATAAGATGAACACACTTTTGACTCCTATTCAACACCATGAGAATTTTTTTGGAGAAAAAAAGTTTACCTAATCTTGTCATACACACTGAGCCCGGGATATGTCTTAACTCACTTATTGGCAGACTACATCACTCACTCATTCACTTACTCTGTAAATCATTTACTGATTGTCTAACTCACTCACTTACATTCTAAATCACTGACACACACCTCTACCCTTCTCCCCCACAACCTTCTCTCAGCATTCGGGGTCCTTGTGACCTGAACATTTAACCCATTGTGTAAAAACAAAGTACCGCTCAGAGGTAAATTAATCCAACAACTTGTGGCATAAAAAATTTAAGGCTTCAAAGTCTTCATTGAGAGGGCACAATTTTCCCAACAAATAAAATACACTGCTCGACATTGAAAGTGACCCACCCAGAAGGACATGTCCTACAAACATGCAAATAGAAAGGTGGGTGTGTGCAGTTGAGATATGCAAATGATGACAACCTGGAGCAGTGACGTGTGTGGCTCAAGATATAAAAGGTGCAAGAAGGAACAGGGATGGTATTGTGTTTATGCAGGTGGAATACGTACGGATGGTTGAAATTAGGTTGTTCCACTTGGAAATTGTTCAGCGAAGGCCGAAAATGCCTAGTTTATGCCGTCGGCAGGTTTATCGACATTTGTATGTTTTTGAGTGAGCAAGAATTATAGACCTAAATGAAGCTGGATGGACTACACCTCTTGTCGCTGCCAATGTTCATCAGGATGCACCAAATGTTGAGTGCTGTTGGCAACAGTGGCAAAATGAAGTTTCTAGCATATGTTGTAGAGGGAGTGGTGCCGTCCGACAGGTGTCAGCATCGCTTGATAGGCGCATTGTTCGACATGCTCTTTCGTCACCACAGAGCACTGCAGGCGATATTCGACAGGCTGTGTCAGCAGCCATCGACGTCCCCATAATGACTTGAACAGTAATATATAGTACATGTATTGCTGTTCACGACAGTGCAACCACCTACTGAGGAGTCACATTGTGTTGCATTATCTGATCTTCTAACCGCTATAAATTACTGCAAATTAAATCATGGTATGTCAATAAGTATTGCTATGTGTGTGGGTAGGGTGATTTCTTGGTAGGGTGATTTCTTGTGCATTGTAGTTTAAAAAGGGGAAACTGAGATTTTTCAGACTTTTGCTGCTTCACATGAAATACTTTTATTGCAATAAAAAAGCTAGTCAAAGAATTTGAAAAAACTGACAAAAAGAAATTAAATTCTGCTTTTTATCACAGAGAGGCAGCTTTCGATTTACATGGATAGCTAACGTTATAAGGATAGATTTTTCACTAGCAAACGCGAAGCTGCTTTAATTAAACGATAAGATACGCTACAATAACATGAAGACAAATCTTTTATGGCAAATTAAAAAAAATTATGGAAGTAAACGAAATATTTGCTATTAAGCTCTATAGGATCTGTAGAGTAATAATGAATAGGTATAGAACCGGCCAGGCCTAGCACCTAATGTCCGACCCCGCCCTCTCGTAGTGCAGACAGTTAGTACCTTTCAAAAGAGATACTCTCTTGTGGAAGTGAACGGAAGGGGAGGGCTGCCAGATTAGTGTGGCCTACTGATCTTAACAACTATGGCTACTTTTCTCTTTTTTTTCTACCGTGCTGAGGAGTGGTCAACCACACAGTGTCCTGGTGCTGACCATATAAACCCACTGGACTGGACAGATATATGGCTCTGAGCTTGATTATGGATCCTGATTTTGCTGCACTGGTGGGCTTCTGTGGAGGGAAATTCTTCCGCTGTGTTTTCTTTTTGTTTGTGGGTTGACAGCCCCAAGTGAATAGATTCACGGAATATGTTTCTCAGCTCGTGGATAATCCTGAGCAGACGTCATCGCAGGCACCTGAACGCTTTGCTTCTATTGGCATCGTCAAATTCTACGTTGGAGGAAGTCTTCCAGTGTAGATGGCTTCAGCCTTTAGTGGTGGGGGAATGGGTCTTTGCCCCATGTCTGTGATTAGGGGGCTGTTTGATATTGGCGGCATTCCCTCTCTCAATAAACATAGTTTCTTTAAACATCCCACTAACCATTTTCTCTCCATAGGTAGTTGGAATGTGAGGACTCTGCACAGAGCTTTTTCTCTTGATGTCCTCACACAAGAATTCCACCATTATAATTTAGATATTCTCGGCTTGCAAGAGACCAGATGGACAGATAAAGGTCAGATTCTTAAAAATAATCTTAAATTTCTATTTTCAGGGAGGGACGACAATAAGCATCATCAAGGCGTGGGTCTGTTTCTCAGCAGACACGCTAGTGATGCTCTTCTAGGATATGAGTGCATTAATGATAGCTTTCTTACAGCAAAATTTCAGACAAGCGTTAAAGACCTGAATGTTATCTGCTGCTATGCCCCAATTCAGGATGCCGATGAGGATGAGAAGGATAAGTTTTATGAACAACTTCAGGATATTTTGATTTCTGTCAAGAAAGGAGATATTACCCTTGTTCTTGGTGACTTCAATGCCAAAGTTGGTACTGACTCTGACCTTTGGGGACGGGTGATTGGCCCTTTTGGTATTGGTAGCTGCAATGGCAATGGGCAACGTCTCCTACAGGTAAGTAAACTCAATGGTTTCAGAATAACTAACACATATTACAAACACCGCGACATACATAAGTACACATGGGTTTCACCCGATGGGCTGCAAAAGAATATGATTGATTATATATTAATTAACAGCAAATGGGCTAGTTCTGTTAGGAATACCAGGGCATATAGGGGAGCTGAAATTGGATCTGACCATTATCTTGTTAAAAGTGTCTTGCAACTTAAACTTAAAAAGTGTTGTGCTAGGGTTAAAAAAATTGCTTTTAATACTGAAGCTCTGAAAGACCCAGTTATAGCCAAAGCTTACCATGATAGGTTACGTATTCATTATGACAGTCATGGTATGCTTACCACTGAAGTTGAGGAAGAATGGGATCATTTTAAACAGGCTTTTTTGGACACTAACAGTACTCTTTTAGGAAAAAAAGGAGCAGAAGAGAAAGAATTATCTGAGTGATAAGGCACTTGAGCTTATTTCGGAAAGAAAGAACTGCAGGAATCTCCTTAATCGATACCCTACTAGTCCTAATTGAAAGCATTACAAAGAACTTAACAAACGTGTAAAAGATCAGTTAGCTGCTGATAAGAATCTTTGGCTTGATGGTTTGGATGACAAAGCCGAGGAAGCAGTTAGACAGCACAACAGCAGAGTGCTGTACCAGATAGTTAATGTTTTGTGTGGTAGAAAACGGACAGGCATACAAGGATTGAAGGATAAACAAGGTAAGGTTATAGAAGGGGAGGTTTCTCTTATGGTTAGGTGGACTGAGCATTTCAGTGATGTTCTAAACAATGTAGTTAGTTCTACTCCCATTGTTTGCAATGATGATAGATGCATTGGTGGCTTTAATGTTGGCTCTATAACAGAATCTGGTTATTTTGGCTGTTTCTAAACTTAAACTTCATAAATCCCCAGGGGTAGATGAAATTACTACAGAAATGCTTAGGGCTGGGAATGTTTCGGATACCACTTGGATGACTGAAATTCTGAATATCTTTTACGATAAAGGCATGTTCCTAAGGATTTTATCAGAGCTATTGTTATCCCTATTTTCAAAAAAGGTGATCGCAGTTCTTGTGATAACTATAGGGGTATCAGCCTACTCTCTGTTCGAGGTAAAGTTATTTCCATGATTGTGTTTAATACAATTAAGAATCTGGTTGAGAGTCAATTGCGTGATGAGCAATGTGGATTCAGAAGTGGTAGGGGATGTGTGGATCAGATATTTTCACTTAGGCAGATTCCTTTGGTTGCTAGCTTTGTTTATTTCAAAAAGGCTTTCAACTCTGTTGATCGTCATAATTTGTGGTTGATTGTGAAATCATATGGTATACCAGACAAATTAGTTAACACAATGAAAGGTCTCTATAATAACACTGAGTCATGTGTGAGAGTTGGTAAGGCTTGTAGCAATTGGTTTAGCATTACTTCTGGTGTTCGACAAGGGTGCATTTTGTCTCCTTTTCTCTTCAGCTTGATTATTGATTACGTTATGCGAAATTCACTTCAAGGGAAAGATTTTGGCCTTAAATGGACTGGAGATATGAAAATTTCTGATTTAGATTTTCCTGATGATTTAGCCCTTTTGGCGAATGATGTTGATGAGATGAACTCTTTCATTCGAGCAGTTGATGAGACTGATAATAGAGTATGTTTGGTTATAAACAGAGAGAAAACTAAAGTGATGAAAATTGGTCAGGCAGGCTGTGATTCAGTTAATCTGAATGGTTGCAGTCTTGAGCAGGTGTCACAATTTAATTATCTTGGAAGCTATATAACAGATAATGCTGATGTGCGGCATGAGATTAACAGACGAATAGGGATTGCTGCCGGGACTTTTAAGAATCTAGGGAGAGTGTGGAGAAATAGGCGTATACACCTAAAGACTGAAATAAAACTGTATAATAGTTTGGTTCTTTCTGGGGTTAGTTATGGTAGTGAAACTTGGACACTTTGTAAACAGGATAACAGGAAACTAAATGCTTTTGATTCCAGATGCTTACGCAGTATCTTGGGCATTAGGTGGTTCAAATTTGTAACTAATGATGAGGTTAGGCAAAGAAGTCTGCAACCTGTTTTAAGCAGCATATTGTGAAGAGAGAGACTCCGCTGGTTTGGCCATGTTGCCCGTATGGATAATTATAGATTGGCGAATAGGGTTATGAACAGTGTGCCTAGAGATCTCAGAAGCAGGGGGAGACCTAGGATGCGGTGGGCAGACAATATCAAACAGGATCTTGTTAGAATTGGTGTGCAGTGGCCAGACGCAGTAGATGTAGCTCAGGATAGACTTGTTTGGAGAACTAAATTGCACGGTCTGGTTGGACCTCCGTAGCCCATGGCTACTTGGGGATGATGATGGTGATATAATAGAGAAATAATATATTCTACATAAATAAATCCATGTACAATTTCATATATTAAATATGCATTAAAAAAATCTATCTTTTCAAACAAATAATTGTCACAAAGTCTCACAGGAGCCTTTCAGTATAATAGGCCATTATGAAGATCTTATAAGGAAGGTGAGACTTCAATAGAAAGTCGCATGAAAAGAACATCCATTTTTTGGAGGCCGAAGTCAGGTCCCTCTGCAGCATAGCAAACGACCCGTCCATATATGTTCGCCAATTTATTAATAATTGCAAAAAGCTATTCATTAAAATTAGTAAATGAGGATTCAGCTTTCTTTTCCCTAAGAAAGGTACTGGAATGCTGTTCAAAGACGTTACAAATTAACCTCTGACCGTATTCCTTACTTCATCATGCAGGATACGATTCGAATATGAGTTTAACTTTTTAATCAAAGCTTTCTTTATATCTTACTTCTTCAAACAATTTCGAAATGGTGGACCTAAAATAGCTCAAGCAAATGTTTTTCCCACAGAGGTCTGAGAGGTTAAATTCCTGTTAGCAAATTCGTCATTGAAACTGTGTCGAAGTAGATACCTCATCCGAAGGGCATCACAAGAATTATCCATGCCTTCTTCGGAGTTCGAAACACGATCTCTTGATCCACAGCCTTAACGATCGTCACTCTGTCATCGGGTGATACTTAGATATAAACACTAATGAAATTTGAGTTTTTGTTTAAACCGAATAATTTTCCACTGTCAAGATCTAACAAGGAATTAATTTCGATTTTGGAAAACGGCGATTGAATCGAATCAGAAGGTCATCCCGTTGTATAACTTTTCCTGCCATTTTAGTGAATTTTTTAATTTTTGTTCCCAAACATGTAATATATTTTAAACATTTTTTTCTCCTTTCCGATTATTAATGTTATCAAAGGAGAGGAGGGGATATGACGTCGTGGATCCCTCCCTCAACACAAAAAAGTTTAAATCTTTTGCTCGCTTTTAACAATTCGTACCAAATAACTTTCTTTGCCGCTGATAGATGGTCCCACTGTGTCAGGATCCACAAAGCAAACCCAAATAACAAGATAGTGAAAGGTGCATTCGTGGCAGGCTAGCCAAGAGGTTTCATCGCTCTTAAAAAGAATCAATTGAATCTTGTAGATCATGAACCATTGGCGCAATCCTGCTATTTTTTTTCTTTGAGGGGCGGACTTTTCCTCAAATTCAAACTGCACCAAATAATTGCATTCTTTCTTTTGACTTACCTGCCTATTACTCTTCGCTTATCAGTTGTTCGATTTATCATCTGTAAATGGTAGCTAGGTAGTCACTGGAAGGAGAGCTATGCACCAATCCCCTGTGATGATGCATACAACCGGCCAGACCTAGCACCTAATGTCCGACCCCGCCTTCTCGTGGTGCAGACCGTTAGTTCCTTTCAAAAGAGATACTCTCTTGTGGAAGTGAACGGAAGGGGATGGCTGCCAGATTAGTGTGGCCTACTGATCTGGACAACTATGGCTACGTTTCTTCTTTTTTTTTTTTACCCTGCTGAGGAGTGGTCAACCACACAGGGTCCTGGTGCTGACCATATAAACCCACTGGACTGGACAGATATATGGCTCTGAGCTTGATTATGGATCCTGATTTTGTTGCACTGGTTGGCTTCTGTGGAGGGAAAATCTTCCGCTGTGTTTTCTGTTTGTTTGTGGGTTGACAGCCCCAAGTGAATAGATTCGCAGGATATGTTTATCAGCTGGTGGATAATCCTGAGCAGAGGTCATCGCAGGCACCTGAACTCTTTGCTTCTATTGGCATCGTCAAATTCTACATTGGAGGAAGTCTTCCAGTGTAGATGGCTTCAGCCTTTAGTGGTGGGGGAACGGGTCTTTGCCCCATGTCTGCGATTAGGGGGCTGTTTGATATTGTCGGCATTCCCTCTCTCAATGAACATAGTTTCTTTAAACATCTTACTAACCATTTTCTCTCCATAGGTAGTTGGAATGTGAGGATTCTGCACAGAGCTTTTCTCTTGATGTCCTCACACAAGAATTCCACCATTATAATTTAGATATGCTCGGCTTGCAAGAGAACAGATCTCAGATAAAGGTCAGATTCTTCAAAATAATCTTTAATTTCTCTTTTCAGTGAGGGACGAGAATAATACATCATCAAGGCGTGGGTCTGCTTCTCAGCAGACACGCTAGCGATGCTCTTCTAGGATATGAGTGTATTAATGAAAGGTTTCTTACAGCAAAATTTCAGACAAGCGTTAAAGACTTGAATGTTATCTGCTGTTATGCCCCCACTGAGGATGCCGATGAGGATGAGAAGGATAGGTTTTATGAACAACTTCGGGACATTTTGATTTCTGTCACGAAAGGAGATATTACCCTTGTTCTTGGTGACTTCAATGCCAAAGTTGGTACTGACTCTGACCTTTGGGGAGGGTGATTGGCCCTTTTGGTATTGGTAGCTGCAATGGCAATGGGCAACGTCTCCTACAGGTAAGTAACCTCAATGGTTTCAGAATAACTAACACATATTACAAACATCGCGACATACATAAGTACACATGGGTTTCACCTGATGGGCTGCATAGGAATATGATTGATTATATAGTAATTAACAGCAAATGGGCTAGTTCTGTTAGAAATAACAGGGCATATAGGGGAGCTGAAACTGGATCTGACCATTACCTTGTTAAAAGTGTCTTGCAACTTAAACTTAAAAAGTGTTGTGCTAGGGTTAAAAAATTTGCTTTTAATATTGAAGCTCTGAAAGACCCAGTTATAGCCAAAGCTAACCATGATAGGTTACTTAGTCATTAGACAGTCATGGTATGCTTACTACTGAAGTTGAGGAAGAATGGGATCATTTTAAACAGGCTTTTTTGACACTAACAGTACTCTTTTAGGGAAAAAGGAGCAGAAGAGAAAGAGTTATCTGAGTGATAAACACCCTTGAGCTTATTTCGGAAAGAAAGAACTGCAGGAATGTCCTTAATCAATACCCTACTAGTACTAATAGAAAGCATTACAGAGAACGTAATAAACGTGTAAAAGATCAGTTAGCTGCTGATAAGAATCTTTGGCTTGATGGTTTGGCTGACAAAGCCGAGGAAGTAGTTAGACAGCACAACAGCAGAGAGTTGTACCAGATAGTTAATGTTTTGTGTGGTAGAAAACGGACAGGTACACAGGGATTGAAGGATAAACAAGGTAAGGTTATAGAAGGGGAGGATTCTGTCATGGCTAGGTGGGCTGAGCATTTCAGTTATATTCTAAACAATGCGGTTAGTTCTATTCCCATTGTTTGCAATAATGATAGATGCATTGGTGGCTTTAATGTTGGCCCTATAACACAATCTGAAGTTATTTTGGCTCTTTCTAAACTTAAACTTCATAAATCCCCAGGGGTAGATGAAATTACTACAGAAATGCTTAGAGCTGGAAATGTTTCGGTTACCACTTGGATCACTGAAATTCTGAATATCTTTTATGATAAAGGCATGGTTCCTAAGGATTTTACCAGAGCTATTATTATCCCTATTTTCAAAAAAGGTGATCGCAGTTCTTGTGATAACTATAGGGGTATTAGCCTACTCTCTGTTCCAGGTAAAGTTCTTTCCATGATTGTGCTTAATAGAATTGCGAATCTGGTTGACAGTCAATTGCGTGATGAACAATGTGGATTCAGAAGTGGTAGGGGATGTGTGGATCAGATATTTTCACTTAGGCAGATTCTTGAGAAATGTTTAGAGTTTCAGAAACCTTTGGTTGCTAGCTTTGTTTATTTCAAAAAGGCTTTCGACTCTGTTGATCGTCATAATTTGTGGTTGATTGTGAAATCATATGGTATACCAGACAAATTAGTTAACACAATGAAAGGTCTCTATAATAACACTGAGTCATGTGTGAGAGTTGGTAAGTCTTGTAGCAATTGGTTTAGCATTACTTCTGGTATTCGACAAGGGTGCATTTTGTCCCCTTTTCTCTTTAGCTTGGTTATTGATTAGGTTATGCGAAATTCATTTCAAGGGAAAGATTTTGGCCTTAAATGGGCTGGAGATACGAAAATTTCTGATTTAGATTATGCTGATGATTTAGCCCTTTTGGCAAATGATGTTGATGAGATGAACTGTTTCATTTGAGCTGTTGATGAGACTGGTAGTAGAGTAGGTTTGGTTATAAACAGAGAGAAAATTAAAGTGATGAAAATTGGTCAGGCAGGCTGTGATTCAGTTAATCTGAATGGTTGCAGTCTTGAGCAGGTGTCACAGTTTAATTATCTTGGGAGCTATGTAACAGATAATGGTGATGTGTGGCATGAGATTAACAGACGAATAGGGATTGCTGCCGGGACTTTTAAGAATCTATGGAGAGTGTGGAGATATATGCGTATACACCTAAAGACTAAATAGATTGGTTCTTTCTAGAGTTAGTTATGGTAGTGAAATTTGGACGCTGTGTAAACATGCTAACAGGAAACTATATGCTTTTGATTCTAGATGTTTACGAGGTATCTTGGGAATTAGATGGTTTAACTTTGTAAATAATGATGAGGTTAGGCAAAGTAGTCTGCAACCGGCTATAAGCAGCATATTGTGCAGAGAGAGACTCCGCTGGTTTGGTTATGTTGCCCGTATGGATAATTATAGATTGGCGAATAGGGTTATGAACAGTGTGCCTAGAGGTCTCAGAAGGAGGGGGAGACCTAGGATGCGGTGGGCAGACAATATCAAACAGGACCTTGTTAGAATTCGTGTGCAGTGGCCAGATGCAGTAGATGTGCCTCCGGATAGACTTGCTTGGAGAAGTAAATTGCACGGTCTGGTTGGACCTCCGTAGCCCATGGCTGCTTGAGGATGATGATGATGATGATGAGATATAGTTGTTGCGCCGCATCTACCAAATCAATGGAGGCGATCAGTTGGCTCAGCTGGTAGCTGTCCACGTTAGTAATCTGTATTTCCAAGGATTGAAATCTACCAGTGTCATCGTGGATTTTTATATCGTCTCCGTCAGAAAGGATACACCGATGAGCTTCGAAAAGTCGTTCTTTGGATGGGATATAAAGCTCTGGCTTCCTGTGCAGGAGAGCCATACATTGTGGAAGTTAAAGTATATACAGGGACTACAATTTATTTCCTACCAGCAGGTACCTTTCCTCCAACCTTCTCTGATCCCTCATGGTTCTGGTGACCTTCCCATTTACCACATTGTGTGCAAAAGAGTTCAACTCAGATATAAAACAACCCCAATTCAAAGCTGATCATTAATCAATTACATTTCAAGTGTATCAAATACAGAGTATCATAGGATGCAAATATTTACCTGAAACAAACTGACTCTCTTACCCATAAAAAAGGATTAATTTACCAAAATGTGTTTCATAATAAGGGAACGATCGTAATGAGTTTTATATCGAAGGAAAAGTTTTGATTCAGGAAGTGCTATCGCTGTAGAATAAACTTATTATGATAGCGTCATTTTTCTTGTGCCCCTCCTCCGCCCCCCAAGAAAAAAAAAAAAACACTGAGAGAACTGACATTTATACCATTAACTACGAAACATGAGATTAGACTTATAAAAAATATATCAAAGATGAAAGCTGTGACATGGGCAATGTAATTTAAACCGAAAATTACTCCCCTTCCGTTTGTCTTCGTTAATTAAATTGAAGGGAGGATGACTTCAGTAGCACATCGTGACAAGCTGTAGGTCAAATTAAACCTATGACCTAAACAGTGTCGAAGGTTAAAAATCATATGACTTCTAAATGTGTTAGAAATCATTTCTTCCACCAGAAAACTGGGTGGAAGTTCATAAACCTATACTTCTCTGTATCCCTAGAATCATGTGCAGGCCCTTCCGATCAAGGAAAAACGATAAACACTGGATCGAATCAGAACCCCCTTTCGCTATAAAATCCCCCCTCCCCCCAGTTATTCCATTTTTAAAATAATTTCTGAAATACACCTTTATATATATACAGTATATATCAAGCTGCTAACATTTTCATGGAGGTACAGTCCGTTTGCACCTCCCTCCAGATCGGACTCTGACCATGGATCAATTAAACTGCTACAGATTGTAGAACTCAAGTTAAAACATTTTCTGACTTATTTTTTGTGATATTGAGTTAACCAAGACAAAAGCCAGCATCCGAAATGAAAAAAAAAATCGTTTAGAATTGTATTAATCGCAAAACATTTTAAGGTTACGATAATCTTAAGTACTTTTTAGGTCGTTTTTAGAAGAAACGAGCTAATGTTTTCACTCTAACTGTCCGTGTGTAGACAGCGAACATTTCTGTTTCTAGAGATAATCTGGAATTCTTTTTGGGTTGTATAGGAATTGATGAAATATTACGATTCGCATCTTTCTTCACCTTCCCATAGCTATAATTGCGCCTGTGAAGGTAGAAAAACTTTAAAAATTTCAAACGAAATTTTCAAATAAAATTTAAGAAATTTGGCTGTGAATTGCAAATGGCACGAAGTTTGCTTTTGAAACGATATTTGGCTTTACCTCCCGAAGGGGGAGCGAAACGAATTTTTTTGTTATAATAGATAATTGTTTGCTTTTAGAGACAAATTAAAAAATCTTTTTGGGTTCACTAGATACGGATAAACTATTACGAATCTCAGTTTTATAATCTTCCAAAAGCATTAATTGTACCCTGTAACGGTGGTAAAATTTGAATATTTCAAACTTCTAAATGAACTATTTGGGTTAGGAAATTGATATTTCAGTGGTGGAGTGTGATGATCAAGGGGTTACATTGGCAGCAACAATTTGTCTCTTTATTCGCAGGGGGGAGGGGGGAATGCACCTTTATGTTTTGACAGATCAAAGAAAAATTCTTTTTGTGTTGAATAGGTATTATCGAAATATGATCAAGGAATGTCTAATAGGGAGGAGAGAGCTAGCTTCCATAGACGTAATGTAAACTTTTCGATTGCAGCGCCCTCTAAACATGGCAAATTCGTGCATTGTAGTGAAGCCACCTAGTCAGGGAGAGGAGCGAGTTCCCTGCATTATTTTTCCACCGCCGAGCAATGTTTTCAATTGCCAGCACCACGTGACTAATTTTACATACACTTTGACTCTGAAAAATGTTCATTTTCTTCATGAGGTATAATCATAATTTTTCTTTTCGTTTAGAGAGAAAATATCGAGAAGTAATGTAATCATTTTCTTTAATAATGTCGAATTTTGTAAAACTCGTAGCAGCTGTGGTAAAGAACAACATTTTAATATTTTAAACAACCTACAGCATTTAGTATATTATAATAAATTGATATTTATGTGTCAATGCACGATAACATGATCTATATAATTATATTTTATACAATTGCTGATATTTTTAATAAATATCACTTCGAGTGGTTTACTTGTATAAACGTTCAATAGATGGCAGCAGGCACTTCCCGTATCAACCATAAAAAGAATTAGACTATTAGATCAAAGTGCAGAAGCCAATTTACATCGATATGCTCCACGGAACACAAACCTGCAACATACATTGACTTATATATATTCGCAAGATAATTAAATGTATTAATTTACATATTAAATTTAAAACTTTTGCAAAATTACTCAAAATAAACTTACAACGGCTTTTCCAGGTATCGTAAAATGTACTCCTGAACGGGATAAAACACTCATTGAATAACTTTAGGGTCAGCTACCACTGTGTCAAACAGCAATGGCTGTTAGACATTTGGAAACACTGGTTAAATGGCAATATATATATATCAATAATAAGACAAACCATAGCTGCAGTGGGTTAAAATGATTATACTGCGCATGCGCAGATCGCCCCTTACAGTTGTTTTAAGTGCCTGCACATCAATTTGCCACTTTCAGCTTCGATAAAATTCCGCAGAACGACGCCACTTACGCTTCTGCAAAGCTAGCCTTCTTCTCCTTAGACCTTCTTTGATATGATGATCCATAGTTTCCAAATACCCTAATTATAGGGCGCTAAATGCAAAAAAAGTGAAATTTGAAGTAACATTGCTAAGGATATACGTATGCTAGGCATTAGAAATTGTGGTGATAGAATGTATTGAAGATAAACGTAATAATAACTAGTCATATGTGCTTAATTAAATACTATTTATTTAATTTCAACCGATTGCTCCACATTTTTATAAATTCAGTGGCGCACTTTAAAATTTTAAATTTATTTAATATAGTATTGAAAAAAACATATTTAATGTTATATACACTAGATTATATGCTCTACACTAGGAAATAAGAAAATCAAGCATTTTTATTTTAAGGAATAAATGAGATAGATATTTTGCATTTCATAATAAATATAAAGTAATATTTATAAAGTATAAAGCAAAATTATAAAGTAATATTTAGATTTTCCAATCATTCAGTAGTACGAATCGCTAACGTCAAATGATGAAAAATTCGAAAATGAAAAATATAATTAAGGCACATCTCTACATCAGCACTTCCAAAAATATGATTATTACGGATATATATTAACTATAACAAAAATATAATAAAAATACAATAATAAAAATAAATAAATAAATTAGAGAGACATGACAGGATGTACAACCAGTTGATAGGAGAACGAAAAATATTCTCACCTATCTAACATCACCTTTGTCGTGGCTGTCAGGGCGGATTTACCGATAAGCGGACTAAGCTGCAACCGAGGTCCCGGCAGTTGAACTGGCCAAAAATCGTTCGGGGAATTTATAACTATATGTTTTTGAAAAACCCATAGGGCTCTTAAATATTGTTCCGCCTAGGCCCCCTGAACTTCTAAATCAGCTACTGGGCTGTGTGATGATTTGGTCAGCTGTTTCTTGGGGTGTGCATACCGATATCTACGTGCTTTAAAGGAACACTATAATTTCAGTTGATAGACACATTAGTACAATTTCGCTTAGGACCATAGGGATGTTGCATCGTTATGACTCTTATATTAGATAAAATGTGGGTTTGATGAGAGAAATGTTCATCATATAAAATGATAATGGGCACTGAATGATCCGAAGGCACTGAATTCTTTGCACATTTGGACTCTAGAAAAACTCTGGGTAAATGTCAACAGCGGACTATTTTCTTGATGGATTATGGACACCATGTAAAGAGGAATCGAACCGATTAGATATGACAGTTGGTAATTTAATCCTTTTTTGTGGGTAAGAGAGTCAGTTTGTTTCAGGTAAATATTTGCATCCTATGATACTCTGCACTTGATACAGTTGAAATGTAATTCATTATGATCATCTTTGAATCAGCTTTCCAGTTTCATTAATACGTTTCCAGCCCAAAAATAGTTTGTAATTTATCTCAAGAAATAAAAAAATATCCCTTAAAATAAATAATTCCATTTTATTCCCTAGAAGTAAAGATAAAAGCCATTGGTCGCTAATGTAAAATTCCTAACATTCACATTTCATTACCAAATTTTCAAATTTTTAACGTGCTGATATCACTTTGAAATATTCCTTTGAATTTAGTTATTTTCAACATTTTACACCGTTAGAGGGCGCAGTTATAGCTATTGGAAGATTTGGAAAGTTCGAATTGTAATATTTTGGCAATACCTATGGAATCCCGAATAATATTTGATTTCTCTCTAACAACAAAAGATTCACTGTCTACAGAAGGACTGACGGACAACAAAGGGAAAACGTTAATTTGTTTTCCCTGCAATACTTGTCGCCAATTAAAAAAATAAATGCTTCGAAGTCGCAGTTAGCCGAAAAGCTTTAATCTTGGCAACTGATGATGAAAAACTATTTTAAAATTTCCAGAAATATAAAAATATTATGTTCAATATAAAGTATACTTAAATACTCATTTAAAAGCTTGTCAGTGAAAGTTGCTGTCAGGTGACCAAAAAACAAGTGGGGTGAGATCGATTGAGGGACAGGACTGGAGGATTGCATGGATCATACATCAGCATTTTGGGAGCATTATGTGTTTCAAAGATATTATGCGAATGATTTATTGTTAATTTAACCATTTTCTCTGTTTTACTGGGTATATTATCTGTATGCACTTACCTTTTCTTCGTATAATCTGTAAGTACAAAAAAGCGAAAACAAAAATCAGAAAAAACATAAATTGATACATGTTCCAAAAAAAGAGAAAACCGAAAAATATCTTTTCCAATAAAGTTTTAAAAAGGGGTGAAAAAAAGTAGTAAAAACATGTAGGTCACAGTGGACTGAACAATAAGATATTTCTCATTTTTGGCTATTTATAGCTTTTAAATTTTATTTACAGAACGCTTAATTTTTCTGTACGTGATTGCATTACTAATATGTGAGCAACTGAGAATTTCAGTAAACTTTTAAACAACCAGCAAAAATATACAAAATTTTCATTACAAGTGAAATAGCTTTCTTTAGAAACAAAACTTCTCTATATAGCAAGAATTCCTAAGCGGATGAATCTTTCTTTATTAAATATACTGATATATAATACTGAGAGTTTAAACGGAATTTCTATCCTTTAAGCTAGGAGTTCTCAACGTGGAGTACGCGGTAAAATTTTTGGGATACACCGTGAGAGCTCAAAAGTCGCTGGATCTAGTAACTAAAAAAATGCTTAGATTTCATAAAATTTGTTAAATTGTTTATGTCAATTTTTATATTTATCGATATATGTAATTTATGAATACAAAATTTAATGTATATATGTATGTTTTATTTTATTCCCATTGTTATATTATAACTATAGTTCTATCCATCTATACAAGGGGTACGCCATTTACATACGCGGTTCCACAGAGTACGTGAAGCATAAAAGTTTGAGAACCATGCTTTAAGCAATAAAGCGACTCAACTTTTCCACAAATAGTAATGTAATAGTCTGTTATGAAAACACCCACCTGTACGGTTGTTTACTGCATCGTTATTATTTCCCTACGAAAAGCGATTTGGGGTTAGGTTGGTGCACGCTAGGTTCACACATAATCGGATGCACCTCTATTCGACCCCCTACTGTTCCTATGTTGAGATTCCCTTTATAAACCCTATAAAAGAAAGCCAAGGGCCAAATTTATGACGTCACTTATGAAGTCTGATATCTTTAACTAATTTTATGAGCTCGAAGACTAGGGCTGATATATCGAAGTCTAAAATAGTGCCTGATTGGCAATAATTAAAGTTAAACACATAAACCCCAAAAGGGCCACAAGGGCAAAGCAATTTGATAAAAAAGCACAACTAGGTAAATAAGCGAGTGTCAAACACATTTATCTTTGTTCATTACTGAAATATTTTATACCTTTTCCAGACTTTTTCTCGAAAATTGTTACACAATCCATCGTTAAGTATATAGCGACATCAAATATAAATAATTGAATTGTGTTGTTTTTCCCTCTGAGCGGCACTTTTTTATACATAATGGGCTAAATGTCCAGGTCACAAGGACCCGAAGGCTCAGAGAACATTGCAGGAGGGAACACACTAGGCAGCTGTTGGGAGACAGATGGTAGCCTCCAATCAAGGCCATCCAGCGTGTTCTTTAACGTGCACTGGGTATGGCTCTCCATCACACGGAGCCATGACTTATCCCATCTCAAGGACGGTGACTTTTCCGATCCCATCGATGTTCCCTACTGACCGTAGGCAGGAAAATCTTCGTTGGCCCAGGTGGGACTCGAATTAGGGAATAGGAGATATCGAGTCTGGCGCACTCCCCCCATTGAACATGCAAGTTTAGTAGTGAAAAAATATAATGTATTTCATTTTAAAGATAATCATAGAAAAAGTTTATAAAACCAATATCAATCATCAGTTTTATAAAATTTTTCTATGATTACTATTTCAAATATCATCAGTTTGCAAGAAAGGTGGAGTGAAAATATCTGTAGATGAGTTGAATCAATATTAAAAATGTAACCAAAATCCCATAATTATATCCCAGAAAATGTTACAATGATGTCAAAAGAGGCATCCCAGTTAGGAAACAAATTGAGCTCGGCTTAAGTGTTTGATCACCTATCACAGAAATGCAGGTCTCATAACGGTGTCTCGTAGTGTATAGGAGATTATTGCAAAAGGTGTTAGGTAAGAGAGATCCACTTGCAACTCTAGTAGGTCCAGGGAGGGAAATAGAGAGATGTAAAATGGCTTTGTAGGGAATCAGGACTTTCTGTATGTGATTCAGATGGAAGGTACCACCTAGTCGTTGCAATGGTGTTACATGAGTCGCGTAACACTGCAACTGCTGGGGTCTGGGTTCGAATCCCTTGATGAAATGGTCACAGAAATGCAGGCCTCATAACGGTGTCTCGTAGTGTATAGGAGATTATCGCAAAAGGTGTTAGGTAAGAGAGATCCACTTGCAACCCTAGTAGGTCCAGGGAGGGAAATAAAGAGATTTAAAATGGCTTTGTAGGGAATCAGGACTTTCTGTATGTGATTCAGATGGAAGGTACCACCTAGTCGTTGCAATGGTGTTACATGAGTCGCGTAACACTGCAACTGCTGGGGTCTGGGTTCGAATCCCTTGATGGAATGGTCGTTTGTTCTCTCAGAGCCTGTAGATTTGCATGTCTGAAAATAAATTTAAAAAAAATGTGTATACTATACGGATAATAGTATTAACCTAACCAGATGATATTGTATTCATAAGAAGCGTCATCTGATTTCGTTTGGTAAAAACCGGGACTCTTCAGAAAATATTCTGATTTCCCTCTCAAAACACGCTCACTTTGAAAACATACTCTTTTGATTGAAAATTTTATTTATTTACTTCTGCTTATGATTGAAAATAACGGGAATTTTTAAACATCGAAAAGATCAAACTAGACAGCATCAAAATCCGAAACGTATTTGCACTCTATCCATAAACGTTTCTCTCAACGATAATTGATAGATGATGAAGTGTTCCTTATTCCCTAAAGATCGATATTGCCTAGGACTGCTTCCTGGATCTCTAACCCTTTTCTCCCTTGCTGAAGCTGCCACACTTATAGTATTCATCATTATACCGCTGAAAGTTATTAATTTGTTTCAATTCAAGCAAAATATATCGATGGACTGCAAAATACCAGCAACCAGCTTAATCTAAGTGAATTTAGTTCTTCTCTCTTCAGGGCTATAAGAACTTCAGGAACGTCAGCGCCTATACCACTCAGCTTTAGAAGAAATTCGATTCTTTTTAAAAGTGTAGCAAGAATGAATACCAAGACCAGCCAAAAAGGATTTGCCTCCCCAAGCGCAATTGCCTTTTGCCACCCTAAAATAAATTTGCTTTTTTCCACTCTCAGCTAAATTTGCTTTTTACCAGCTTCAAGTACACTTACTTTGTGTGGCCCTAAAGTAGATTTTCTCTTTGTCGCTCTCAAGTTAATTTATTTTTTTCACCCTCAAGTAAACTTGCATTTTGATACCCTGAAGTACATTTATTTTTTTCGCATAGAGTAAATTTACATTTTTGATGTCCTTAAGGAAATTTACTTATTTGACATTTCAACTAACTTTTTTGTTGCCATTCTCAAGTAAATTTACTTTTTGCTATCCTCAAGTAAATTTAATTTTTGTTGCCCTCAAGTAAATTAACTTTTTTTGCCACTCCGAGTAACTGTTTTTGGCTACCCTCAAGTAAACTTAATTTCTGCCACTCTCAAGCAAATTTACTGTTGGCTATCCTCAGGGAAATTGGCTTTATTGCTGCTCCAAGTAAATTTATTTTTGCCACTCTCAAGTAAATTACTTTTTACCACTCTCAAGTAATTTTAGATTTTGCCACCCTCAAGTAAACTTACTTTTTTGACACTTTCAAGTAAATTTGCTTTTGCCACTCACAAATAAATTTACTTTTTTTGCAACCCTCAAGTAAATTTACTTCTTGTCGTCGTCTGGTAAATTTACCTTTTCACCACTTCAAGTAATCATGTTTTTACCACTCTCAAGTACACTTACTTTTTTTGCCACCACGGAGTAAATTTACTTTTTGCTGTCCTCGAGTAAATTGACTTTTTGCCGTTCGAAGTAACTCTGTTTTTGCCACCCTCAAGTAAACTTACCTTTCTTTGCCCTCAAGAAAATTTACTTTATGCAGCTCCAAGTAACCCGAATTTTGTCCCCCCCCCACAGAAATTTTGCTTAATACTCTAACTGAATTTACTTTTTATACAACTGAATTTATTTTTGCCACATCTAGTGATCTTACCATATTTTTTGAATTTTCTTTTCACATGATCTTACCATTTCTGTGGCTCTGAGTACGTTTTTCGGCTTCTACATTTCAAATAAAATGCCTCTAAATCACTTGTAACGGATTCAAAATCACTATGCCCGCAAAGTTTTGTAAAGATCTTAGAATTTTATGTTTATGGTACTTTTAAGTTGATATTAGAGCAAGCCCATCCAATTTCTAACATACCGTCCTTAGAATTTTGCCGTCCTAAACGACTGCTTGAAACCTTTATGCTGTTCGGCCGACCCTGTCTTGCACTGAGTACAGTATCTCCCTAACGCACGTCCCCACCCTCCTCAAGTGTGCGGTTCAGGGTGATTCTTGAAGCCAAGTTTCCCAGAACTAAAATAACCATATTCAGAAAAACACATTAGATATAAATCTATATTTTTATCTAGTATTTTTACCTAATATGACAGTTGGAACCATTGCTATCGACTAACAGAAAAATGCATATATATGTGTGTGTTTGTTAGTGCAAGGAATATAGGTCAACCTAAATAACTGAGGCATCTATTTCTTTATCTTTTCTTAAACTATTCTTTGGTTGAAATTTAGAATGGGTGCTGATGTTTGAATTGTGGGCCCATTGGCTCTATTTCTCATCTGATCGTCTTCTCCTAGCATTTGTGAAATGTGGGAGGAAAATCTGTTCCTGAAGAGCATTTCTTTCACGTTATATGAGAGGCGGAAAAAATAAAACCATGGGCAAGATTCCAAATTCAGAAAGAACCATTTCCTTTCCACATCTGCTGTCATTTTCTCTTTTTGTGTTATGTTTTCGAAACCAGGAATGTTTCTCGTACCGTGGAATTAAGGAAAAAATCTACGATTTAATGCGTCTGCAGGAATATGTTTTCAGTTCTTGTTTTTTTTTTGTTGTGCATAGTAAATGCATAATAGCACTGAAAGTGTTGGCAACAATGGCTAAACCGTACATTTGTCACACAAGATACATTATGCAAAGTATTCAATAAACAATGACATCTAGGCCGACACTCAAGCGATCCAAAAAAAGCAAAGCAATTTATGCAACTCTACAGAAAATCAGAGCAACTCTTATGACTCTTCAAAAAAGCAGAGAAACTTCTCAACTCTGCACAAAAGCAAAGTTATAATTTTTTTGCTCCTATCACTGTCCAAGAGTTGTAGACACTTCCTTTTTGATGACATACGTCTTTCGCCAATAATACGCAGGAACAGCCGAATATATACAATGGGCTGTGCCTGCGTTGAGAATTTTCTCAACGCAAGCACAGCTACATTCACAACAGAGATGTTATCAGCTCTGTTGTCAAGGATAAGGACGTTACAATTTCTCATCTAGACGTAAGTGGCGTCACCTGTCGGATTTTCGGTGAACCCGATCTTTCAAATTCAAATTTTATTAAAACTGAAAAATTTAGGCACTCTCAGTATGTAGAAATATGTACGAAGAACATTCTTGCATATTTCTACAAACTAAAGTATTCAAACGTAAGTGTATGTTTTGTAGAAATATGTACGATGGTAAACTGGCATCTTCTATTAAATATAAAAAAAAACATTTAAATAATATATTAAAAGGTACCATAATATTTTAATAACTAATTTTTGTTTCATTTTGTTACTGCTAATTGCTTTTACAAAATACGTATTGCATTAATTCCTTCGATTTTTGTTTTTGTTTTTCAGATGTATGAGAAAACGAAGTTCATTCATACATAAAGCCTCTGAGATGTTCGAGAGTCTCTAGTCGTTTCTTCAAGTATCCACCTCTCTATCAATAGATGGCATGAGGAGTCAGATAGCGTGTGGAGGGGGTAGTTCAGTCAGTAGCGCGCCAGGCGCGTAATATGTAGTTCCCAGGTTCGAGTCCCAGCTGGGTCAGCGTTGAGATTTATCTCCGCAAAATTCCCCCGCCCTGCCCACGGTCAGTAGGGGACACCGATGGGCTTGGTAAAGGCCGCCGTCCGTCGGATGAGACGTTAAGCCGTGGCCCCGTGTGCGGGAGAGACACGCTGGATGGCCTTGACGAGAGGCTACCATCTGTCTCTCAACAGCTGTTCCAGTGGGTCCCTTCCCCCAACCTTCTCTGAACCTTCGTGGTCCATGTGACCTGGCCATTTAGCCCATGGTGTGCAAAAAAGTGCCGCTCAGAGGTAACCCAACTCAGGTAGCGTATCAGTGATTATAGATAACCATTGGAGAGTGCTTACAGGGAATTGTTTTAAGAAGCAGTTAACAGATGCAGCTAGCAGTTGCTTATAAAAATCAGTAAAATTTTCAGTAACAGCACAGTGTTGCTCCCCCGAATTAATTTTTTTCTAGATCCGGGACTGTACATTAATGCTGAATATTTCATCGAAAGATTTCTTACAATTAAATTTAAAACAGAGCTTTACTATTTGACTGCTATCTGTTGATATACCCCACCGAAAACTTAGTGGCGAAAGATTTTATGGAGAATATTTCGAGTTTTTTCAAAATAAAGCATATTGCTCTCGTTTTGTGGGGATTTCAATGATAAAATTGGTGCAGATTACAGGTTTTTATGTTTATAGATCTTTTTGTCGTCGGTACTTACAATAGTAATGGGGAACATCTCCTAAAATTGTAAGTTTAATACTGTAGTTTGTGGATAACTAACTACAAATACCAGGATGTTCATAAATACTAGGGATGAGCTTCGACTTTCTCGGGCAGATCTCCGGATGGGCCCGGTTTCACAATAATATAAATTTCAAATATTTCTTCAATTTTGAAAGAAATAAGAAAAAATATTAAATTGTTTCATATATTTTCAAACTTTCAAAAATTTTGAAATTTCAAATTTTCTTTGAGAAAGTTTCAAACTTTGAAACTTTCTCAAAATTTTTTGAAAATAAAAACCATGAAGTTATTGATTACTTTTTTTAGAATTCTTTATATTTAATACATGAATTTTTTTCGCATTTATAACGATGTTGCCCTAGAACCTTCAGTTCTTACTAGTGGTTCTAATATTTTTCATTCCAAATAGCATTTAAATTTAATTTTATTTTAAAATGAAACTAATTAGTATCAGTTAATTAATGGATGGGATTTTAATAATCTGACCCCGTCTTGTGTCCCAAAGTACCCCAAGGGCTCAGAGGAAGTTGAGAAACGGAAGCCACTGTGAAGATTTTAAGAGAGAGATGGAAGTCTCCCGTCAAAAGCATCCAACGGTGTTTTCAACATGCACAAGATTTTCATCTCCTGCAGACGGACCATGACTCAGCATTCCATCCGACGGACGGCAGCCTTTTCAAGTTCACCAATGCCCCTTTTTTCAATGACGATAGAATAGGAGTTAGCAGAGAAAATTCTCAATTCAGGTGGGGCGGGGTGGCTCAGTCGGTAGCGCGCCAGGCTCGTAATCTGCAGTTCCCAGGTTTGAGTCCCAGCTGGGTCAGCGTTGAGATTTATCTCCGCAAAATTCACCGCCCTGCCCACGGTCAGTAGGAGACACCGATGGCTTGGAAAGGTCGCCGTCCGTCGGATGGGCGGTTAAGCCGTGGCCCCGTGTGCGGGAGGGCCATACCCTGTGCACGTTAAAGAACACGCTGGCTGCCCACGGTCAGTAGGAGACACCGATGGCTTGGAAAGGTCGCCGTCCATCGGATGGGACGTTAAGCCGTGGCCCCGTGTGCGGGAGAGCCATACCCTGTGCACGTTAAAGAACACGCTGGATGGCCTTGACGGGAGGCTACCATCTGTCTCCAAACAGCCGTTCCAGTGGGTCCCCTCCCCCAACCTTCTCTGAGCCTTCGGGGTCCATGTGACCTGGCCATTTAGCCCATGGTGTGCAAAAAAGTGCCGCTCAGAGGTAAAACAACCCAACTCAACTCAGGTACAGCTAGACTCCAACCTGCAGATTAGGAACCTGGCCTGGCGCTTTACTGACATTACTCGTATGTAGGAAAAAATCTCCCCATTGATTTGAAAACAGGAAATTTTCGTATACCGTATATCATCGTGCATTTTAGAAGATACCATTGATACATAACTTATTTTAATTGATCCATGGTCAGGGTATGATCTGGAGGGGAGGGGGGAGATCCCTCTTGAGAATAGTAGTAACCTGAATGGAGGCAGCTAAGATATGAAACATATATATGAGCATAGTATTCAGTAACCTTTTTAATAACGGCCTAAACGGGGAGGAGGGGGGGAGAATTTTATACCGAAATAATTTAATTAATATAAAAATTAATATTAAATAATTTCCGGTTGCATCAAGTTTTTATCTTTTTTATAGATCAGGGCCTTCACATGATTTTCGAGATAGAACGAAAAGAGCCTTATGAATTTCCATTCAGTTTTGTAATGGAAGAAAAGATTTGTAATGATCTAAAACTCAAATGAATTCTAACGTGGTACGATATTTTTTATGTCATAAGTATAATTTGACTTATAACTTGCCACAATTGGATTCGGAATTCCTCCTCCCTACAATTTAATTAACGAAGACAAACGGAACGGGAATAAGCTTTTACTTTAAATTCAACATTTCCTTAAGTTAACGGTATAAAGGAATTCCTCCTTTAAGAGGTTTTTAGGGAGGAGGGGAAGACGAATGATGTAACTGGCATAGCTTTTAATTCTATAGGGGTTGACATTTCCTACGTCTAAACGTTTCGGTCCATATAAAAGCCATTGAGATCGCTCTTGTATTATGAAACAAATTTTGATAAACGAATTCTTTTATTTTTTTGGGGGGGAAGAGATGAAATATGATTGAGTGATGCCATCCGAGGTTCCACTATACAGGATAGTATTACATCTGATGGATGACATCACATGTCACATTCGTGTACTGAATGAGGACTAAAAGAAAACTGACAATAAAGCTGTGCAGCAGCGGAGAAGGAAGCTGTCGAAATTATCCGCATCACTCATTAGTCAGCTAACTCTGTCAGTTCGACCTTGTCTGGAAAGTGGAAACTTCGCGAATTTTGAATCGTGCAAAGGAGTGATTGGCACTAAAAGTTTTTTTTTTTTTGGGGGGGGGAGAGAATCAGTTTATTTCAGACCAATATTTGCAGCCTGTACTACTCTTCATTTAATACTCTTCTACTTGAAATATAATTCGCTATGATCAGCCATCTATTTCGATTCGGTTGTTTTACTTCTGACAGACATTCGTTCGCACACAATATGGAAAATGGCCAGAGCACAAAGACCCCAAGGGCTCAGAGAAAGCTGGGGGAGAAGGATCTATTGGGCAACTGTTAGCAAAAAGATGATGCCTCCCATTAATTTTCATTGGCGTAAACAATGTATGGCTGTCCTGTACACGGAGCCAGATCTTTACGTCCCACCCAATGGACGATGGCTTTTCCAAACTGGGGCGGGTGTGGCTCAGTTGGTAGCGCGCAAGGCTCGTAATCTGTAGTTCCCAGGTTTGAGTCCCAGCTGGGTCAGCGTTGAGATTTATCTCCGCAAAATTCCCCGCCTTGCCCACGGTCAGTAGGGGACACCGATGGGCTTGGAAAGGCCGCCGTCCGTTGGATGGGACGTTAAGCCGTGGCCCCGTGTGCGGGAGAGCCATACCCTGTGCACGTTAAAGAACACGCTGGATGGCCTTGATGGGAGGCTACCATCTGTCTCCCAACAGCTGTTCCAGTGGGTCCCCTCCCCCAACCTTCTCTGAGCCTTCGGGGTCCATGTGACCTGGCCATTTAGCCCATGGTGTGCAAAAAAGTGCCGCTCAGAGGTAAAACAACCCAAAACAACTTTTCCGAATTCATCTGTGTATTTTTTCTGATGTATAGCAGGTCGGGGGTGGCCTAGTGAGGATGAATCTCAATGATGGCACAGATGTGGTTCTAATCCCGGGAATTGCAGATTACGAGTCTGTCGAGCTACCAACTGGGCCAACCTCACGCCACCATTCATTGGGGAGATGCGATATATCAACTGTGTCCACAAAATGAGGAATCTGTTAACAACGATAATGTGAAGAGATATAGGCAGATACGATAAACGAAAGGATATAATTAATTTAGGATTTCAATATTTAAATTTAAATATTGAGATATTTTTTTACTTGCGGACAAAAATTTGAAAAAAACAGGATTGCGCCAGTGGTTCGTGATCTACAAGAGACGTCAGAACAACGTTTCTTTTAAGAGCGATGAAACCACTTGGCTGGCCTGCCACGAATACAACTCTTATTGTAACGATATTTAAGTTTGCTCTCAAGGTCCTGTACACAGTGGCATCATCTATCGTCGGCAAAGAAAGTTAGTTGGTACGAACGTTTCAGAAGTCGTTTCAGAAGAAGATGTTTCAGATTTTTATTGTACGGTTATTTAAGTTTGTTTTGAACATGGAGGTAGTCCTCCGTGGCTTTGAAGATCCTGTAACAGTGGCACCATCTATCGTCGGCAAAGACAGTAAATTGGTACGAAAGTTTCAGAAGAAGGCGTTTCAGATTTTTATTCTACGGTTATTTAAGTGTGTTTTGAAGGTCCTGTGACAGTGGCACCATCTATCGTCGGCAAAGAAAGTTAGAAGGTACGTACGTTTCAGAAATCAGCAAAAATTTTCAGAAGTCAGCAAATGATTTGAAAACATTTTTTTCACTTGATTTCTTTTTCGTAGAGGAGGATATACAGGGAGTCTAATCTCCCCCCCCCCTCACCTTTGATGACGTTAATAACCAGAATTTAGAAAAAATATAAAAAATATATTGCATGTTGAGAAAGAAAAAAGTGTTAAACATCACTAAAACAGCTGGAAACATTATATACTTGAATGGCGTTCTAAAATCGATTCAGTAGCCTTTTTCCAAAGTTTTTTTCTCTTCGAAATATAAGTTAATTGATCGTTTGATATTGGTAATGTTAAAAAACACAGTGTGAAGATACCAAATTACTTTCCCACTTGCACCAAATATCACCCGATGATAGAGTGATAATACGTAGAGGTCATTTCTTGATGTGGATCAAAGGGACCAAGTTTCGAACTCTGGAAAAAACATGGATTATTCTTGGGATGTCCTTCGGATGAGGTATCTCCTTCCGCACTCATTGTTTCTATGGTGAATTTAGCAACAGGCTCCAGTCAGACCGCAGGGAAAAAAGTTCCTTGAGATACAATTAATTTTTTTTTATTTTGCATCTACCATTTCGAAGTTATTGGAGGAAGTAACATGTAAACAAATAGTTGGATATAAAAAGCTAAACCCAAATGAGAATCGTATCCTGCGTGATGTAGTAAGGAATATGATCAGATATTAAATAACATCCTGGAATGATATTCCACTACCTTTCTTACGGAAAACATAATTAAATCCATATTTATTAATTTTAATTAACAATTCCTTGTAATCATAAGTAAATTGGTAAGCATATATGGACGGTGGTTATCTACAGTACAAAGAGACTTGAGTTCGTCCTCCAAACAAAGACATGAAGGTTTCATTTCACGTATTGTCCTTTCTGCAGAGGTCTCGCCTTTCTCACAGATCTTCTCAATGTGATATTGTACTGAAAGGCTCCTGACAATCTTTTGAAGCAAGCAGCTGCTTGAGGGGGCAGTTGGTTTTAATTATCAATCTATATTTAGTATATTAAATTGTGAGTGGATTGCATTTATGGAGAACATGTCATTATTTTACAGGGTGGAAAATGAGCAAAGAATGGAAAATTTACCAAGTCGTAAGAAAAGACTAGAAACAAGTTACTAGGCAAACCTTTAGATTTGTTAATATTGGAAGGCAAAAGATATTTCTTCCAAGCTCCGTAATCTAGATCAGATCTTAAAATATTAAAGATTTATTGTTGAAAAGTGAAATTCAGATAGATTAAAACGTGATCTTTAACTAATCTTCGGTGTATTTCTGTAATTTCTTTATGTGTACTGAGAATTTCACCTATTCCAATTTACTTTGAGGGGGAGCCTCTCCCATAGCTATGCCCCTAACTGCAACTGTCATAAATACTTCTGAGGAGAAACATAACCGACGCTTCGTAATTATACAACTCAACTAGTGGGAGCAAAAGTGCGCAGGCGTTGAAAGTGGCCTACAACCCCGAGCGTTCAGTGTGCTGTGGTCATCAGTCAGGGTGCATTACAGAGGGAATGGAGAGCTTCGGTTAATCCGGCGGTCGATTAACTGTAGGTCGTTTAAGAGAGCTTCTACTCTAAAAAGATTAACAAGTTTTTCATTCGAGCAAAATTTTACATTAATTTAAAACTACTATAAATATTATTAGTTAAGTTTATTATAATAATTGGCGAGTTCTTCAGATAAATAATATAGTATATAATAGATACGAAAAGGTTCTAAGAAGTTGCTTGCGTTTGCAAGACCTGTTTATTCAAAATGTATTAATTGAAATTGGAATTCTTCCCAAACTTCGTATACATTTTTCTTTATATACTTTGCTCAACATTAAATCTGAAATAATATTTGAAAAGGATGGATACCATCCTCATTGTTGCTACTAATCCATTATGAAACATAATTACCTATATTTTTCGATTTCGTAATCCAACAGATATTTACTATAAAAACCTCATAAATTTTGTTGAAATTTCATACACTTGTAGCTCCCCTTCTGGAGGTAAAAATGCGCCTTTTTTAAGATTTCTTGCATGAATATTTTTAAAGGAATAGTATTTCAGAGGCTGCAAAAAACCAAAGAAATCATGCCATCCACTTCCATGTGGTTTCTATTTTCTCTTATAGTTACAACTATAAATATGATTTCATTTTAGAGGTCTTGATATAAGCTTTAAAATGAAGTACGCAGAAGCACATTAATATAGTGAATACTTTCATGGACACAAACATTTAAGTTTAACATTGAATCCCAAAAACTCCATAAAATCGTACTTGTTTGTACATTTTCAATATTTGTTGAAAGTTCCAAGATCTATGATCATATTTTTAAAAAAAATGCAAAGATTGTGGTCGTAACTTTTTACTGTATACAAAACATACAATATCATCAATAACACATGATATCATAACATTCTCTATTAAGAGATGTGCTATGCCTGAGCACTTATTCAGAAATGAAAGCATAATATTTAAAATGATTATTAGACATAAAGATTAAAAAAATATGCTATATTAGATATTGCTTCAAACAACTAAAATAATAGATCACTTATAGCGTAGTATGTATAATTTGCTTTATAATTATTGTATATTTGCGTTTCTTTTTAATCTGTGATAACACTTCATGAAATTTTTTATTTTTGTAATAGATATTTATTTTTATTTTATACTTCTTTATGCTTTAATTAACCTATCATGTTCTTGAGAGGAATTCTGCTAACAAGACGTGAGGCTTGGAAAGATATTTTTGATATACATAACCATATTGTAACAAGAAATAAGCTGTTCGTGTTATTAAAATGCACCCATTTCAAAACGTTATTTATACGAATAAAACACTTATTACACAAACTTTCTTGCTCTAAAAGAAGTTGAATTTACACTTTTTGTTAACATCTCTTTGGCCTTGTGGAAATCAGATTAATTGTTTTGCTAATTATATATTGGATTGTTTTAATGATTTTACCAAAAACAAGTATAATTTGGCATATATTTCTGTAATCGATACAGGAATGAAACGGTGTACTTCAGTATATTGCAAACCGCTTTTTGATTGGTGAAACATTCCCTTTAACAATCCAGCTTCTTCAGAATATTCTTCATTTGTGAAATAAAGAAACTGCATTTCAAAAATATTATTTTTTGTCCAATCAAATAACTGTAAAAATATTTTAATTAATCGGTGTAGTAGTTAAGCTGTCCGGGGCAGATAGTCTTTTAACTGTTTTTACAAACACATCGAAAAATTAAATTGATTAAATAAAATATTGAGTTACATGAGGCTATGGTAACATGCAATTTTTCAGAAAATTATTCTTTAATGAAACGCCGTCATGTCATTGGGATAACGCGCAAACAACTATGTATCCAACTGGAGTATATTTTAAAGGTAGTTACGAACTGAAATGCAAAAGCTGTGTATTTATTTCAAAAACCCGATAACATAGCTCTACACCTGTTTGAAACAAAATTTATTTTATTTCTATTATCAGTGAAAATTCCAAACTTACCGAAATATATGACTTTTTGGACAGTTCAGCTGCTTAGTGCAAAATAGGAAAACGTTTAATAATCTCTGTTTCCAAGAAAAATTCGGAATGAAAGGAGGCTAGAATTTTTGTTTTTGCCGTTGCACACGGAAAGGATATTCCTACTGGTTGGGTAAACACACTAGCTGCTCGGGATTGCTCAAAAAGACCCTCAACAATGAAATTATGACACTATGCCAATTATTTGATTGGGCGAAATGTAATATTTTTCACATGCAGTTTCTTTATTTCACAATGAAGAGTATTGAGGAGAAGCTGGAAAAAGGAATAATCTTTAGTCAAAAAGCATTTTCCAATGCACAGAATTTGCATTGTTTTATTCCTGCATCGGCTCCAGAACTTTACACAAAAGTATACTCGTTTTGTGATAAAACAATTAAATAACTGATCGCCTAGCAAATTAATTAACCCGATTTGCAGAAGGCAAGATGAATGTTAACAGTCTAGCTCTTTGATCGTTCTTAAGTTTTGAGATATAAATAGTCTGAGATATATTGTTTCCGGTAACTAGTTACGACAGAAATTATAGACTGTAATACTAGGTTCCCCCATCTGGTTACATTTTTTTTTAATCTCTGATCTCTTCATTTCCATGTTACGTTCCAGAGCAGCAGGGATTCCATTCTAGAATGCGAGAGATATTAGTGGCAACTAACTTTCAGTCGTTATTTCGTAAGTGTATCAAATAATTTTCCTGAATTACAATACAGACTCCTGTCCAAATTTAATTGATCATATCAATTAGTCTTTTTTTTGTTGAAATAATTTTATTATAAAATCCTCTTTCATAATTCTTATATTAGTTAATTTTAAGTTTTTATTTGTTTTTCCTATACCTAAGAAAAGATTATCTTAAATTACATGTGAAGTTTGTCGTAAAGTGATGGACACGGAAAAAAGTGAGGTGTTGAACAATTTACAAGAGTCTACGATAATACATTAGTGTTACTGTTACTGAGGGGCGGGGGTGGCTCAGTCGGTAGCGCGCCAGGCTGGTAATCTGTAGTTCCCAGGTTCGAGTCCCAGCTGGGTCAGCGTTGAGATTTATCTCCGCAAAATTCCCCGCCCTGCCCACGGTCAGTAGGGGACACCGATGGGCTTGGAAAGGCCGCCGTCCGTCGGGGACGTTAAGCCGTGGCCTCGTGTGCGGGAGAGACAGACCCTGTGCACGTTAAAGAACACGCTGGATGGCCTTGACGGGAGGCCACCATCTGTCTCCCAACAGCTGTTCCAGTGGGTCCCCTCCCCCAACCTTCTCTGAGCCTTCGGGGTCCATGTGACCTGGCCATTTAACCCAGGGTGTGCAAAAAAGTGCCGCTCAGAGGTAAAACAACCCAACCCAACTCTTTTACTCCCGAAACGAAATGTCTCCTTCCTTTCATGCCTGTAACACAGTTTAAATTAATAATGTTCTATGATCATAAATTCGATTTTAAACATTCAGGTATTATATATTTGTTTAATTATTTAAAATCTGCAGAATAAGTTAAAGGCATTTGTAACAGAGTGCATGCTGTTGTGGTATTATGTAAATTTTAAAATGCCCATCATTTGATTTTGGAAGATTTTCAACAACTGTAGTTTCACTAACTTGTTCCACTATGTAGTTTTTCCACATTTATTATTTTTCAACGCAGATCGTAGATCGTATAATCATATTCGATGTACCGGGTAATAATTTTACCCCTAACCATCTCCATCATAAAGATATGCCTATTTGGCATGAGTAAGAACAAAACACATACGTAAACCACCCTTAGGTGGGCCCCTAAGGGCAAACATAAGAAAAGCTAAAAATAGCAATAAAATTGTGTAAGAAACCTAAAACGGGTAGGTCTCCTCAGAGAACGCTACCGATTTAGGCCTCTTGTACTTGTTCAAAACAGTATGATAGTAAAGAATCAGAGAAGAAATAATCTCATTGGGATTATTGCTTACAGCCTCAAAAAAACTTTTTGAGGTGCGTTTTATATGTGTATATATATATATGGTCGATGCCCAGGTCTCTATGGAGTTGTCTGTTAGTGACAAACCGGGGGTTATCGACAGCAATTCTCAAAATCTTGTTTTGTAAGTCCTGAATCTTACGAATATTGTTGGGTGTAGTATTCGCCCATATGGGTGAAGCATAGAGAATCATAGAAGATGATCATATCATTGAGTAAAAGTTTATGATCAATCATTAAAATGGAATTTCTCCTAAAGAATGGGCCTAGTTAGCCCCTCAATGAATTGACTTTGGAGATTATATTATTTATATGATAGTCCCACTTTAACCTCTTATATATAACAACCCCAACATATTTGACTGAATCACTCCAATCAATGGGAATATCTTGTAAATGGAGGCAAGCGGGATTAATTTTCAACGTTTTCATCCATATTGGCGTAAAGACATAAAAGATTTGTTTTTATTCCTCTGTTTCGCATACATTTTAATATACTTTACCCATTTGTTTTATTAACAATTTACCTACCGTTAATTTTATTAAAGGTGAAGTTATATTAATATTACTGTAGTTTCAGTTTTTCAATTATTTTAATAATTTCTGGAAGAGTTTCTGCTGGAGTAGGAACCAAGTGAATTGTTTACAGCCATAATAGTCTGGATAAGTAACTGTCTCGTGCCTTTAATATCAGCCGCAGAATAATAAGATAGAATTTAAGCTTCCGACTTTTTGGAAATTAAATATGCCACGAATGGTGCAGTATGGAACTAATTTTACATGCCATGATTTTGTCCACAGCCACAGATAGCTAGAATCATTGTATATGGTCACTAGTGCCGCTAAACTGTCAGAGTTAAAGGAAAAGGTTTAAGAAAAACTGTCAGTGCTATCGCATAAGTCTCATAGTTAGTGTAACTGTCAAACGTCACAACTCTATACAGAGTAACACAAAAGTCGCATAAATTTTTCTTTTTTGCTACACTCTACACGTTTATGGCATATAACATGAAGATAAAAAAGTTCTTCAAAGTTATATAATAACAACATATTACAGAAGCTGCTGAAATGTTCAACACATGTTAATGCATACACCGAAGAGCCAAAACATTATGACCAGCGCGAATATATGCAAATCGAAGCAACTGCAGGTAAACGACGGTGCGTGTGAAGGTCATGAAACGGTATAAATAATACTTGCTGCTGAGCTCTGTTAATCAGTGTTATTCTTGTTCTTCAGATGGGAAAGGCAGCGGACCTGAGTGAGTTTAACAAAGGCCAAATTGTAATGGCCAGACGATTAGGTCAGAGCATTTCTGAGACAGCAAGGCTTGTGGGGTGCTCACAGTCAACCGTGGTTAGTACCTTCAGAAAGTGATCCGAGGAGGTAAAAATCACGAACCGCCAGCAAGGTGTAGGCCGACCATGGCTCATTGATGCTAGAGGTGAGCGAAGGATATCCCTTATGGTACGAGACAATAGAAGAAATATTGTGGCGCAACTCTCCCATGATTTGAATGTTGGTGACGGGAATAATGTGCCACAATACACAGTACATCGAACCCTGTTGAAAATGGGACTGCGTAGCCATTGGCTGCTCCGAGTGCCCATGTAAACTTCCGTTCACTATCGAAAGCGTTTAAAATGGGCACGTGATCATCAAAAATGGACCTTGAATGACTGGAAGAAGGTCATCTGGTCTTATTAATCTCGTTTCCTGTTGCACCATATGGACATCCGGGTACGTGTGTATTGTTTACTTGGGGAAGTGTTGGCACTAGGATGCACTGTGGGACAAAAAGAAGCCGATGGAGGAAGTGTAATACTTTGGACAAAGTTCTGCTGGGAACCCTGGGTCCAGTCATTCATGTGCAGGAAACTATGACGTCCATCACCTACCTAAACAGATCATGGACATCCTTTCATGGCAACATATATCCCTCTAGTAGTGCCTTCTTTCACCAGGATAATGCGACACGCCACACTTCCCGATTTGTTCGAGAATGGTTCATGGAACATAGGGAAGACATCCAGGAATTGCCATCGCCTCCAATTTTCCCAGACATCAATCCAATTGAGCATCTATGGTTTGTGTTGGAACAGCATATGCGAACTGCGGCGGCTCAACCACGTAACTTACAAGAGTTAAAGGATCTCTGGTAACATGTTGGTACCAGATACCACAAGACATCTTTAGAAATCTTGTAGCGTAGTTATCCATGCCTCGCCGGGTAAGACCAGTTTTGGCGGCACAGAGGACCAACATCATATTTCACAGGTGATCATAATGTTGTAGCTCTTCGGTGTATGTTCAGTCGAAATATAAAAAAAGTCATGAAATATCTTATATAATGCCCTTGATAAAACCTGCAACATTAGTTGCCTTTCAACTACTCTAATAAGCACAATAGTTATTTTGAAAGCCATGTAGTTGAGAGAACCTCATAGGTAGCGCTGTGAATTTTTACCAGAAAAATTCTGATTTTGCCAAATGAACCTCCATCGAAAGCTGAGTTTGGGACCTTGTGCTTATACTAAGGCATAGACCAAGGCATAGGATCTCTTCCTCCAAACAATTTTTCAGAGAGATTACGAATATAATGGACAGTCGATGGACAGCCAACACATTTATCACCAAGATCGGTCTCAGAATTCACGACGTTAAAAGCATTGTCGAATCTGGAGGAGGGGAATGATCAGGTCTCCTCCCCATGAAGAATATTATTAACCGGAATGGAGACAAAAATATACCAGAATATATAGAACTAATATACAAAAATGGAGAGAAAAATACGGTACTATACAGCATGTATATATTTATATATAGTACCGCATTTTTCAAGAAAATTTGTTAAAGAGCATTAAAGGAGAGAAAACCTTTCTACCAGACCGGTGCTCCGGTTCATTTAGAATTCATCTGGACCCCACCCCCTTCCCCGCTTCCCCAAATTTTTACATCACTCCTCCCCCCTCCCCCGCTTTATTTTTTTTCCTAGATCCAGGACTGTTTAAAAGAGTCGTTAGTCCTTAAGTTTAAGTGAAACAAAAATATAAGGAAACTTTGGGTTGTTTCACCTCTGAGCGGCACTTTTTTGCACACCATGGGCTAAATGGCCAGGTCACAGGGACCCCGAAGGCTCAGAGAAGGTTGGGGGAGGGAACCCACTGGAACAGCAGTTGGGAGACAGCTGGTTGCCTCCCGTCAAAGCCATTGAGCGTGTTCTTTAACGTACACAGGGTATGACTCTCCCGCACACGGGGCCACGGCTTAACGTCCCATCCGACGGACGGCGGCCGTTCCAAGCCCATCGGTGTCCCCTACTGACCGTGGGCAGGGCGGGGAATTTTTGCGGAGATAAATCTCAACGCTGACCCAGCTGGGACCGAACCTGGGAACTACAGATTACCAGCCTGGCGCGCTACAGACTGAGCCACCCCCGTCCCCATATAAGGAAACGATGTAACATCCAGTAATGGTTATAAAAAATCAATGGTCCTTACTCTCTTTTAGTCTATGTAATCTCTTTATTAGTTGATGCTTTGCATGATATCCCTGCGAAGGAAAAATTTCTTTGTTGGCGATAGTTCATATTTTAAACTTCCTGTTATTACATTTAACAATGTCTCTGCGTATTTTGGCGATATACGAGTAAATTAAAAAGGCCACGTGAAAACATCATACTACACTTGTGTCAGTGTAGTAAGAAATATCATGATATGCTCTACAGAAATGCGGTCATGTAGCGAGTTCATTAAACTAAAGAATTTGACTTTTTTCTTTAAGGAATATTTTAAAAATCTCCCCATATTGGACGAATCCCATTTTGACACTTAGAACTGCCGCAATATATATTTAGTATTACGTAAATACCGTATAATAGCATCACTTACCTAGTCAGAAACGATATTTCAGTTTCAACTGACAGAAGAACTTTCTGGAATTGTATTCATTTTCGACATATTTCTGAATTAAAATTTTATTGATTATTGAAATATTTTATCCAAAGTAGTTACTGGGAACTTTAAGATTTTTTATATAATTGAAATGTTATACGCGTTTCTTTCAGAAGCGAAGGGGATATTTTTTTTTACAAATTACAAATGTTTTCACTTGGTACATATGTATATGTATATAAAATTAATTCATTAATGATTTTTATTATATAGTTTATCATACCTGTTGTATCCTAATTTACCATTACGTGAAATTATCAAAATATTATATTGCTCCCATATTTTTCACACAGCTTTCCGTCGTGCATTCCGTATTGCGCTGAAAAATTCGTCTCGACCAGTAACAAACTGGTCGGAATTTAAAACTAGTTTTTTATTTAAAACTAGTATTATTTTTACCCTTGCACTGTTCCAGGAGGGGGGATTAACAGAGCCTATTAAATTTCAACGAGAATCTTGCTATTCATACTAGACAAGTGAACTTCTACACAAGAGGACTTTGGACTCCGATATAGGTATTTGGTGCTTCTACCAACTCGTTTTCTGTAGAAATGAATTTAGTTGTTCTAAAAATAAATCTGTTTCAAATATAACTTGAGATTTTAAGAAATCAAACACAAACACTGCTGCTCTTCGGGATTTAAGTTAGTGTAATGCATGAATATGATTCGTACAGAGTTGCGTAGTTTTACATTTGATTGAATTAGTATTATTGCCAGTAGTAGAAATTCTGTAGGACCTGGCTCCGAAGACAAACTAGCTCTAGAAAAATTAAAGAAAAATTAAGTTAGACTACCGTCTGCTTTGGTTGTAACAGTGGTATTTAAATTGGTTGTCTGTAATGTCTTAAAGAGAATTTATTCGTTGCTATAATATATTCCAGAAAATCGGTAATGTCGTAAAGATTGATTTGGTATCGGTGGTTTCAAGTGTGGCCTTGCTAAAAGCTGCGTTGCGACATCATCATATCAGAATAATTCAATCAGAGACAACTAGACGAAATGACGCCAATTCGTCAACAAGACACTTCCTTTCCGCAGTTAAGAAAACAACCGAGACTAAATAATCTAATCACTTGGCTTTATTAACGATTTTCTGGAAAAACTGTTTAAATGTCTATTCTTGTCATTGCATACAACGAACACAATTTACAGAATGCCTTTCACAACATTATAACTCAAGGAACTATATTTTTGTGCCACATTATATCATATCGATGCGCCATTAACTTCAAAACATTACACAGATACGTAGTTACACATCAAATTATCGGTATTCGACAGCGATAACGAATTGGTTAAAATATTCCAAATTCCATAACTAATGATAACCCATACAAGGATCTTTTTTCATCCAAGTTTACCTCTCTGAAATATACGTAATTACTACAATTCAAACATACGGAAACAATCTTGAAAACATCAGTAAGCTATCCTAAACAAATTACATTGCTGCCTTCCGTTTGGAATATTTCAAATGTGAGTTATATTTAATATAATAGAAGATGAAAGATTAATTCAATAAAGATATATATTTTACTGCATTTTATCTCTGCCCCAATTACTGATATAATATTATGACAAAATCGCCTATTTGAATTCTTATGCAAGGATGAAATTGATTCTTTAAAGATTGGAAACTATACCCAAGAGTATAAGTTAAGGTTATTGTTATTGGCTCTCCGCCAAAACGAGTTGTTCTTAAAATTTTAATTAATTTAACTGTCATATATACCGAAGAGCCAAAACATTATTACCAGCGCGAATATATGCAAATCGAAGCAACTGCAGGTAAACGACGACTGTGTGAAGGTCATGAAACGGTATAAATAACATCTGATACTGAGCTCTGTTAATGAGTATTATTCTTCTTCTTCAGAAGGGAAAGGCAGCGGAATTAAGTGGTTTGACAAAGGCCAAATTGTAATGGCTCAGAGCATTTCCGAGATGGCAAGGCTTGTGGGGTGCTCACGGTCAGCCGTGGTTAGTACTTTCAAAATGTGGTCCGAGGAAGGAAAAACCATGAACCGCCGGCAATGTGTGGACCGACCATGGCTCATCGATGCTAGAGGTGAGCGAAGGTTATCGCTATGGTACGAGCCAACAGAAGGGATACTGTGGCCCAACTCGTCCGTAATTTGAAAGCTGGTGACGGAAGTAATGTGTCATTACACACAGTACATCGAACCCTGCTGAAAATGGTGGCCTCTCCGAGTGCCAATGCTAACTTCAGTTCGCCGTCGAAAGCGCCTACAAATGGGCATGCGAGCATTAAAATTGGACCTTGAATGATTGGAAGAAGGTCGTCTGATCCGATGAATGTACAATGGGTTTTTTTTTTATATTTATCATAAGTTTTTTTTCTTAATTGCTTTAGGTCAGAAGTATGTAACTAGCCTCTCCCAGAGGAGTGTAAATTTAAAGAAATAAATTGATAATGAAAAAAAAAATCCTTTTTGCAACAAAATCAAACAAATCGATATAATACAATCTTACATATCAGTGCATTCCCAAATTATACGAAGGAATTTGACCAACTAGTACTATTTAAGTTAAAAAAATTTTTGATGTAAATACAAAATTTGCATGATACTGATAAGTTGCAAACACACATTTGATGATTGATGTTCGGTTGGATTCATCTTATTACATATACATATAAGTAAACTAAGCATTAAGTGCCTAATTTAAATATTTAAACTCAACTACTACTTTTCTCAGTATTTAGCGTTTATTACCTAAACAGCAATTCACTTTGAAATTTCTATCACACTCACTGGCATTACAATTAGGTGCGGTACTCGTATTCTTTTCAACAGCCAATATGATACAGACTGGAGCGCCATTTCTTTCTTCAAGCAAACGTATCAATTAGCCACCAACATCGTTTTATTTTTAGCTATTTCTTAAAATGTTAACACATAATTTCCGGAACACAAAAATCGCAGTGTCGTTTAAATTACACAAAATACCATACAAATATTTTTTAAAAGTAAACTTCGTTATTATAGTACATATCGTTTTAGATAGTTCTTGAGAAGCCATGTTGGAGGTGACTCCTTCACACTATCGTTATTAAAATAACTTTAAATTTCCTGCTGCATAGTAATACTCTTACTAATGTTGACTGATTTGACAACATACAGACATTATGTACACTAATGTATATTACATATTACTAATGTATATTACACATATTTTAATGCATAGTAAAATATTACCCGAAGGCACCTGTAATGATTCCTCCTCCATCACATATTAATAGATGATGAATTTCCAATAATCACATAGTGGTAGCGCTGTAATGAATGATACGATCTCTACGTATTTTAACTATTGTGGGCCCATTTCACAACTGCCCAGCCCTACCTTTAACTACGGTTATAGGAGGTGAGTTATAGGACGGTTATAGGAGGTGACACGGTTATAGGAGGTGACACGGTTATAGGAGGTTATAGGAGGTGAGGCCAAAGGTTGGCATTAGTGTGGTAAATGATGGAAATTTCTGGGCACACTTTAAATTTGTTCCGTAATATCTCGTGCTTATAATTAAGGTGACGCAAGACAGTTTCGAGTGTATTACTTCACTAAATTCTTATTGAAATGAAACAAAACGAGCAAGATATTTTCGAAAAGAAATATTCCGTGTAAAATATTATTTTTATTGTTTATTCCAATTGAAAATTTAATGTTTTAGTACGTATATTGCTGAAATATTGGTGGGGAGCCGAACCCTAATGAAGAGCTGCCCCGTATACAGTCGCTCAAAAAATATCCGAATACTATGGTGATTCAAGAATTCAGAAAAAATATCTGGCAATGATTTTTTTAGAAACTAGTGATCTGGCAACCTTCGTGTACTGTACACGAAGGTTGCCAGATCACTAATTTCTAAAACAAATCGTTGCCAGATATTTTTTCTGAGTTCTGTAATCAACCATAGTGTTCGGATATTTTTCGAGCGACTGTAGGTGGTCATATTATTTTGATACTAGATCGTGTGGGCTCACTCACGGAAATATTGAGCGTGTGCAGTTACCGTTCACAGCAAACTGGAGCGTGTGCAGTTACTGCACACGCTCCAGTTTGCTGTGAACGGTAACTGGAGCGTGTACAGTTGCTGTACACGCTCCAGATATTTTTCCTGAATTCTGTAATCACGTGACACGAAGGTTGCCAGATCACTAATTTCTAAAACAAATCGTTGCCAGATATTTTTTCTGAGTTCTGTAATCAACCATAGTGTTCGGATATTTTTCGAGCGACTGTAGGTGGTCATATTATTTTGATACTAGATCGTGTGGGCTCACTCACGGAAATATTGAGCGTGTGCAGTTACCGTTCACAGCAAACTGGAGCGTGTGCAGTTACTGCACACGCTCCAGTTTGCTGTGAACGGTAACTGGAGCGTGTACAGTTGCTGTACACGCTCCAGATATTTTTCCTGAATTCTGTAATCACGTGACACGAAGGTTGCCAGATCACTAATTTCTAAAACAAATCGTTGCCAGATATTTTTTCTGAATTCTGTAATCAACCATAGTGTTCGGATATTTTTTTAAGCGACTGTACACGTTTCTCTGATAAATTGGTTTCAACAAAGCGTTGGTCACGAAATATAGATTTAATCTTCTTCATTTGGTTTCTAGATGATGCATTCTATTTTTATTAGCACTTAATACTAATAATTAGGGGCTTTACGAATTTCAACAGCAAAACGAAACTAAAACCAATAATGGTTAAAGTGGTGTGCACAGCGAAAACGACACAGACACGGAAGCTCATTATAAACCAAGTTTTAATCGACGGTTGAGGAAACGTCAATAAAGGAAACTGAAAGTGAAATTTCCTAACGTATCATATGTTTAAAAGTTCCATATGTACAATTTGATTCATATCAGTTAGATAATCCGTACTCCAGGTAAGCAAGGCAAGTACTTAAACGGCAACAAAAATGCGATTTGTTTGACTTTAACGGCTAGTAGGAAAATGATTCAAGAAATCTTCAGAAGAAATAAACTTCTTAATTTAAATAAAATATTAATATGAATAAATTCATATCTCTATTTGCATAATTTCAGTCTGATATTATATAGATACGGCTTCAGATTTTTTCCACTCCCAAACGCGGGCTGCTTTAACTGATCGATACGGTAAAAAAATACGAAGAAATTATTTACGCCAAATTAAACATTTTGTGAAAGTAAAAGATATATTTATTAATAAGATGGAACTTGGGTAAATTCAGGCCACGTGGTTTCTAAAGAGTGGCAGTCGATGCAATGAAGAAAGATTTTGAAAATATATTTGTTGACTTTGCAGTTCTGACGATACCGTAGGCAATGTATTCGACGATAACGATTTTCAGCCAATCGCAGACTGAAATAGCATTTCACTTTAAAGTTAAATTTGTTCAGATGGTTCCATCTATAACGATTTTACCATTTCACATTTGTTCATAAATCTTCACATAATTAAACACTCGACGTTTATTTAGTACTGGAAATACAAGGATTTTACGCGTTTAATTCAGCTTACTTTATTGGGTACACATGAAATCCGTCGTTGCAAATCGCGCGACATGCACTCTTCAGCCATGTGAGATAGCGACATTCAGTACATGATAGTAGTTCGCTTTCTTATGTGTTTCTATCATAATAATGAATGCTTGAATGTAAAGCAGGCATGTCAAACTCGTTAACCACCGAGGGCCATATTAAGTATTATATATTAAATCGCGGGCCTCAAAACAAAAGAAAAAAAAATGGAATGATCATGAAATGATCGGGCATTTCAGGATATGAGCAATTCTACGATCTGGCGGGCCGCAGAACAGTTCCCGGCGGACCTCATGCGGCCCGCGGGCCGCGTGTTTGACATGCCTGATTTACAGGAAAATGTCACTAGAGAAAAATTGAAGAGGTGCAATTTTTCTGTTTTGTCATCAATGTAGTATATTACAAAGTGTATGTTAGACACACCAGACAATACCGACTCTTAATTTAAATAAAATATTAATATGAATAAATTCATATCTCTATTTGCATAATTTCAGTGTGACATTATATAGATACGGCTTCAGATTTTTTCCACTCTCAAACGCGGGCTGCTTTAACTGATCGATAGGGTAAAAAATTACGAAGAAATACGATGACTTATTACACCTCAGACTATAATCCCTGCTATTCGAGCAGTATATCATTCAATAATGGCAGCTGGATAAGAGCTTGACCGTATAATATCCATATGTATGTAAGGCGATGATAGGACCCCTACACAAAACCGGAATTGTTACTAAAAATGACACAACACCATTCTTCATCCCAAGTTGTTCGAGGTTGGCACCACTGCAGATAATGTTGATGATGGAGCTCGACATGTCTGGTGGAAGGTAACGCAATGGACATATTCACAATGCAACTCTGTCTCTGAAAGTCATCACATATATGCAACTCTGCCTCTGAAAGCAGAAACACAACACAAAAATGGTTCGTCACGATAATGGTTGTTCACGATATGGGTTGATGCAAGGCTGGTGAACCACTGTGCTGATGGTGGTTAGTGTCATTGTTGGTACGGTAGATGTCTGTCACATAATCAATCGATCCTTCTGATGTAGTCATACACAGTGTACCATATTCTTGCTGATTACTATGTGTGGCTTGTCAAAACCGGTAATGCCAATCAAATGACTGACATATGGTTGTGGTCAATATATTTTCAACACACTGGTTTGACCACCCTAAATTATGTAGTCTGATGATCCATCTTCTTCCAAATAACGTAAGCTGGTGATATGGTTGATGTACGCATTGTCTTCGTACACTGCATATAGTGCTACGTAAAAGAGAGTGCAGAAAATATCTTTGTGGGGCTCGGCCAGTTGTAACATGTAGTGCCAACCGTAACGATATTTACCGTTCTTAGCGATGCAATTATCAGGCATTATAATTATATAAGGGTAATTTAGCGAAATTTGTATACAGATTGCGCCAAGCATCGATCAGGTGTTAAGTTTCATTGCTAAGAAATTTAGTCCCAACGTACAGAGACCTTCCAGAACATTTGAGTAATTTAAGTGTGCATAGTGATTTTAAAAGTTGCAAATATTTGTAGTACTTTTCTTAATAATTCTTCTGGGACAAAATATTGTTTAGCACTAAAAGTAAATAAACCGAAATTAGTTATGAAATTATTAGACAAAATTATCCGATAATTGTCAGTTACAAGACATAGAGTTTCAATTATGGTTAATGTCACTGTTGTTACGGTAATAAATGCTTAGAGAAAATCACCTTCATGCCCCTCTAGAGCAGGTAGGGTTGGGTTTTTTTCTACTTCGCTGCACTTTTATGGAAACTATGGGCAAAATCGCCAGATTCCAACGATTCCAAGTGCTCAGAGTTGATTAGAGGAAGATGGCAAACTCTACAGATATTAGAATACATATGAAATTGTTTCTCAAAGTCATCCGTTATATTCAGAAGAGATTAGCAGATAAAATCGTTAATATGATGGAATGGCTAGAGAGCATCCGTATCTTAATGCTATCGAGTGTTCTCAACAGTTTTCCATGTCTCCACAGAATGGTTCTGTATTGCCTTGAATTCAAGCTTTACGAGGTGAGACCTAGGGTCTGACATTGTTTACATAGATCATTCCTGGAAATTAATTGTCAATGTCGCACATCCTGTGGCTCACCCTACACGCTGAACTATGGCTGTGAAAAATGGAGAATGAACACTTGCAAAAAAGCTGTTTGCGTTGACAGCTAAGAAAAGAGGAGTTTTTCTTTTATCCAGATGACTCCTTTGAAAGATTCAAACCCGAGAGAGACCTTCAAATAAGTGCGAATTGTTAGAGGCTTTCCTATTTTCCTTTAAATTATATTAATGATATGGGCTCTGCTTTTGCGGTTTATGAGTCCAACTAAGGGAAAACTATTTATATAATACCATAACTTGACAGTGCAGTAAAAAATAATTGATTTTCGTATGTGTGTGTGTATACATATATAAACTGTTTCATATTAACCAAAATTCGAATTATATATCGGCACTTCATTAAACAGATTTGGGTCTGGATTTGTCTGTGGTAAGCCGAAAATAGAAAGGAAATCCAACAACGCATAAAGTCAAAATAGTCAAAGATATCCGAAAAGTTATAGTGGCGAATCCTGAGATGGAATAAGATTTTTTGGTTTTCTTTCGAGCGCGGTATGGCCACAATGACATACAGCAGGAGCCGAAAGACTTTAGCATGTCTACCTTTAAGGTTCAGAACCCGAAAATTTTGTCAAATCGTAGAGAGCAGAAACGACTGCTGCCTCCAATAGAATAGTGTGTCTATTGGTAAGTCATACTACAGATGGAAAATGGAGTAGTAAGTTTGAAATGGAAAAATATACCAATAGACGGACGTTTCGCGTCAAACGCTTCTCAAGGTGTACTAGGTAACTGTTGAATTCTGATACATAGAAAAAATGAAATTGTAAGAAATCTTGTAAAATTTCAGATTTTTGTTTCTATTTCCGGCAGCCTTTGGTCACCTAATGTAAAAGCCCAAAAAAGCAAAACGAAAATAAGAAAAAGTTATTTTCTTTTACAAAATAGCTAAAAAAGTTTTAAAAAAATTTAAACAAGGAAGTGACAATTGACTGGACAAATAAGAATTTTCATTTTTCGTCATTTGTCGCGTTTCAAACTTATTTGCAGAGCGCTAAAATGCTCCTGCACGTACCAGCATTTATGATAAATGTATGTAACTGATAAATTTTGAAAACAATTTAACCACCAGTAGAATTATATAATAAATTATTACAAGAGCACTAGGTTCAGTTTGTTGCTAACTGCTGTTAATAGTATTACAAATCTATCATGAATGGATGAACCATCGGATTCATTCGAAAATATGATATATAGTGGTATGTAGTGAGAGTTTAACACAATTTCTATCGTTCAATTCAAATCAAAGAACTCAAATTTTCCGTAAATATTAATGAAAGAGTGGATTAATGTCTCTATAGACAGAGCTAAAATGCAATCACATATGCTATCATTTGCTTAAATTACTCTTATTCACCTATAAAAAAGGATCCGATGTCCATTAAGTCGGTAGTGTGCTGACTTCATAATTTGGTGTTCCTTTGATAGAGTCCCCGCTGTGCCAATGTCGAAATTTCCTTTACTAACACCTGTTCTTCCCTCAGTTCGAAAGGAGACACGATTGCTTGTAAAGGCTGCTTTCATCGGATAGCTCATTAAGTTCATCGTATGCAGGAAAGTCATAACATATGCTTAGTAAAACCACCCATAATAATCTTGGCGACATAATTTCATCCGTCTCTAACTATTGTCCAGTGGGTTCCCTTTGTCAATACAGCCTCTGAATCTTTGGGTTCCTTGTGATTTGGCTATTTACTACATCTTGTGCCTAAAAGTATTTTTCAGAGACAAACAACCAACTCAGTCCAGATGTAAAGCGAATTGAAATATTTAATGAAATATTAATAAAATCTATTAATGTTTTATATTAATGAAACTCTTAATACAATTTTTAGTTTAAAAATATTAATAGGAAGCTAAAGTATTCAAATTAAAAAAATGAAAATACCTCGTTTGAAAAATGCCAAAGCATTGCCAGCATTACCAATTAATATTGCAATTTTAATTTTTATCACAATAATGTTAGTGCAAAACTCATGCCAGTCTCTTAATTTGCATTTCTTTGATTCGAATCCCTCCTTTGCCCGACTTAATATTTATCTCTGCTAAACCCCCACCCTACCTTCGGTCAAAAAGGAAACCTCAATAGACTTGTAAAGGCTGACCTAAGTCGGATGAGACTTAAAGTCACGATCTCATGCGTTGGAGAGTCTTACCTTGTGCAAACTAAAATACACCCTAGATGGCCATGACGGGAGATTTCCATATGTTACCTAATAGCTAGCCAGTGAGTCTTCATACCTTCTCTGACTCCTTGTGGTCCTTGTGACCTGGACAGTAAGGTACAGTAAGGACAGCTCAGAGGTAAAACAATCTAACCCGCTAAGCCTAAATTTTGCTCTAACGTCCTGCTTTCACGATAGTATTTGTCTTCCTAAAAGTATAATCATAACAATCTATTGCATTTGATCAAAAACTGAGTGTGCCCAAATAACATGTCTCGTTAGCTGTGATACAAATTGGTTTCTCCTCTCTATTTAAATCTGTTACAAAAATATTGAACTTTCTAAGGCTTTCTTAAGGGAAAGGGAAGGTTCCGTTTAATTTTAAGGTATTTTATGCATATTCAAATCAGAGTTTTCTACTTAAGGTTATAAAGCTACATTCCTAACTAAATTCTTACACAGTAAAAATATAAATCTTACGTTAATAAAAAATTTGTAGTTTCCATATGCTCTTATTCAAACCATTCTTTTGCGTTTATTGATAGTATACGTTAGCTGTTTCCCTATCTTCGGATATTGCACGTGAATAGCGTTTTGCATCCGCATAACATTTGGCAGTTCATTATGAGTGCCCCCAGAACGGTACTCATGAGCAACATTTGAGGACAGAGTAATTGCCAATGGAACTTACTCATAGAGGTCAGCATGTACACCCAAAGAAACAGCTGCCAAACTATCACACAAACATTACTATAGGTGTCACTTTTAATGATATTAGACGGTTGAGAATATTGCTCTCCCTTCTATCGAATAGTTTTCTACCCTGACTCACTCTACAGGTAAAATCTAGATTCATCTGTAAACAACACACATTTCCACTGTGCTTGAGCCAACAAGATACTGTTCATATCAATTCAGTTCTTCTTTTCCGCAACATGACTAAGCGGAATGCATTGTGAAATCAGCAATGCAAGTTAAGGAATTTTCATTTCCTGTTTTTGGAAATGGGAGAAAAGTTTCGTATCGAGTTCCTAAAAAAACTTCCGTTTATAATTTTTCTGTCTGTTGTAGAACGAAAAAGTGTTTTAAAATTATCGTAACCCTTGAATATAATATCATGAATACAGTTCTAAAAAGTAACATTTTTCATTTCGGATGCAGACTTTTCGCTTCTTTAAATAAATTTTCACGAGAATCACCTAGAAAATGCCTTTCATAAGTAAACTTTATAATCCGTAACAGTTCAAAAACTTCACAGTGGAAGTTACTGTCAGATGACAGAGCAAGAGCGTGGCGCAGAGTATTCCTGGAATCACACACCGTTCCTTTAGCCATTTCAAAGGTGAGAGACTGCATCTAATGTTTCGAAGATGTTATGGGAATGATGCAGTTTTATACAGATATCAACCATTCTCTTTGTGGTACTGTGCACATATGTTTTCTTTATCTTGTAAGCCTTTCGTCACCTCGTGCATAAGTTCAAAGAAGAATACCAAGAGACATAATTTTTTCTGCAACGCAGTTAAAAGATAAAACATAAAGCAAAAGGTTAAGCAGGGTAATGGCAGTTTACTGAACAAAGAGAAATTTCAAAATTTGACTATTTGTCTCGTTTCAATATTTATTAGCAGAATATTCAAGTTTTTCTGTACGTAACAGTACCGATGAAACAAATATACAAGTGAAAATTTTGAAAAAATAATAAACAACCTGCAGAATTATGAAATAAATTAATATAAATAATATAGCTTCCGTTTAATCATTAATACATCAGAAAATAACACAGAACCTATCGAGAATCGATGAACCTTTCCGGATCATCTGCATATATTGAATGAAGTGATACCTAACTATACAATGAGAGATAAACATCATTTCACCCCTTTAGAAGTAAACCGAAACAAATTTTGCATAGATAGTAATAATAATTTTGCATAGATAGTATTTGGGGAAGGGAACCCGTTGGATAGCTGTCAAGAGACAGATGCAAGTCTCTCTTTAAGGATATCCAACGTGTTTTTTAACGTGCTCATAATATAATTCTCAACCGCACGGGATCACGGTTTAACGGTCCATCTGACAGACTGTAAACTTTCGAAGTCCATCTGTGCTCTCTACTGACTGAGGTTGAGGTGGGAGTTTTGTGGAGAAAAATCTCAACGTTGACCCAGATGGGTCTCGAACTTGGGAACAATGACGTTCAGTAAATAACGTAGCTCTAACTGACACAGATAACAGAGTATTCAATGTTAAGAGTTCTTTTGCACACAGTGCTGTTGATGTGTGCATGATGAGAGATTTATCACGAGTGACGTTGATGAATTAACCAACGTCTAGATGGTCACGTCTAAGTAACCAACACCTGAGGGGTTCACCGCTCAGTCACTGGTGAAGTAAGACAAGCAGAAATATTCGCTTTTCATTCTTTGTGGCTTGAAAGCTGAATAGGTGACGATAATTCTTTGAACGTTATAGAGAACGGATTTATGCCTCTGACATGTGCAAGGTAAATGACCTCTTCATCTCTTAGAAAAGTTTGTCCGAGCCCTGAAGGAACAGAAGTAACTCTAGATGCTGCCGCCATTATCTTAGGACTTTTAATGTTGTCTTTTGTTTCGGCCATGTTCAGCATAAAGGCGAAGTAAAGTATCAATTTAAAACGACTTGTTTTAATAAACTAATTATAAAGCTTTAATGTCATTATTAAATTATAAGCTAACACAAAACTTAAAGTTTACTTAATGCAATAATTATCGGAAATATGAAGTTTAACTACGAGGAACTACAAAACAACGATAAACTTACAGAATTGCGCGGAGCACCAAAAATAGACGACCGCACAGTCCTTACCAATTTGCATATCGCTGACACGAATTTGTAAACATCAATTTTAAAGGTTTATCACTTATATTGCCACTTGTATCTATTTTTTAAATTAATAATTACTTCTAAAATATTCAGCAACATTCTAATAAATTCATATAAGTATATTATCCATATTATCTTATTTTATATTATTTAAAATAAATATCTTAAAATTTGACTTTACACAAATTAAATCATTTAAAACTTTAAACTATTTATTTTCTCTAATTTTTTTTTCTTTCTCTTATATCTGCCTGGGCCCAGTGTATTGTGGTGGGTCTCACTGTGTTGTGTTGTTTTATATCTGAATAATATTTTATGCACATAACGGTCTAAATGGACAACTCATAAGGATCACAATGGCTCAGAGTCTGGATAAAAGAAGGGGACCCACTGGGCAGTAGTTAAGAGACAGATGAAACTCTCTCGTCAAAATATCCTCTGGGATTTTAACCTACAGGTTATGGTTCTCCTACACCCGATAGGCTTAATGGATTACCCGATTGACGGAGAGTTTACAAGTGATCGGTATCTCCTATCGAATTGAGGGTAGAACAAGAGTTAGCAAACTAAATTTCACTATAAGCATAATGAAGAGTCGAACAAAGGAACATCGAATTATGATTCTAGTGCCAGTGGCTGTCGAGAGCGGGGAAGAGGATAGTACAGGCAATAGTATCCCCAACAAAAAAGACTAAGAACAATCAGAGAGATTGGAAAAACCGAGAACTCTTGGCAAAATGTAAGGGAGTTGCAAAATTCGAAGCCACTTGGTAAAATACAGGACAGTTGTGAAAATTGTGCCTTTGTTGTGCAATAAGGAAAGGTGAATAACAATAAACTTTCGGGCGGTTGTGGCTCAGGTGGTACCATGGGAGGCTCGTAATCTGCAAGCTCCCAGGTTCGAGTCCCATCTGGGCCAACGTTGAGATTTATCTCCACAAAACTCCCACCTCAACCTCAGTCAGTAGAGGGCACCGATGGGCTTGGAAAGTTTATAGTCTGTCAAATGGAACGTTAAACTGTGATCCCGTGTGGGTGAGAAACATAACATGAGCAAGTTAAAGAACACGTTGGATATTCTTAAAGGGAGACTTGTATCTGTCTCTCGACAGCTGTCCAACGGGTTCCCTTTCCCAAACGTTTTCTGACTCTAGGGAATTTCACTATTTAGCCCACTGTGTGCCAAAATGTGCTTCTTGGAGATTAAGTATCCCAACCCTATAAACCTTGCCTTCCTTAACTTTCTATTGAATAGATTTGTAAAATAACCCATCATTTCAGTGATGATATTACTATGTTAACATTATAGATTTTAAGAGACTGAATTATTCATTAATTATGCCTCTAATAGAAATGCAATAGATACAGTTTCGTACATTAGTGATTTCATCTCAAAGATCTTAGAATTAAAGTTCTAAAATTATTCCATAATTGTATTCTTATACAGGTAAAATATATATATCACACAACTTGAGGTTAGAACATGGACCATGTGTAGCATATAGAGAGAGAGCATGGACAATATATAGGTGCGAGCTTGGTGAATTATTTTTTCGGGGAGTCGGTCTGTCGCACTTCAAGTTTAAAATAAACATTTGCTTATCATTATTACATTTTTCACTATAATTTACTATGAACACTGCCTGGTTAAATTATTATGAAGACAGCATCATGAGCGAAGACCATAAAACATGCCAATGTGTGCAAAATTTCTTACTGAGTTCGTGTTCGATGTCACTATGAAGTTCTGTAAAAACCCTAATGGAAAGTGGAAAACAAAGTTTTGGTAGAAATAAATTTCAACTTTGGCTTTCGATACTAAGAACTCCAGATAACGATCCTGCCGCGCTACCGACTGAGAAACCCCCATCCATAAACAAAGTGGAAAGTCGAACATATGAGAATCAAATTATGAGCCAGCGCCAGTGTTTCTCCCAAGGGGAAGGCAGAGTAAATTTTTTCCACTCCCTAAAAACAAAACAGACCAAAAAATGTTGAGAGAAGGAGTAAGGCATTACATTTGGACAGTTTCATTGATTTGGGGGTGCAATGCACCTTGAAATTTGGGCGAAGGGAGAGGATTTCACCCTCATCCTACTCCCAAAAGTGCTTCCTAGATGAAAAAAAAAATGAAACAAAAATAGATGCTTCATGTTCATCACTGCAAATTGCCCATCGAATTTCACTACAACATTTTTTTGAAGAATGGCCGTAACATTGACAATTGATGCAAATTTTAGGTCGATCGATAAATGTGACGGATGTTGAATTGCCAAGAGAATTTAATTTTTAAGGGACAGTCGAATGATAGTAGTTAGAACACTAGTTGAATGAACAACATTATTACCAGACCGCCATGTGAAACGGCGCAATTCTAACACTGAGTGATTGTCAAGTATCAGTTTATGCGATAATTCTTCAAATGTAATGGAGGTCTTTATATTTCGTAGCAAGAATTTAGCTACGTTATTCTTGCTTCGAGCTCAGTAAATAACGTAGCGTATATGTATGTTATTGGCTACGTTATTTTTGCTACGATTCCGCGTCTTGTGTTCTAGAGCTTCAGAAGTTTTGATTATTCGACTTAGACTCAATGTTGCTCCATTGAATGCGTTTTTGTTTCGTTGTCGCATTATGGACAATGACAACTGTCTCGCTTTATGGGAATCCTGAAACAACGGAACACTGATTATTATGTCCTAATATAGATCACACAAGAACTATTTTATTAACAAAATTACATCATAAGGGCCTTCAACAGTTTTCTCCATATTTCAGCATTAACATATCACTGTCGTTACCAATTTTGACACCTGCTCTTGAATTCTATATTCAAAACTCTCAGAGACTGAGGTTGTAGAAGTGACTGTGCTTTCTTTAATTATTAGCATTAATTGTGAACAATTTATCAGTGTAAAACCATTTTTGTACAGATTTTCTTTGGGATATATATATATAGCACGTCTTGGCTAAAAATCACATCGTCTTTAAACAAGAAGAGTAATTCATTTAATCAAGAGACCTGCATCTAGAAAAGCCTTCTATACATCAGGAAGAAATTCAATTATCTATTTATAATAATTTTAAATTTGATTAATGAAATCAATTACAGACACCACTCGACTTACGTACTTAATTGGGTTATTTTTATGTACGTAAGTCCGTTTTGGACACAAGTCCAACTTCGGCCTTATAGTAACAAATACACATGCAGTGTAACTTATCGATATTATAACCCTCAACAAACTTCATCAGGCCTATGTACAGTATTGTTTACAGCATTTAACGATCTGTAATTGAGTTAAAAGAGGCAGAAAAACATACAATGAATAATAATGTAAAGTACAGTATTTATTCAAAAGTAGTTTATTCTAATATCTGTAAAGAGTACTGTATAGCGTATAAAGATACATTATACAAGAACAAAAAGAAAGAGTTTAATTGCTCATATTATTGTCATTATTGACTAGTCGTGGTACCACCTGTGGATGTGGATGCCATACGTTCACGTCCACTTTCTTGAAACTGATGTATTTTAATCTGCACAGTTTTCTTCTTCTCTTTTCGTAGACTGGTTTGTTGCAGACAATGGCATTCTTCACACTTGCTGCCGCTTTGGTGAACCTCTCGGTGTTAAGATCTTTAACCTCGAAAGATGATAGTGCTTCTTTATTAAAGAAAAAGCTTTAGGTGAAAGTGTTTTCAACAACTTCTACCTTTTCAGTGGCCTCCTACTGTTTATTTTTTTTTCAAGTTTGAAGAGATCTTAATTGGTCAGCTCTTCAGAGTGGCTTTCCAAAAATTGGTAAACACACTCTTTCCTCCATCTCGAGATCCAATTGTTTTCCGAGCTCCACCACGTTTTTTGCGACTGACTCTACCTCGTCAAATGTACGGAAGTCATGAGCAAAATGTGGGATGAGTTTCTTCCAGATCTCATTCATATCTTATGATGTTATCTCACACCAGGCAGCATCAATATTCTTGATTGTGTCATAGATGTTATATTCCTTCTAAAACTGCTCTAAGGTTCTCCTTTAATAGTGCTTCAATAAACCCCTCATCCAATGGTTGTAAGAAGTGTATGGTATTGGGACATAACACTTTAATTTCATTAGAATGAAAATTATCCAAGCGAGGTGGATGGTCAGGAGCATTGTCCAATACTAACGAATGTTGAATGGATGTTGTTTTCAGCACAGTACTGTTCTACTTGTAGTATGAAATATTTTTGTAACCACTTCTTGAAGATTTCGAGAGTAATCCAGACCTTAGAGTTAGAAATCTAGATAACTGGAAGTGAAACCTTGATAATACATTTGCGTGTGAAAACCCATGGATTTTCTGTGCTGTACAGCAACAGTGGTTTGAGTTTGCAATCACCGGCAACATTTCCCTCAGCAGTAGAGTTACCAGTCCTTTGCTTCCTTGTATCCCGGCATTTTCTTTCCTCCTTCATAATATACATGTGATTAGGCATTTCTTTCCAAAACAAGACAGTTTCGTCTATATTAAAAATATGTTCTCGCTTATAATCCTCATTAACAATAAGGGGCGGGGATGGCTCAGTCGGTAGCGCGCCAGGCTCGTAATCTGTAGTTCCCAGGTTCGAGTCCCAGCTGGGTCAGCGTTGAGATTTATCTCCGCAAAATTCCCCGCCCTGCCCACTGTCAGTAGGGGACACCGATGGGCTTGGAAAGACCACCGTCCGTCGGATGGGACGTTAAGCCGTGGCCCCGTGTGCGAGAGAGACATACCCTGCGCACGTTAAAGAACACGCTGGATGGCCATGACGGGAGACTACCATCTGTCTCCCAACAGCTGTTCCAGTGGGTGCCCTCCCCCAACCTTCGCAGAGCCTTCGGGCTCCATGTGACCTGATCATTTAGCCCATGGTGTGCAAAAAAGTGCCGCTCAGAGGTAAAAACAACCCAACCCAACCTCCACAGATTGGACTGAGATTTCCATTTAGGTTCAGAATCCCTAATCCAAGTTTCATCAATAGCGACAATTCGATGCAGCAAATCCCCCCTACAATGAATCTCTTTCGTTGCGATCTTATGCAACCATGGCAATTCCCGGTTCCGCTTGTACAGCACTACCTGGTTATGAAAAGCCATGACTATCTAGAGCCGGGGGCAAGGAATACGCCCTATAGGCGCACCTCAACCCCAGCCTCACATTTCAGCAGTCCTATAGAAGGAAAGCTGACCACCGGAAGAAACCTTACTTTAATCTATTCCCCGGTTTGCAAATGTGCAAGGATATATAGATCCAAGCTCGATCGGCACCCGGGGTGGAGACTCTTAGTAAGACCCAGACTTTTTTGACGGCTGGTGCCTACAAGGCGGGCTCAGACCTTTCGGCGGAGCCGTCGAACAGACCACACAGGTCTCCTGAGAGGTGAGGTCTCCGACGCCGTCACCATCCGACCGGCAATCAAGCCGGCCAGCAGCATCTTCAACCTCGGTTGACCTTAGCCATGTCCAACCGGGGGACCAATCCGGTCGGCACAGTCTTCAGCCGGGTTGCTGGGCCCTAGGCCCCCCCACCACGACAAGGTGGTCCCCTATCGGGGGGGGGGGGGAAATCCCCCCTACAGTAAAAATGTTTCCTCATAAAGTTTCAATCTGAATGTAGGACTGCTGATCTTCATGCCATACAATACCCGACACCTCTGCAAACGCCATTTTCCGCAACAGCTGTTCACGCAACATGCTACGATACAAACCACGTCACCTTCGTCTTTCTGCTCTTCCTGAATTTTCTTCATGTTACATCTACAACGACTGTGGTGATTTCTTCTTCCCTACTGGAGTATTGCTACTGTGTGCATTGGTAGCGCGCCAGGCTCGTAATCTGTAGTTCACAGGTCGAGTCCCAGCTGGGTCAGCGTTGAGATTTATCTCCGCAAAATTCCCCGCCTTGCCCACGGTCAGTAGGGGACACCGATGGGCTTGGAAAGGCCGCCGTCCATCGGATGGGACGTTAAGCCGTGGACCCGTGTGCGGGAGAGCCATACCCTGTGCACGTTAAAGAACACGCTGGATGGCCTTGACGGGAGACTACCATCTGTCTCCCAACAGCTGTTCCAGTGGGTCTCCTCCCCCAACCTTCTCTGAGCCTTATGACCTGGCCATTTAGCCCATGGTGTGCAAAAAAGTGCCGCACAGAGGTAAAACAACCCAACTCAACCCAACGCAAGGATTTTCCTTCTGAATATAAAATTACCATCCGCAATAATTTACTTTTTCGCAAGGAATTTACATTTGCTTATAAAAGTAAATTTATTGTGGATTATGCTGTGAATACAGTGGAGATAGATCATAGATTTTATAGTGACAGAATGAAGTACCAGGCTGCTTAGCCAGCCTATACCTTCTACAACGGAATTATGCCAATGGCATTGATAAAATAATAGAGATAAACTAGTTAAAACTGGAGCTCGAAAGTTAATAGAAAGAGTTCTTGAGAAAGAAAGCAGGAACTCAGTACAAGATATTCTTAGGTCTCTTGAAATTTTCTGGACAAGTATGATAATAAGAATACAGTGGAATGAGTACAAAGTTTAATTTGACTAAAATATTTATAATTATATTCTGCAGTGTATTACAGGTAACTAAAATAATTATTTTAATAATATAAGGTATTAATATATAATCGTACCTTTTATTGGAAAATATGACTTTTATATCAAAAACATTGCATAGTAATAAAGAAGTTGTGAAAATATTTATAACTCTAATAATAGCAAATCTCTCTTTTATAATTGTAACAAATAATCATGCCTTTTACTGTAGAGGGAATCTGTAGTTCCCAGGTTCGAGTCCCAGCTGGGTCAGCGTTGAGATTTATCTCCGCAAAAATTCCCCGCCCTGCCCACGGTCAGTAGGGGACACCGATGCGCTTGGAAAGGCCGCCGTCCGTCGGATGGGACGTTAAGCTGTGGCCCCGTGTGCGGGAGAGACATACCCTGTGAACGTTAAAGAACACGCTGGATGGCCTTGACGGGAGGCTACCATCTGTCTCCCAACAGCTGTTCCAGTGGGTCCCCTCCCCCAACCTTCTCTGAGCCTTCGGGGTCCATGTGACCTGGCCATTTAGCCCATGGTGTGCAAAAAGTGCCGCTCAGAGGTAAAACAACCAAACGCAAGGAACCTAAGGGCTCAGTAAAGGGTGGGGGAAGTTGACTAGGAAAGATAGGCCACTTCTATACACCAAAGCCGGACAGCCGTTGAGCAAAAGAAGGGAGAAATCGAATATATTAAATCAGCATAAAAATTAACTCAATTTAATTTGTCTAAAATTTGATTGAGATCGTTTTGCTTTAAACTAAGCAAAACGAAACCGTTTAGTGATTATGACTATAGTAAATCATTCACAAAATTTAAAAACAAATAGGAACCGTAAATTGTTTAACAAAAATATTTGAAAAATGTAAATTATATAGGTAAAATTTAATGCATTTGTTACTACACTATTCAAGCGTCTTCTGATATAGGAGGCTTTGACCACAGCCACCTATATCATAGCTATTCCGGAATATAAACTAAAAATATTTAAATTTTAATATATATCTGTTTTGATTAAATTTTTATCTATTAAAAGTATAATTTGTCGTTCTTAATTTTTAAAAATCACAAATATTTATAAATATTTATGATTACTTTAATAAAGCAGTAAATAATTACTTTATTTTATGGTATTTAAAACTAAATAGCTTATATTAAACGTTAGATAAATTAACTCACTTAAATCTTTACGCAAATTTATTTTTCACCCTTTCTTCCCTCCATTTGTTCAACGGCTGTTCTGGCCCGGTGTATCTAAATGGCCCTTAGGGCTGTACTGCTATTAAGACATAGATGGTGGCCTCCAGTCAGGAACACCAGGAATTCTTTATCGCGCTCAGTGTATGGACTCTCCTACACACAGAGCAACGGCTTAATGTCGTTTCAAACGAACAAGCCCATTGCTGTCCCAGTTCTCGCTGCAATTTTATCGTAATTGGTGGTGTATGTTGAAAGCGCCAGTCTCAAGCATTAAACCAAATGTTTATCAGTAAGCCCATTTCTAACTTCAGGTTAGGTAGATTTCATGTCGGAACAGGCTCATTCAGTTAAGTATATCGACCACCATAAATTAGATTTTGAACAGCACGTTTCAAATTCGAGCATTTTCGTTTCTTGCACTCTCAAATAATACGTTTTGACTTCAAGTAGACATAAATTCGCACGTTAATTACTTCTACCTCTCTCGCTGCATGGAAGGCATGATAGAACAAATAAATCTCGTGATCGATTAATAGCTCACGATTGATTGGATGAACAACTTTGTTAGTCACGATGTTTGGAATAGTGTAGGTTTTCTTATTTTGGCCTCCGCAGTAATGTTCTGAAGATGTACACCGAAGAGCCAAAACATTATGACCATCGCGTCGTTATGCAACTGCAGATAAACGACGGCGTGTTTGAAGATCATGAATCGGTATAAATAACATCTGATACTAAGCTCTGTTAGTCAGTGTTATTCTTGTTCTTAAGATGGGAAAGGCAGAGAACTTAAGTGAGTTTGACAAAGGCCAAACCGTAATGGCCAGACCACTGGGTCAGAGCATTTCCGAGACGGCAAAGCTTGTGTTGTTCTAACGGTCAGCTATTCTATTCCAGCTATTCTATTAAAATGGCAAAAAGGCAAATTTTTGTTAAAAATCGATATACTCCCAATTTCTTTATATATTTCTTAGTTTTTCCACGGCAATATGAAATGATATTTGCGCAACATGTTATGTAATAACGAGTCAACAAATTCTTACTTGGTTAAAACCAAGAGACATAATTTTTTCTGCAACGCAGTTAAAAGATAAAACATAAAGCAAAAGGTTAAGCAGGGTAATGGCAGTTTACTGAACAAAGAGAAATTTCAAATTTTGACTATTTGTCTCGTTTTAATATTTATTAGCAGAAGATTCAAGTTTTTCTGTACGTGACAGTATCGATGAAACAAATATATAAGTGAAAATTTTGAAAAAATAATAAACTACCTGCAGAATTATGAAATAAATTAATATAAATAAAATAGCTTCCGTTTAATCAGTAAAATTGGTACACGAAACAAAAAACTATCGTGATTCGATGAACCTTTCCGGGTCATCTGAATATATTAAATCAGATTCACAACCTTTTCTGGACCCTTTTAGAAGAGAAAAAAAATTTTAATGCCCCCTCGTCCATAATAGTTAATTTTATATGAAATATTAAAATATTGTTGCATGTTATCTGTACCTAATTTATCTGTTTATTTATCTATTAAAAATCATAAGGCAGAAATTAATAAAACGACAACCAAATGTACAACAACATTGTTTATTAAAATTTTAAAAATAAACACAGAATCAATAAGAAATAAAAATAATGAGATAAACACAAAATTAATAATAAATAAAAAAAATTAATGAGATGGTTGAGGCTGGTGGAGTGTTAACAATTTGTTAATGTCGGGTTCCAATTTCGTTAACATCAATCGCAGATCGCGACGTTCAGTGATGTGTAGTCTGTTCCTCTTCTTTGACAGTAAATTAGCTACTGCACTGAATCCACGCTCGCCATATAGAACGAAGGAAATGCGATTAAAAACTTCTGTATTATTGCCCACAATCCAGGGTAGAGAACTGGTATTGATTTTTGAAGCCAGAACTCTTGGTATACATGTTTGAATTTTACTTTGAGTACTTCGTTAGTCGTGAGTTCTAAGAGTTCCTCTTCCAAATTTGATGATTCTTCAGTATCTGTGTTTGCGAAAGGATCTAAAACCCAACTCGGTATATTCATGTTTAAAATATCTTGGAAACGCTCCGTAAAATCAACATGAAGAACTTCCAAGTGTTGGCAGTAAGTAAGTAAATCTTCCGGTTTTGCAGAGACTACTGATAATGTGCGAAAGTGGTTGTATTCACCTATACCTAGATTTCGTTTGAATAGAAGAAGTTTTCCCGCAAAAGCAGCTATGACGCTTTTTGTTTTAATTAAATTCAACTCATCACCTTGCAGTTGTAAATTAACTTGATTAAATATTTTGAACAGGTCTGTCAAATAAGCGTTGTCATTTTTTGACGTAATCAGGTTTTCGCGCAATTTTTCGTCTCTGTCTTCAAGAAAGTCCAGTACTGAGTCAGATTGAAAAAACGATTCAGACAAACACCTTTAGAGAGCCAACGTACTTCTATGTGCAGCAGCAAGCGATTGTAATCTTCATCATTTTCATTACAAAGCTTACCAAATAATCGGTCATTCAATGAATTGCTTCTAATCTTATTGATTGCTTTAATAACGTAATGGAGCGACGTATGCAGACGTACATTCAAATTTTTTGCAACCAAATGCTGACGATGAATAATACAATGTACAGCGAGTACATTTGGTACTGCTTGTTTCAAATGCGCTATGAAACCCTTATGACGCCTTGTCATTGCTGGAGCACCATCAGTAGCAGCAAACAAAATATTGCAAATATCAATTTCTTTCTCTTGAAAAACCTTTTGCATGGTATTAAATATAGATTCTCCCTTTGTATCAGATTCCAAATTTTTAGCAAATAATAACTCTTCATGATTTTTTTCTTCTTTTATAAATCGTACGTATTATAAGAGTAGAGCTTCGTTATTTGGTAGAGTTGATTCATCGAGTTGAATGGAAAATTTGCAAGTCTTTAAGTAATCACATAATGATATTTCAACGTCTTTTGCCATTTCATCTATTCTTCTTTGCACTGAATTATTACTGAGAGGAATTTTTTGATGATATCTGACGGTGTCTTATGATGAAGAACAGTTTTTAATATCTCTTTGACTGCCGGCAAAATTAATTCCTCGCTAATTGTGTGTGGTTTTCCTGCTTTTGCGATTAACAATGAAACGTTATATGAGGCTCGTAGTCCATCATCATCATCTTGTTTAGAAGACGACGCAAAAAGGTTTGACATAGTTGGCTGTTTTAAATATTGCTTTCCCAGTTCTTGAAAATAGGATAAATCTTCGTTCTTCTTATCAGCATGTATTTTATTTAAATGCTCTTGCAGCCTAGAAGGTTTCATAGCTTCATTTGAAAAAACTTTTCGGCAAATTAAACACATAGGTAATGATTGGTTTGTAGGAGAGTAGGTAAATCCATATTTCAAATACTCAATACTGTACTGCCGGCATTTCTTTTTAGATGTAGATTCAGACATTTTCAAATACAAATTAACTTCTCAACAGATTTATAGATAGTTATAAAAATAATGTTTATAATGACTTCTAACATTTATCACTCACGACTATTTATCACGGCGAAGCACATAAAAATAATAAAACTAGAACTAGAGCTATCGCTTTTATAGATTTGATTTTGTGCACGCATTAACTTGTATGTTTGCGATGCCGGCGCACTTGCTCCGTAAACAAGTCATTTCTAGCTCCCATATTCTTGTCGAAACATGTTAAATTGCATGAACCGCGTGTTTGCCTACCAACTTGCAAGGACTTGTCACCGTCAATCTATTCTAAACTAAAACAAATTAGGTATAGGTATACTTAATGCTAATTTAAAAATGCTTATTAACGCGATAACAATAAGATAATTTACATAGCTAGATAAAATATTTATACATGAAAACAGGTATTTTCAAAGTATTTTATTATATTAAAAAATAATAATTACAAAAAATATAAATATAATAAATTTATTATTATTATATTATTATTGCATCAAGGTTGATTTGCCTATCAGGACGGACACACATGTCCAACATAATAAGCCTGATATAGTAGTGCATGCTAAGGTATTGAATGAGATTACAATTATTGAAGTAGGAATAACATCTCAGGATAACCTGCAGACAGTAGAGGTTGAAAAGAACAGAAAGTATGATCTGCTGGCTAATGAGTTGAGCCTAATTCACAAGTGTAATGTTAATATTATACCTTATGTTCTGATGTGGGATGGTATTGTAACTTCGTACCATAAAGCATACTCAAAGCGACTTGGAGTGGGAAAACATATTGAAGCTTATATCCAATCTGTGATCTTGAAGAGAACTTTTGAGAGCATCTCAGTCGACTTCAGACGTACCAGTACGCTAGTAGTCTGTAGCAGGGAACTTATTGTCCAAGCTGCAGTTGAAAAGCTGTACATGACGGATGAGGTAGTGGATGACCAGAATCACCAGGAAGACACCACAGAATAGAAGAGATAAAAAGGTTGTCACAGAAAATTCCATTAAATTTATTTATTTATTTGACCGCCCCTCTTGACTGCCTCAACGTCCCCCATTTGCCTCTGGATCCGCTACCACCCCCATGGAAGGCTCCAGCGCCCACTGGGGGGCGGTATCGCCCCCTTTGGGAATCTATGATTTAGAAGATGTTAATGAGGAAGTCAATCACGCTTAACCTGTATTATTAAAAATCCATCTATAATAAATTCACAGATTAAAAGTAGAAATAGACTTCAACAATTGAAGGGCTTGCAGAAAAAAAAAAAAGGAAACTCCAATTGTTACTCCTGTTTAGTTATATGTGCTATCCTGCAGAGAACAATATGGGCTTTATTTAGTTTAATATTCAGCCAAAACGTTTATTGCAACCAATATTGGTTGTCTATCAATTTATAGCATGTTTGAAAAAAAAACTTAAATTTTAAATGGTACTTTTTGTTTACTCAAAATTGGCAGAAAGTGGAGCTTACTCGTTATTGCTGCAAAGCCTTCAATTGTTAAAAACTTCTGAAAAAAATTATTGCTGACGCAGGGGGGAAAAAAAAAGACGCCATGATGGCACAAGCTCCGTCACATCTCAGTGAAAGATTTATAGGTCTTATTCTGTGGTGCTTTGTTTTCTGACACATGGTTTAATGGCTAGAGCGCTTTGGTATGTATCCAGAGAGTTGCGGGTTCGATTCCCGCTGCGTCAGCAATAATTTCTTTCAAAATGATAAATGAATAATTTTAACAATGATAAAAATAATACGTTTGAGATTCAACAAAGTTTGATTGGAAGAAATTTGGTTAAGGCGATTTTTAAACAAAAGTCAAGGATATGTTTAAACCTCGATTCCATTTGAGCCCTTTGACTAGGCTAGTTCTTTGACAAATAACATCTTACGAAATGAGAGGGGCAAAAACAACATCTACAAATTCTCATCCTTTTGGATGAGGTTAATAAAGGAAAGGGCAAATATGTTCTACTTTACGACACTCTCCGAGTAACTTGCTATGATGTGGGGCGGGGGTGGCTCAGTCGATAGCGCGCCAGGCTCGTAATCTGTAGTTCCCAGGTTCGAGTCCCTGCTGGGTCCGCGTTGAGATTTATCTCCGCAAAATTCCCCGCCCTGCCCACGGTCAGTAGGGGACACCGATGGGCTTGGAAAGGCCGCCGTCCGTCGGATGGGACGTTAAGCCGTGGCCCCGTGTGCGGGAGAGCCATACCCTATGCACGTTAAAGAACATGCTAGATGGCCTTGACGGGAGGCTACCATCTGTCTCCCAACAGCTGTTCCAGTGGGTCCCCTCCCCCAACCTTCTCTGAGCCTTCGGGGTCCATGTGACCTGGCCATTTAGCCCATGGTGTGCAAAAAAGTGCCGCTCGGAGGTAAAACAACCGAACCCAACTTGCTATGATGATCTTTGAGATGTTAATGGTGCCATTACTTTTATACATAAAAAATGACAGGCGAACGAAGAAAGGTAATGAAATCAATAATAACAAGTAGTTTTGGGATTGGGTTAAAGTGGCACTTTTTTTCTGCACACAATAGGGTTAAATGACCAGGTTTCAAGGACCCCCCAATGCCCAGAGAAGATTATGGAGAAGAGACCTACTGGACAGCTGTTATGAGACAAATGGTAGCCTCCCATCAAGTCAACGTCTTTTGTAAATATCACAGCCTATGGCTCTGTCCCGCATACGGACCCATGACTTTACGTTCCTTCCGACGGACGGCTGCCTTTCCAAGCCCATTGATGTCCCTTACTGACCGAAGGCATAGTGGGTGGTTTCGCAGAGAAAAATCCTAAATTTGGCCCAGTTGGAACTAGAAACTGCATAATACGAACCTGGCACACTATCGACTGGACCCCCCCCCCCCCACCGTCTCTGTTGTCGGGGGAAATCTTACAAAAGTCTTAATCTTTTACAATTATTACACTAATCATCGGCGAGGCATGAACGTTGCAGGAAGCACCGCATAAGCAGGCTTCGAATTAAAGGTGCCACGAGAAAAATCATGCCTCTCGTACACGCTTCCGGCAACATCAAAATCAGACATTGGCTTACTGTCAGTCTATGGCAGCATAAATATATACTCTTTCATATGAGCTTAGAGCGGAGAAATATTGCTCGTGATTCCGGCTGTGAGCTGTGCGTCATGCTTATTGTGGCGTTGTACAACTGTGTTAGTTGTACATTTTCAGAGATTATACACAGTGTTTATAATTAAACTGACAGTATTCAGAGCGATGTAGAGAAGGATCTACTCGATGGATCACAGCGAAAATTGGTGGATACCTTAATAAGGACATAGAGAATTTGTGAATAAAAAAATAGTCAGTCCCAGTTCCACCAGATGGCGTGAGTGCGCTAAAAAACATGCTAATTAAAGAACATGCTAATTTCTTATGACATTTCAGCCAATCACAAGTGCGAGTCGCATGAGGCACACTATAAAATGTTATGTCATCCATGTAATCGCTAGATGGAACTATGGGTATCTGCAAGAAGGACCGAACTTTGCTGGTGAAATTCTTTTACCTAAACGGCAGTAATGCCGCCACTGCATTAGGCGAATATCGTCGTCAGAAAGATATAAGGAAAGGACCTTTATCGCTGAATCGACTGAAGAATATGATACAGAAATTCGAAGAAATAGGTGGGTTGGGTTGTTTTACCTCTGAACGGCACTTTTTTGCACACCATGGGCTAAATGGCCAGGTCACATGGACCCCGAAGGCTCAGAGAAGGTTGGGCGAGGGGACCCACTGGAACAGCTGTTGGGAGACAGATGGTAACCTCTCGTCAAGGCCATCCAGCGTGTTCTTTAACGTGCACAGGGTATGTCTCTCCCGCACACGGCTTAACATCTCATCCGACGGATGGCGGCCTTTCCAAGCCTATCGGTGTCCCCTACTGACCGTGGCAGGGCGGGGAATTTTTCGGAGATAAATCTCAACGCTGAGCCAGCTGGGACTCGAACCTGGGAACTACAGATTACGAGACTGGCGCGCTACCGACTGAGCCACCCCGCCCCTAAGAAATAGGTGAGTTGGGTTTGACTGCGGGTAAATGCCGGCGGCCTGTTGCAGAAAACAATGCGGAATACGCCGCACTTACAGTTACAGAAATCCAGTCGTAATAGGAGCTACCCATAGGTAGTGCGACACAGGTATTCCGGCAACTTCAACTTCCGTGGTCAACTGCTGTAAATTATAAGGTCCATTCTGAAATAGTATCCTTATAAAATTTATAGGGTGTAGCAGCTACAACCACGTGATCCTGAACAGCGCACCGACTTCGCTTTTCGATTTCTGGCGAGGATACAGCTGGAGGACATGCGACCTTCCATAGTCTGATGGACCAATGAGGCGTATTTTTCCCTACACGGAGCAGTGAATACACAGTGACGAATATGGGGACCTACACATCTGCATGATGTGCCAATACACTCCGACTATGTAACTGTATGGTGCGGATTTACTGCAAACTTTATAATCGAACGTTGAAGAGATCACACCTCAAGGCCCCATGCTTCGATCAGTGAATGGACCACGTTACACAGATCTTCTCCGCTGCAAGATTATTCCAGCTTTTCAAAAAAAGAAATTGCTTAGACTCCATGACCTTCATGCAAGATGGAGCGCCACATCATATTGCACAAATGGCAACGCAATTGTTGCGTACCATATTTGGTGAGGACAGAATTTCTCGAACGTTTTCGAATGCTTGGCCACCACGTTCCCCCGACCTAAACACATGCGATTTTTGGATATGGGGTTATTTGAAAAGCTGAGTTTACCAAGGCAATGTTAATCGCTTGCTGAACTGAAGGCAAGAATAACACAGCATGTTGCAGCCATTCCCCGACATGTTTCAAGAACTATGGACCATACCGTATTGCGTTTCCAGCACATTTTGCATACGAATGGTTCATATATTGATAAACTTGCTTTGAAAATAAAAGCTATATTTGTTCAACTTGGTATTTTCTTTATTTTAGCGCACCCACGCCACCTGGTGGCACTAACCTTAACTATTCTTTATTCGCAAATGCTCTACACCATGATCTTATTAAGGTATCCACCACTTTTCGTTGTGATCCGTCGAGTAGATCATTCTCTACATCGCTCTGAGTACTGCCATTTAAATTATAACAACCCTGTACTTCTGAGATGAAACGTCGCAGTTTCAACAAACTGATATTAAAATATTTACTAAACTTAGTTTACTTTCAGGACGCTGAAATGGAGATATTTAGTGAAAAGTTTTTACCAATCTAAATCAAATCATCCTATACCAGCCCCAAATTTCTCATATTATTTCTAACAGTATATTAAAAGAAAAATAATATTTCTTGTTCAGTTCTTTGATTGCGAATCATCTACCGTCGTATATTTTTGTATAAATAATTAAATATCCTTCTTTCAATGAAAAATCGTTTTTGGGATTATCATCCTCTTTCTAGAAGAGTTACCTGCTAATGCAGGAACTAAGATCCAAAACCTCACAAAATTGGGTAAAGTGTACGGTTACCTGTACAGAAATGGAGAAAAAGATCCTGAATTTATTCAGTCGTTTTTTTAACACCTGTATTGGAGTCACGAAGTCACCACGGAGTCGTTACTGCCAAGTCAAGCGCGACTCCGCACAGTCAGGAACGACTTCAACCACAAATATGGGTTTCTTCTAGAGTTACAAACAACAAATTGTTAGTTTAAAAAAAGGTAAAAAAAATATCATAATTAGTTTTCATATGTCAATCACTGAATTTACGAAAGTGAACTTTTGAATGTCTTAACGCTTTACTAAATGTAAGATGCAAAATACAAATCGTTTTAGTAGTCTCTCAATAAATACATTTGAATAAAATTCTGTGTTAAAATATATCTAACACATTTAGAAGAACTTCGGTTTAAATTGCATTTCCCATGTCATAGCTTTCATTTTCGATATATTCCTTATAAGTCTAATCTCATGTTTCGTAGTTAATGGTCAGTTCTCTCAGGGTTTTTTTTGGGGGGGATGGGTGGGGGGGAGGGCACAAGAAAAATGAAGCTATCATAATATGTTTATACTATAGCCATAGCACTTCCTGAATCAAAACTTTTCCTTCGATATAAAACTCATTACGATCGTTCCCTTATTATGAAACACATTTTGGTAAATTAATCCTTTTTTATGGGTAAGAGAGTCAGTTTGTTTCAGGTAAATATTTGCAGGTTTGATACTCTGCATTTGATACACTTGAAATGTAATTCATTATGATCAGCTTTGAATTGGGGTTGTTTTATATCTGAGTTGAACTCTCTCTCTTCAGGTCACCAGAACCGTGAGGGATCAGAGAAGGTTGGAGGAAAGGTACCTGCTGGTAGGAAATAGATTGTAGTCCCTGTATATCCTTTAACTTCCACAATGTATGGCTCCCCTGCACATAGAGCCAGAGTTTTATATCCCATCCTAAGGACGACTTTTCCAAGCTCATCGGTGTATTCATTCTGACGGAGACGATATGAATCTTCACGATGACACTGGTAGATTCCTTGGAACTACAGATTACCAACGTGGAGAGCTATTAGCTGAGCCAACTCATCGCCTTCATTGACTTAGTAGATGCGGCATAACAACTATATCTACAACGCGATAAATCGATCAACAACTGATAAGCGAAGAGTAATAGGCAGATAAGTAAAACGAAAGAATGCAATTAATTGGTGCAGTTTGAATTTGAGGAAAATTCCCCCCCCCCCAAAAAAAAAAAACAGGTTGCGCCAGTGGTTCGTGATCTACAAGATTCAATTGATTCTTTTAAGAGCGATGAAACCACTTGTCTAGCCTGCCACGAATGCACCTGTTACTATCTTGCTATTGCTATTTGGGTTTGCTTTGTGGATTCTGACACAGTGGCACCATCTATCAGCGACAAAGAAAGTTAGTTGGTACGGATTGTTACAAGCGAGCAAAATATTTGAACTTTTTTGTGGAGGGAGGGATCCATGAAGTCATATCCCAACTCTGCTTTGATAACATTAATAACCGGAAAGGAGAAAAAATGTTTAAAATATATTACATTTTTGGGAAGCAAAAATTAAAAAATTAACTAAAGTGGCAGGAAAAATTGTACAACAGGACGACCTTCTGATTCGATTCAATCGCCGTTTTTCCAAAATCGAACTTAATTCCTTGTTACATCTTCACAATGCAAAATTATTCGATTAAAAGAAAAACGTAAATTTCATTTGTATTTATATCTAAGTATCACCCGATGACAGAGTGACGATCGTTAAGGCTGTGGATCAAAGGGATCGTGTTTAGAACTCCGAAGAAGCCATGGACGATTCTTGTGATGCCTTTCGGATGAGGTATCTACTTCGACACCGTTTCTATGACGAATTTGCTGACAGAATTTAACATCTCAGACCTCTGTGGGAAAAAAAAATTGCTTGAGCTATTTTAGATCCACCATTTGAAAATTGTTTGAAGAAGTAAGATGTAAAGAAAGCTTTGATTAAAAGGTTAAACTCATATTAGAATCGTATCCTGCATGATGGAGTAAGGAATACGGTCACAGATTAATTTGTAACATCTTGGAACAGCATTCCAGTACCTTTCTTAGGGAAAAGAAAGCTGAATCCTCATTTACTAATTTTAATGAATAGTTTTTTGCAATTATTAATAAATTGGCGAACATATATGGACGGGTCGTTAGCTATGCTGCAGAGAGACCTGAGTTCGGCCTCCAATAAAAAAATGGACGTTTCTTTTCATGCGAATTTTTATTGAAGTCTCGCCTTCCTTATAAGATCTTCTTAATGGCATATTATACTGAAAGGCTCCTGTCAGACTTTTGTGACAATTATTTGTTTCAAGGGATAGATTTTTAATGCATATTTAATATATGAAATTGTGCATGGAATGTATTTATGTAGAACATATTATTTCTCTATTATATACCTATTCATTATTACTCTACAGATCCTATAGAGCTTAATAGCAAATATTTCGTTTATAACCGTGATTTTTTTTAATTTGCCCTAAACATTTTGTCTCCATATTATTATAGCGTATCTTATCGTTTAGTGAAAGCAGCTTCGCATTTGCTAGTGGAAAATCTAAAGCCGCATCCTCATAACGTTAGCCATCCGTGTAAATCGAAAGCTGCCTCTCTGTGATAAGAAGAAGAATTTAATTTCTTTTTGTCAGTTTTTTTTAATTCTTTGACTAGCTTTTTTATTGCAATAAACGTGTTTCATGTGAAGCAGGAAAATCTGAAAAATCTCAGTTTCTCTTTTTTAAACTACAATGCACAACAAGAAATCACCCTACCCAGAAGGAGTGAGGGAAATAAGGATGAAATGTAGCACACACATAGCAATACATATTGCATACCATGATTTAATTTGCAGCAACTTACAGCGGTTAGAAGATCAGATAATGTAGCACAATGTGATTGCCTCAGTATTATTGCACTGCCGTGAACGGCAATACAGGCAGCAATACGGCGTGGCATGGAGCATACAGTCGATGGATATGGTCCTGAAGAATTGCACACCAAGCAGCATTGACTTGTTCCCATAATTCATCGAGATTCCGCACCAGCCAGTGAGAGGATTGCAGACGTCGTCCAATGTGATCCCACAGATTTTCTATTGGGGATAAATCTGGATATCGTAATGGTCATGGCAATACTTGAACATGTTGCAAACATTGTCTGGGGACACTAGCAGTGTGTACACGGGCGTTGTCATGCTGGAAAATGGGCTGCTGCATGCTTCCCAGGAATGGTAACAAAACGGGCTGCAGAACCGAGCTAACACATTATGCAGCTGTCAGTGTTCCCGTTATGCGGACAAGAGGTGACCTGCTGTCATATCCAATAACACCCCATACCATTATGCCTGGCTGGTAGACAGTGTGCCGATCGCGAACAAAAGCTGGATCTGTCCTCTCGCCAGGTTGTCGCCAAACATGGACTAGTCATCATCAGCACCCAGACAGAAACGGGATTCATTGCTAAACACAATAGTGTTCCATTCGTGACCACAGTTTGCACGACTTCGGTACCAAGCCAGACGAGCGCTGTGATGGTTTGCAGTCAATGGCAGTCGATGTAATTGTTTCCTGGAGCGCAAGTGTGCCTCTTGCAACCTTCGGGTTACAGTTCGGGTCGTTATGGGGACGTTGATGGCTGCTGACACAGCCTGTCGAATATCGCCTGCAGTGCTCTTTGGTGACGAATGAGCATGTTGAACAATGCTCCTATCAAGCCATGCTGACGTCTGTTGGACGGCACCACTCCCTCTGCCACATATGCTAGAACATTCATTTTGCCACTGTTGCCAACAGCGCCCAACAATTTGTGCATCCTTATGAACATGGGCAGCGACAAGACATGTAGTCCATCCAGCTTCATTTAGGTCTATAATTCTTGCTCTCTCAATACCATACAAATGGCGATAAACCTGCCGACGGCATGAACTAGGCATTTTCGGCCTTCGCTGAACAATTTCCAAGTGAAACCACCTAATTTCAATCGTCCGCACTATATATGAAAATCCCTGTTTTTTTCTTCCTGAAATAGCCTATTCACCAATTTTTAGGTTTCCAGCACTTGTATATAAATATTTGATCTCTGACCTTGAAGAACATATTGCATCAAAAATTTAATCATTTTGAGATCTAATCAAATACCCCAAGACACTAATTTTTAGTCCCCTAACACCAGTAGATATGTTTCGCCTTTGACCTCTAAGGACCCAATGAATTCAAACTTTTACAGTATTTCTTAGATATACGATCCAAAATATCCAAAGAAACCAATTTTTAGTTCTTTAGCAATGATAGATCTCAATATGACTTTTCACTTCGAAGAACCCTTCATATCAGACATTTCACAACGTTTCTGACATCTAGAACCTGAAACAGACCTGGTCATCCATTTTAACGTTTCTAACACTCGTAGATCAAAGTTTTACTTCTACATGACCTCTGAAGATTTGACCTTGAATGACATGTGAATGAACGGAATTCGAATTTTTTCCAAGATCTACAACCCGAATTACCCCGGGTGCAAATTTTCAGAGTTCTATCATATCTGCAAAATAGTCAAAATCTGCATCATAGTCAGCATTAGCGTGATCCCTGTCAGTCAGGGAATCACTAACAATCCTCTACATACACGCATGGATACAAAAATTTCAATACCATGAAGTAAGTCTCAAACCTCGGTAAAACTGAGCAGAGTGGTAGAATATGCTACAAGTAGTGATGGTTAATCGCACATTGATTAAGGGTTTGTTTAGGGGCCCAAAATATGGGCTCTCAGTACGTGGTGTGACCCCTGTTGATGGCGATGCATGCAGCCAGACATTTAGGCATTGATGCATACAGGTCCATAATAGTGTCCATAATAGCTTTCCATCGATCTTTCTCCAAATGGAGAGATAGACTGTCCAATGGGGGAGTCCAATGTGCAGACACTGTTGGGTTAAGTTCAGTTGTTTTACCTTTGAGTGACACTTTTTTTGCCCACAATGGTATAAATTTTCAGGTCACGAGAAACCCGAAGCTTCAGAGTAGGTTGGGGAGGAGGCTCACTGGATCTCCAATAGGAGACAGATGGTAGCCTCCATCAACGACATCCAATGTGTTCTTTTATGTGCACTGGATATGGCTATCCCACACAAGGGATCAAAGCTTTATGTCTCATTGCATATACGGCAGACTTTCCAAGCCCATCGGCGTCCCCTACTTATCAAAGACACGACGGGGAGTTTTGTGGAGATAAATCGGACACTACTGGAGAAGTCGACCCACCACATCCCATATGTTGTCTCTATAGGAGAAATCTAGGGACATAGTACGCCAAGGTAAGGTGTTAACTTCCTATAGATATTGCTAGACAATGCATTCCATGTGGGGACATGTATTATTCTGCTGAAGAATAGCACAGGATAGCTTCAGAGGAAAGGTAGGAAATTTCACAGCAGAATGTCGTCCATGTATCTTTGGGATGTCAAAGTTCCCTAACAAGCAATAAAGGTGTTCTGAAGGCACCCCAGACCGAAACGGTTGGTGTGAGGTCACTGTGGCTCTCCCAAATATGTGGCAGATTCTGCCACTGGCTGCAACGACATTGAACACTATGCGATCATCATCTGCATTTAGAGAGAGAACAGTGACTCAGCCGAGAAGACAATGTGTTGCCAATCCCCCTATCAGGACACATGCTCGATGCACTACAGATGGCATCCCTGGAGATGATTAGTGTCAGAGGCAATTGTGCATGGGATGACATGGTTGTAATTCAGCTTCATTCAAACGTTGTCGGATGGTCGATGTGGACACTGGTGTATGCATTGTAAGCACCACACTGTGCTGGATTGTCGTAGAATGTCACCCATGAGTTGGGGATCCCAGCAGAACATTTCCCAAAGCATTACAATTCCTCCACCGGCTTCTCTTCATCCCACAGTGCATCCTGGGGCTAACACTTCCCCAGGTAAACGATGCATACGTACCCGAACATCCACACGGGGCAACAGGAAACGAGATTTATCACACCAGACGACTTTCTTCCAATCATTCAAGGTCCAGATTTGATGCTGACGTGCCCATTGTAGGTGTTTTTGAAGGTGAACTGAGGTTAACATGTGCACTCGGAGTGGCCTGCAGCTATGCAGTCCCATTTTTAGCAAGGTTCGATGTACTTTGTGTTATGATACATTTCTCCCTTCACCAGCATTCAAATTACAGGCTAGTTGCGCCACAGTATCCCTTTCTGTTGGCTCGTATCATACAGGATTGCCTTCACTTATCTCTGGCATCGATGAACCGTGGTCGACCCACCCCTTGCCGACAGTTCGTGAATTTTCCCTCCTCAGACCACTTTTTGAAGGTACTAACTACTTCTGACCATGAGCACCCCACATGCCTTGCCGTCTCGGAAATACTCTGACCCAGTCGTCTGGCCATTACAATTTGGCCTTTGTCAAACTCACTTAGGTCTGCTGCCTTTCCTATCTGAAGAACAAGAATAACACTGATTAACAGAGCTCAATATCAGGTGTTATTTTTACCGTTTCATGACCTTCACACGTACCATCGTTTACCTGCTGTTGCTTCTATTTGCATAACGACTGCTGCGCTGGTCACAATGTTTTGGCTCTTCGGTGTATATCTTTATCTTTTCTGGGCATAGTCAGAAATATCTGGGCCATACGTCAATAGAAACATTTTTAATTCTCTGGGGATCTAACCCAGATCCTTTTGATCAATAATCTAAGCGAGCTAAGTACTCGGCAAAAAGGAAGGAAAAATTATTTTTACATTCATATTCTTTGAATAAAATTATCTACCGTTGAGGTTATTAAAATAAGTACTTCAGGTATTATCCGTTCAACCAATTAATACTTGGATGAAGGATTGTGCATGTTCTTGTACAGTTTCTGCAATTGCTGGAACTAACGTATACAGTATTAGGTAAATTAGAGCTACCAAAGACCTGAATGTTGTAAATACATCAGGTATAACTGTGGAGTTTTTCTTTTTTTTAATACATAGGAAAACTCAAAAGCTGTTTAGAGCAAAGACAACTCTTCATATAGGAGAACAGCATTGAAGGAGGAGAGTAATTGAAAGCCACTAAACGGTACAGTAAGTTATTTCTCCTCTTATAAATCATTGGATTCTTCAAGCGTTTCAAGTTACTTTATTTATAAGAGGACTGTCAAATAGCAACCCTTTTCCAATAAGTGTCATCAGTCCCTTGGTATGAGATTTTTTTCAGTCGACTTATATCGATTATGTGCAATTCTTTGCAGGAAGAACCTTCTGTAAAGATTTCCAAATAACCAACTTAAGTCGAACTGATCAATGTGAAGCACATGCAAATGCATTTATTTTCAGCAGGGCAGGAGGGGAGGAGGATAGGTGTCCATCCCACTAGAGAATACTAAAAAGGGGTAATGGAGGCAAAAGTGATTAAACTTGTGCATATAAATATCAAGCATTTTTTCAAAAAACATTTTGTAGAGCACAAGAAAAGGAGGAAAAATATTGTATGCAATGGAAATCCAGTGTTTTGCCCTCCTCCCCTTCCTTTTCTGTTTTTCCAACTTGATTGCGTCCCTTGCCCTTCCACTCACGATTATTTTTTTCTAGATAGGGTTTATATTATATCATAGATATGCATCCATATATTAAGAAGCAGCCTCTCATATAATTTTAAGTGGGTTAAAAATTTTGCGTAGACGTAAACTAAGACAGCTCTCGTTATGGAAATCAAGAAAAAGAGGAAATTGCGCTATTCTGTTTGTCTATTATAATTTAAGACCTTGGTGTAAGACCATTTTAAATGCAAGATATTGGAAAAGAAATGAGTAATAGTTGTTGGGAAAGGGCATTCACTGTGATAGATGTTGGGAAAGGGCATTCACTGTGATAGATGTTGGGAAAGGGCATTCACTGTGATAGATGTTGGGAAAGGGCATTCACTGTGATAGATGTTGGGAGACAGATGGTAGCCTCCCGTCAAGGCCATCTAGCGTGTTTTTTAGCGTGAACAGGGTATGGCTCTCCCGTATACGGTGACACGGCTTAACGTCCCATCCGACTGACTTTCAAGCCCATCGGTATCCCGTACTGATCAAGAGCAAGGCATGAAGTTATGTGGGGATAAACGCTGACCCTGGTGGCGCTCGAAACTTGGAAAAGTAGATTACGAGCATGTCGTTCTACCGACTGAACCTGATATCCAACCCCCCCCCCCCTAATCGTTTAAGGTAAAACTGGGATCTGAGAAAGTATTTTTTGATCTTTTTTAATTTAAAATTTTGTTTCCTTACACGGGTAAACTCTTTTGCCAATTCATGGTATTCATTAAAATGTTTATTTTTGTTTTTTAATCAAGATAGTGTCTTGATTCCTTAAGAATATAGTATTACTTTTCCAATTCATTACATTACACATTAGAAACGTATATTTCGCTTTTAAGAAGATACATTTTTCTGCGGCTCTTTGTGAATATCGATTTTTTTTTCTTAATGGCTCTTCACTAAGTTTTATTTGGACGGGATGATCTAAACTAGGGGTTCTCAACGAGGGATACGTTCTGAGAGCTCAAAAGTCACTAAAAAGTCGTCTAACCATTGCTATACTATATCTATAGTTTTATCTATCATTACAAGGGGTACGCCAGTTACATACATATTTCCAGGGGGTACGTGAAGCATAATACGTTGAGAACCACTGATCTAAACAATACTTCCTCGCGTTAAAGTATGGTAAAGCGAGAATATGCAAATAAGTTTCATATTTGAAATTTAAATCTTTTAACTGAAAATAATATTTGAAAATCACTCATTTGTATGTTTTTAGCAAGTTCTAAATCAGATTTTCACCCAGAAGTTAAACAACCCAAATTTAGAAATGCCGAAGATTCCTAAAAAAAAGTTTTAGTAGTTATGTTTTACTCCCGCGAAATTAAGGCACAAAAATAGAAAAAATATAAACCTATTAGTTAATATAAACATCGACTCCTACTCTTTGGAAAAGTATTTCTCCAAGCAGTGTGCCTCATCATAAATGATAAAGAACATATTGAGCTTCGTAATGGTTTTTTAATTATTTAAAATTATCTCATATCGTTAAAAAGTTACAGATAATAGCCAAACGGTTTGTTGTAAAAATAAGATGCATTTCTTTTTTCAACAAACATTGCGTTACATGACAGCCTCAGGTGATGAGTTGGGTTAGGTTGTTTTACCTCTGAGCGGCACTTTTTTGCACACCATGGGCTAAATGGCCAGGTCACAAGGACCCCGAAGTCTCAGAGAAGGTTGGGGGAGGGGACCCACTGGAACAGCTGTTGGGAGACAGATGGTAGCCTCCCGTCAAGGCCATCCAGCGTGTTCTTTAACGTGCTCAGGGTATGGCTCTCCCACATACGGGGCCACGGCTTAACGTCCCATCCGACGGACGGCGACCTTTCCAAGCCCATCGGTGTCACCTACTGACCGTGGACAGGGCGGGGAATTTTGCGGAGATAAATCTCAACGCTGACCCAGCTGGGACTCGAACCTGGGAACTACAGATTACGAGCCTGGCGCGCTACCGACTGAGCCACTCCCGCCACCTCAGGTGATGAAAATCCCGCTCTGCATACACGATGCGACTAAAGATACCGGAAAACCAAACGAAAAACTTATTATTGACAATACATGTAAACAAATGTTGTTGTTTTTTTTTTTGTAATAATAAATTAAAAGAAATAAATATTTCCGATAACAAAAGAAACATGACCCCCCAATACCCCTTTCTTTAAAGAGGAAAAAAAATATAATTTTTGGTACAACCGACATCATCTAATGAGAATTAATTTTTCGATCAATTTTTCTAGGTGGAGGGGAATCTACCTCTTCCCCCGCTACTAGTACCCAAGACTATAATAAATCATAAATAAGGCGGACGAATTATTTTTGCCCGCGGGAAGCCAATATCCTAGGCGCGGCCCTTCGTCCATGGACTCGGAACAGCCTAAAGTACTCATGCGCATTATGGATTATGTTAGTTTCTACCTGGTACACATGGTTGGCATTTAGCCCATGGTGTGCCCATGGTGTGTTGGTACACATTTAGCCCATGGTGTGCTAAAAAGTGCCGCTCAGAGGTAAAACAACCCAACCCAAAGGTACACATGGTTGCGCTAAATACTCGGCGAAGGCCACCATGGAGCCTATGGGAGTGTCATCTTTAGAATTAATAAATAGACATTCCCTGAAGCAGCTGCTCGCCACAGAAATCTGACAGGAGCCTGTCAGTTTACACGAAAGTTCTGTGAGGATGGAGGGGTCTTAGCAGAAAATCAACAGAAACATCCATGCCGTACCCAAGGCTCAAACCCAGGTCCCTTAGATCAGTAGCCATGGATGCTAATCACTCGGCCATAGCATTTTATTATGAGGACGTGCAAAGAATCCGATGCATTATGATCTCTTTATGATCTCTCAGTTGCAAAGATTTTAATTTGATATTTCAAAATTCTGGAACATATTTTATTCTTGAAGTAACTATAAAATTGATACCGTAGAAATGTATTACATTGATATAATGAATTGGTTTTTGACTAATTTAATTTCCCTCCCTAGGCGAAAGAATTATTTTGCATTTCAGTTTTTTCAATAAAGCGAGAAAAAAATTAAACTAATCATGATATAGCGCAAAGTAAGTACAAACAACTTCTGTACAGGAATTATTTATATCATTGACTAATAGATGCAATAAGCATAATAAGGGTAGTTTCATAATTTTGAAATTTAAGATTTTTTAAAATATTTATACTTTATGCTTTTGAAGAAAATAAAGATATATTTCAATATGTCTAATATACATAGCGCCCCAAAATGATTATACGAAAAAAGTTTGTTGAATAACCTTTCATTTTTTGAGACAAAGCAAAATTTAAAAAAATCTTCTGAAGCTTTTTAAGTCTCATTTGATTTCATTAATAGACTTCTACATCCCGTCTGTCACAGCTATAATCAGTAATCTGTTTTAATTCTTACTTAAAATTTCCAATATAGTTGTGGAGATGGATAGGACAGCCTCATGGGTGCAAATTTCAATTTATCTAGAGCACTTGAGGTTTCTTCATACATAATATCTAATCACGTGGAGTCAATTTGCTGACGCAGTGTTATCATGTTTGTTCACAGAGGCACTATGTCTATCATGAACGGGGTTTGAATCCTGGTCTGGCATAACGTTTATGTGCTATTTGTTCCAACTGAGGCAGTGGCCATCAGTGATTCGGTTTTGTTGATGCACATTCTTGTATGAGAAGGTCTGTAAAGGCTAGAAACAGTTTATAGTTCTATTTTGCATTCGCTGTTGGAAAAATATAAAAAAGACTTTCGTTATAGTGTATTCATTTTGGGTCACCTGTATATAGAATATAGTCAGAAACTGACTGAGGGGATACTTGAGTGACAGACTCACAAGGAATCAAGCGAAGTCTAACTATGATACAGAAACAGTAGAGCTCGGAAAATTTGCATCTAGTAATAATCCAGGTGGTGAAGCTTAAACGGAATCCCAAATTTGACCTCCAAAGATAACATTAAGGTGAATATCTTTATCAAGCCTTAGTATGGTTATATATATAGATTACCCCGCTAAGCCTTATGGCTTGTCAGCATGATTCGTTTCAATCACACGACAGGTTATTAAAGAATATAACATGTATAATGAAAAATAAACACGTAATTAAAAAAAGAAACTAAAACAATAACAACAACAAAAAAAAACACTTATTAAAACACAGACATGAAAAATTAAACACACTTATAAAATTTCGGATTACAGCACACATTGCACAAATCTATCACCTATATTACAAGTCATCATTTCACATTAAAATTGCACTTGCTTAAAGGATACCAGATACAGGATATGACTTTTTAAACATTAGTTTTCAATCATTTACATTTAATAACCATTTCGAAACTTTATTTTTAATTTCTGAATAAGTGTTGAGGCATAACAGATCTTACGGTAGAGAATTAAAAAATTTGGGTATTTGATAAGATATCCGCGCTTTTCCATAATTATTGTCAAAAACTGGTTGAATGAAATAATTTTCACATTTTCGTCTTGTATTGATCACATTCAAAATATTCTCCTTGTGTTCATTTTTAAAGTAATTTCTAAAGATAGTTACATAAATATATAACACGTCAACTGGTAAAATGTTCATATAATGAAAAATATTGCCAATGTGATCTTCATTAATTACATGTTTATTGAATTTAACAATATTATTTAGAGTATTTTTTGTATTCGTTTAATTTTATTTAAAACAGATTTATATGTGCATCCATATATACTGATACCATACCTAATGATTGATTCACAGAGAGCTTTATACATCATTGTTATGACATCCAATGGAATAAGTGTATTCAACTTCAACACTTTGTAAGATGCATACCTTAGTTTATCACAAGTATATTTTATGTGCGATTTCCATTTAAAATCTTGGTCAATATAAATCCCGAAATATTGAATTTTATTAACCTCTTCCACAATGGGCAGGAACATGCATTTTGGTTAATTATTAATTTATATTGACAGTTATAATTATGTGTTTTAATGCATAAGTTATTTAACTTGTGCCTACTCTGAATGATCATATATTTGGTTTTTTCTTCATTTAAGAAGAGTTTGTTTTTCTGAAACCAAGAATTTGATACATTATAGTCGCTTTGTGCACATCTAACTACTTCTTCTACCTGCATACCTGCGTTCAGCAGAACGGTATCGTCAGCAAACATAAACAAATTACCCTGAAAATTTATTTCTGCTAAATCATTTATATAAATTGCAAATAAAAGTGGCCCCAAAACTGAGCCCTGTGATACACCTGATTTTAAAATTTGATCTCTACTCTCATAATTTTCAATCCTAGTGATGATAGTCCTATTAGACAAGTAATTTTTGAACCATTTATTCAGTGAACCTCGAATTCCCACCAATGATAACTTTTTTTAACAATATGTCATGGTTAACCGTGTCAAATGCTTTATTCAAATCCATAAATATAGCACAAACCTTTTTTCCAGAATTGAGTGCTGTATGAAAGTCATTTATTGGTAAAAACTGATTTATGAATTCAACAAACATATGAAAAGTTCAACAAACATTTGACCTTATGAAATTTTGGATCTGGATCTTCAAGGTGAGAGGTCAAATTCTGACCTGTCGTTTTTATAGAGCTACAAATTAGCGATTGGGGATAGTTCTGAAAAAAAATTGCAATAGCGTCAATCAATTTCGATATAGTAGTGTTAAGGAGTCATAAACTGATGCTTACAAATATTTCAGGCCGTAGAGCTCAGAAATGTTAGAAATTTCAGATCCTGTGTGGCGTTAAGGTTAAATAGGGGTCAGAGTGAAGTCCTAGAAATCAAGAGGTGCTGAAAACGCCGATTGTTTTCTAGTATAATAATATCCACCATAACATAGAAATGCATTCAGATATTTATAATTAAAATCTGCTTAACAAAATAGGGAATACACCTATCCCTCGATTTACACGGTACTCAGTTCACACAATTTTGGCTTTGCACGGTCAAAAAATGCAACCAGTTTTGATTTACACGGTACTGACTGAGATTTCCTTTCTATGTACGTCTCAGTCAGTACCGTGTAAATCGAAACTGGTTGCATTTTTTGACCATGCAAAGCCAAAATTGTGTGAACTGAGTACCGTGTAAATCGAGGGATAGGTGTACACTCATTGGTTTTGATGTTATTGAAAAGGCTGGAAACATGACAGTATTTAATAACGCATTTGTCAGGGTTAGAAAGTTAGGTGTGAAAATTAACGACAATAAACTCCATTTCACATAAAGAACCGAACGGCAAAATTCGAAAATCAAAGATAGCATTCCACCAATGAGAAGATGCCACAATCATAGGTGTTCTAGCAAAAACAATTCGCGGATGGTAATAATCTGCCCCAACAAATAATTCGATGTTTTATGCACGAAATAAGACTTCTTTGTAGCTTAAATTGTTATTAGGTATAGTTAATAGAAGATGGAAACTGGAAATATTATTTTTAATTTCAGAATATTGCAAAGTACAAGATAAAGCATAATGTCTTTTACACAGTACATTCGCGTTGCAAAACCAAGGAGTGTCTAAGGGAGAAAGAGAGCTAACTTCCATAGACGTAATGTAAACTTTTTGATTGCAGCCCCCTCTAAACATGGTAAATTCGTGCATTGCAGTGAAGTCACCTAGCCAGGGAGAGGAGCGCGTTCCCTGCATTATTTTTCCACGCCGAGCAAAGTTTTCAATTCCTTACACCACGTGACTAATTTTACATACACTTTGACTCTGAAAAATGTTCATTTTCTTCATGAAGGACACTCATACTTTGCTTTTCGTTTAGAGAGAAAATATCAAGAAGAAATGAAATCATTTTCTTTAATAAAATCCAATTTTGTAAAACTGGTAGCAGCTGTGCTAAAGAAAAAATATTTAATATTTGGAACAACCTACAGCATTTAGTATATTATAATAAATTGAGATTTATGTGTCAATGCACGATAACATGATCTATATAATTATATTTTATACAATTGCTGATATTTTCAATAAATATCATATCGAGTTTTTTACTTGTATAAACGTTCAACAGATGGCAGCAGGCACTTCAAAGATGGCAATTTCCCATAAAAAAAGAATTACATTGTTAGAGCAAAGTGCAGAAGACAATGTACATCGATATGCTCCAGGGAACACAAACTTGCAACATACATTGACTTATATATATTCGCAAGATGATTAAATGTATTAATTTACATATTAATTTTTAAAATTATACAAAATTACTCAAAATAAACATAAAACGCCTTTTCCAGATATCGTAAAATGTACTCCTGAACGGGATAAAACACTCATTGAATAACTTTAGGGTCAGCTACCACTGTGCCAAACAGTAATGGCTGTTAGACATTTGGAAACACTGGTTAAATCGTAATGTATATACCAATAGTAAGACAAACCATATCTGCAGTTGGCTAAAATGATTGCACTGCGCTTGCGCAGATAGCCATTTACAGTTGTTTTTGTGCCTGCACATCAATTTGCCACGTTCAGCTTAGGTGAAATTCCGCAGAACGGCGCCACTTACGCTTGTGCAAAGCTAGCTTTCTTCTCCTTAGACCTCCTTTGGCAAAACACCTGCCACTGAAGCTCCCTAACGAGTTGAGGATTGATACATTTGCAAGCGGCGCATCTTACTTTTCATTGGCTATGGAAGTAAAGCGCAGTAAATCATAATCGAACAAGAAACTGAACGGGACTTGCAGCTCCATTCTTTATGTCAAACAGGGAGTAGTATTATCAAAGTGTCTAAAAAAATACGTCTCCTTTGATATCACTGCGCACAGAAAGATTTTATAATAGGAACTTTTTCTAACTGCTGTTAAGCACACGTTAAGCAAGAGGCAAAGATAATAAACATAGAAACCGTGATATAGATATATTACTTTTACCAATAGTTTAATGTCTAATCTTTCTGCTTTTAAATACATGATCTCCGAATGGATCACTTCTATCCTTTGAGTTGGTCTGATCCAGACAACAAATTTCGAATATTATCATCATTATCAAAAAAGGGATGATGTATTCTGATTAGATGTCTTTGAACCTGGTATGTGGAATTAATTATATTATTGGCCTAGTGTATCGAACGTCTTTTTTCTTTTATAGATGGGGAAAAACAGGAAAGAAATACAAAGGTAAAAATCATCTCTAAACATATAAGTAGTGTAATTGAAATAAATAAGAATAATTAAAAAAATAATAATAATTGAATAAAATAACTCGACGTGTTTTAACTGCAAATGCTTTACCATTCAGAATTTTGGATGCATCCAGGTTGTTGGGTTGGGTTGTTTTACCTCTGAGCGGCACTTTTTTGCACACCATGGGCTAAATGGCCAGGTCACATGAACCCCGAAGGCTCAGAGAAGGTTGGGGGAGGGGACCCACTGGAACAGCTGTTGGGAGACAGATGGTAGCCTCCCGTCAAGGCCATTCAGCGTGTTCTTTAACGTGCACAGGGTATGGCTCTCCCGCACACGGGACCACGGCTTAACGTCCCATCCGACGGACGGCGGCCTTTCCAAGCCCATCGGTGTCCCCTACTGACCGTGGGCAGGGCGGGGAATTTTGCGGAGATAAATCTCAACGCTGACCCAGCTGGGACTCGGATGCATCCAGAAAGATTCATCCGTTACAAGATGAATTCTATCCACGATTACTATCAGCACCTGATTAAACGGATGACAAAATATTTGTATTAATTTTAAATATAATTCAGGTAGCTGTTAAATGTTTTCAAAATTTCTCCCGGTTCATACATTTCACCAGAGATGATACAAACAAGGTAATTTTACCTCTCCCTATGAAGTTAAAAAGGAATTAATATATCCAAAAATGGAAATTTCAATCACCTTTCGTTAATACTATTATCCATATAGTATACACATATTTTTTTTTTATTTATTTTCAGACATGCAAACCTACGGGCTCTGAGTGAACAAACGACCATTCCATCACGGGATTCGAACCCAGACCCGAGCAGTTGCGGTGTTACGCAACCCACTGTTACACCACTGCAACGACCAGGTGGTATATTCCATCTGAATCAGACGCAGGAAGTTCCTGATGCTCTACAAAGGCATGTTATATATCTCTATTTCCCTCCCTAGACCGACTACGAGCTCCAAGTGGATCCCTCTTACCAAATATATTTTGTTATTATCTCCTATACACTACGAGACGGGGCGGGGGTAGCTCAGTCGGTAGCGCGCCAGACTCGTAATCTGTACTTCCCAGTTTCGAGGCCCAGCTGGGTCAGCTTTGAGATTTATCTCCGCAAAATTCCCCGGCCTGCTCACGGTCAGTAGGGGACACCGATGGGCTTGGAAAGGCCGCCGTCCGTCGGATGGAACGATAAGCCGTGGCCCCGTGTGAGGGAGAGCCATACCCTGTGCACGTTAAAGAACACGCTGGATGGCCTTGACGGGAGGCTACCATCTGTCTCCCAACTGCTGTACCATTGGGTCCCCTCCCCCAACCTTCTCTGAGCCTTCGGGGTCCATGTGACCTGGCCATTTAGCCCATGGTGTGCAAAAAAGTGCCGCTCAGAGGTAAAACAACCCAGCCCAACATTACGAGACACCGTTATGAGGCCTATATTTCTGTTATAGTTGATAAAACACTTAAACCGTGCTCAATTTGTTCCTTGATGCCACTTTTGGCGGCATTATCACATTCTCTGGGATATAATGGTGGAATTTTGGTTACGTTTTTAATATTGATTCAACTCAAGTACAGATCTCCAACTTTCTTGCGAACTTAGTGGTTTTACATATTTTTTTTCTATGACTTAGTTTTAAAATGAAGTGCATTTTTTGAATGAAGGCTCATGGGTTAGCGCGCCAGGCTCATCATTTGCAGTTCCCAGGTTCGGGTTCCACCTGGGCTAACATTGAGATTTATTTCCGCAAAACTTCCCGCCCTCCTTGCCCACGGTCAGCAGGGGACATCGATGGGCTTGAAAAGGTCACCGTTCTCGAGATGGGAGGTTAAGTCATGGCTCCCTGTGAAGGAGAGTCATATCCTGTGCATGTTAAAAACATGCTGGATGGCCTTGACGACAAGTTACAATCTGTCTCCCAACAGCGGTCAAGTCGATTCCCTTCCTTAGCCTTCTCTGAGCCTTTGGTGTCCTTGTGACCTGCCCATTTAGCCCATTGTGTGCAAAAAAGTGCCGCTCAGAGCTAAAACAACTCAATTATTTGTGTGTGATGTCGTTACATACGTAATAAGGATGAATCGTGTAACAATTTTTCCACGGCCAACTGAATTCCAGAAAAAAAGTCTGAAAAATTCGTAAAATATTTCAGTAATGAACTGTCACAGGACATTTTCCTGTAGACAAAAACACATGAAATAAATTTATTACCATGAGTAAGATTCGAACCAGCGTCTTTCAGAAGCATGACTAGCGTCATATCCGCTAGAACAGTGCTTTAGAAACTTTTTTGACGGCCACCCACAATAAGAAATATATTTTACATCCGACCTAGACTCTGATATTTTCTCTTTTAATTCATTAAAAAAATGTTATTCGCGACCAATTAAATTGATTTCACGAACCACTAAAATCAGTGGTTCTCAAACATTTATGTTTCACGTACCCCTTGGAAACGTTAATGTAACTGGCGTACCCCTTGAATAGATAGATAAAACTATAGTTATAGTATAACAATGGTTATTTTTACTTTGTTTCTAGATCTAGCGTTTTTTGAGATCTCAAGGCGATGCCCAAAAAATTTTACCGCGTACTCCACGTTGAGAACCTCTACACTAATGGATCGCGACCAGCAGTTTAAAAGGCTTACACTAAACCTTCAAAGACTAAGACATTTTTCAGCAAACAGTTGATCTCTGATGGTGCAGCAGACATCTGCCATGCTTCTGAGAGACATGGATTCGAATCCCATTCAGCGCAACCAAATTTTTTTAGCTAATAATTTCAAATCATAAAATATATGTATATTTATTTGCTGCCACGGCCGCGCCGTGGTATTACGTCGGTTCGCAGTGATAAATTGATTTCAAGTCCGTGCTCGATTTACTACGATTTCATATCCGGCGGTTTGTATGCAGTTAGCTCTAACTCAGACAGTGGTCAGCAGTCACTTCGGGGAGCGCTACAATTTGGTGGAAGTTAACTGAGTGGACAACTGGGAAGGCGACAGTTGGGTGGATAGGACAACTGGAAGGATACGACAGTTGGAAGGATACGACAATTGGGTGGATGACAAATGGCTGGACGAAAATTGGTGGAAAACAGTTGGGAGGGTACGACAATTGGGTGGATACAACAATTGGGTCAATACAACAATTAGGTGGAAATAACGAACTGATGAGATATATTCTGGATTGTTATCACTAATCCTAACATTTCTATCGAGAGCAAATAAATTCAACAGTAGTAGGAAGTCTCTTGATCCACGCACTTACGAAAACAAATTTGCTTATATATTCATACAGTCGATAATTGCTTCTATTCTCTTTAATCCGGCATTGAATACAGCGAAATTTTAACAGATCTATTCCTTCTGACCGAAATATTTCTAAATTACACAAACGCAATTCAGTATTTGTATCTATTCTCTTTAATCGGTTTTTCAATAAAGAATTTGCATCTACCCTCTTTAATCCAACAACACACTATGGCGGATTTTTTACGAAGTCTGTTCCTTCTAAACATAGTAACGGAAAATGAAAGAAATGCACTACTGCAAAGCAAAGCCTCTTTAGGATAATCTGCTTTTACATTAATATGACCCACAATAAAAGGAAATTTTAAAAAATAAATTTCTTCTAAATGGAAACAATCGGACACCATTCAAATGTATTAGAGAAAATCAGAATAACCGATATTGAGAATTATTCTCGCTAATCCGACTTTTGATACAACGGATTCAGATATTTCTATTTTATTCTGTCCGTTCTGAGTCAGACAATCTGAAACAAAGAGAACGACTAGAGAAAACGAAAATTCAAAAATACTACCAATATTCTCAATAACTATATTCTCACTAGTGAGACATTCAATAAAATGATTTTATTTCCAGTTTCTTCCTTTCGAATGAAGCAATTAGAAACGCACAGGAAACTGTAAACAGCCGTCATTACACCTATTTTTTTCTATCTCGATTTTTCTTTAAAGCTTTGAATATATTCTTTGTAATCAGATGTATCAGTGCAATCGATATTTTTAAGACATATTTTCTGAATGGAACACTCAGAAATCGAACGAAAGCATTACAAGATACGGAGACGGCTGATGTTCACACTTGTTTACTCTTATAAACCTAGTTTGAACGACATTTTTCATTTCTACTCCTTTTAAACGAAACAACCTGAAATGAAAGTGCATTAAAGAAACCAAATTCGTATCACGTGACACGAGGTTGCCAGATCACTAATTTCTAAAAAGATCGTTGCCAGACATTTTTTCTGAATTCTGTAATCAACCATAGTGTTCGGATACTTTTTTGAGCGACTGTACATCCTTTATAATTAGCCGTATGGGTAAGCCCATAATTGTCGTATTTAGGAGGAGTATCGGATTTATGTCGAATGCAATCTTTAGTAAGATGTTCACCTGCACATTTCGCGCAGCTCGGGAGATTACAACACCCACTTTGAGTATGCCTATATCTCTGGCATCTGTGGCACTGAGTTGGGCTCTTTTTGGCTCTGTAGCTCTTTACTTTAATATTTAGATGAGAGAGATCCAAGATTATATATTTTCTTGTTAGATGCATTTTGGGCAGCTCCACAAGAAACACTGGTATCAAGATTCTCTCTTTCCCACGCTTCAGCTGAGATATCTTTATGACTGAGAATCCTAAGCCTACTAGGTAGGTTTTTCTGCCTTTAATTTGTAAGTATAAAACTGTGTTTTGGTTGTTTCGAAATATTTCACAAATGCACGATAGTAGTCAATGCATTTCTTTGAATGCGGATCGAGTCACCTGAATACCTGGCAGTGAAACTTTCTACTGCTATCCTGGTTAATTCCCGATGAGTAGTTGTCCATTTTTTAGGACATCGGAGTATAATGGAGTAATATTTTTCTCTTATTTCCTGTAGCTTGGGATCGAGCAACGTCATCATTTTCATCCATTTCATACTCATTTGGATCCAGATTTTCTTCACCTAAAAGAGAATTTCTGGTTTTTGAGATATAATCACTCTCAACAGTAGGCGAGAGGGATTTTTTATGTCCTTTCTTAACTTTCTTAAAATCATCAGTGCCTATAGCAATTCTTTTCAGAGACTCAATTTGTATAACGTTAGAGTTATCAGCATTATTAGTAATAGTATCCGTATAATTCAATAGGATACTAATGTTTAATTCGTGCGTTGAAGTGCTTGCCAGTTTAGCAGCGTCAAAGACATTTGCTAACCTTTGGCATTCATCGTTACATACATGTCCATTTATCTCTTTTTCAATATAAAATGTTCGTAAAATTACTTTGTTTATGAAAGCATACCTCATGGGAGGATGTCCATGTATATCTTTAATATTGGGGATATTGTTAAAAATTTTCATTAACAACATATAAAAGAATATTTTGCTCAATTATAAAATCACAGATTTGTGACTCATAGTTAACATGGGAGCTTTCTACGTGATCGATATATCTTCTATCATAACCGAAGCTACCCGGTGGTCCAATTCAGAGAATCATTGAGCTGGTCGTCTCGGTGGTCCGCGATTCGCTACGTGACATCATTCTAAATAATAAGGAATTTGCTGTTTTTCAAATTTCTGGATATAATATGAATAAAATTTAAACTTACACTTATAAATCATTTACAATGTAGTTTAAATTTCATAATAATTCTACTAGTCGAGCGAATAAGGTTATAAATAGCAAAAGCTTCAAAACTGACAGCTAAAGAATTGACCGTTAGAAATGAACGCTTATTGTGCAATCCAAAGAGTAAGATATTTTGAAAACAAAAACTTCAACGGAAGTTTAACGGAATTAAAACCGACAAATTAAATATTTGTCAGTTAAAATCGAATACGTATAATAATTAATCCCATCCAGAGATAAGAAAAACGAACAGTAAATTAACAGTCAAAAACCTACAATTCATAAAATAGAGATTTCAGCAAGAAATCTCTAGAGTCCTAAACATATACTAACAATTTAAGTAAAATATTAGGCTAAGCTAATCCTAACCTGCCGACCAAGGGCTCCACCGGGGTTGGATACCCTATCCCAGCCAAGGCTATTAGGCAATTTAAGTAAAAGTTTAGCTAAAGTTCACTTCTTGGAGCTAGGCAAAAACACGTCCGCTTCCTTCCACGTCTTAGCGCCACGTCCTGGATCTGGTAAACATTTATGATATCTGATATCTTATATATTTAATTAATATTGTGAGCTACAGAGATTAACAAAACAATTTTATAGCTTTGTTAACCTCAGTAGGAGTTGTAAAGCGAATGTTATAGAGATCGCCAACTGGGAGAAGTGATCGAGTGCATTTTCAATAAGTTCAAAAATTTCTTCATCTGACAAATCACCATTGTCCTGAAACTGATTTTCCAGTGTGGTCGCAATTGCTTACACTTTGTCCTCGTTGTTGTAAATAATCCTATTCATCCCTTGAATTGGAGGATAATTTGAATGGTAAAAGGTTTCCGCCGATGAAATTATTTTTAACTGTTCGTGAGAACAATCATAGCGGAAAGTTTTCCTGCTGTTATCAAAAACGCTATATTTTGCGCTAAAAAACCCCCCAAAGAATTACAAGCCACCAACATTTAGGCAAACTAACTGTTGTTATATGTCATTTATTTATACATCGTATAGATGTTCCACGGCCTGTAAATGGTAGCTAGGCGTAAACAGGAAGGAGAGCTGTGTACCAATCCCTAGTGATGATGCACAGAACCGGCCAGGTCTAGCACCTAATGTTCTACCCTGCCTTCTCGTGGTGCAGGCCGTTAGTACCTTTCAAAAGAGATATTCTCTTTTGGAAGGGAACGGAAGGGTCCGAGGGCTGCCAGTTCAGTATGGCCTGCTGATCTGGTCATCTATGGCCACTTTTTTCTTTTTTTTTTCAAACCTGCTGAGGAGTGGTCAATTTCACAGGGTCCTGGTGCTGACCATTTATACCTACTAGACTGGACTTGTTTATGGATTTGAGCTTGATTATGGATCCTGGACTTGCTGCACTGGTGGGCCTCTGTTGAGGGAGGGTCTCCCGCTGTGCTGTCTGTTTGCATCTGGGTTGCCAGCTCTAAGTGAACAGAGGCATGGGATAATCGTAATCAGAGGCCATCGGAGGTACCTGAACCTTACTTAGCTAGTTGGGCATCGTCAAGCATAAACTGGAGTAATTCGTCTCAGGCAGGCCATGTGGCTCTTGAAAAAGTCCACTTGAAAAGGTGGTGCCTGATGTTCCTACCAGCATCGGTGACTTCAGCCTTTAGCAGAGGAGGAACAGGTCTTTGCCCCATGCCTGCGATCAGGGGGCTGTTTGATATTGTTGGCCCTACCAATCTCAATAAACCTAATTTCTTTAAAAATCCTACTAATCATTTTCTCTCTGCAGGAACGTGGAACGTGAGGACATTACATAGAGATTATTCTCTTGATGTCCTCATGCAGGAATTCCAGTGCTATAACCTAGATATTCTAGGCTTGCAAGAGACCAGATGGACAGGTAAAGGTGAGATACTTAAAAATAAATTTAAATTTCTCTTTACAGGGAGGGATAATGGAAAGCATCACCAAGGCGTGGGTCTGCTGCTCAGCAGACATGCTAGTGATGCTCTTCTAGGATATGAGTGCATTAATGAAAGGTTTCTTACAGCAAAATTTCAAACAAGCATTAAAGACTTGAATGTTATCTGCTGTTATGCCCCACTGAGGATGCTGATGAGGATGAGAAGGATAGGTTTTACGGACAACTTCAGGATATTTTGAATTCTGTCAAGAAAGGAGATATTACCCTTGTTCTTGGTGACTTCAATGCCAAAGTTGGTACTGACTCTGATCTTTGGGGAGGGGTGATAGGCCCTTTTGGTATTGGTAGCTGCAATGGAGAGAAAACTAAACAGAGAGAAAACTAAAGTGATGAAAATTGGTCAGTCAGGTTGTGATTCAGTTAATCTGAATGGTTGCAGTCTTGAGCAGGTGTCACAGTTTAATTACCTTGGGAGCTATGTAACTGATACTGGTGATGTGCGGCATGAGATTAACAGACGAATAGGTATTGCTGCCGGGACTTTTAAGAATCTATGGAGATTGTGGAGAAATAGGCGTATACACCTAAAGACTAAAATTAGACTGTATAATAGTTGGGTTCTTTCTAGGGTTAGTTATGGTAGTGAAACTTGGACGCTGTGTAAACAAGATAACAGGAAACTAGATGCTTTTGATTCTAGATGCTTACGCAATATCTTGGGTATTAGGTGGTTTAACTTTGTAACTAATGATGAGGTTAGGAAAAGGAGTCTGCAACCTCCTTTAAGCAGCATATTGTGCAGAGAGAGACTCCGCTGGTTTGGCCATGTTGCCCGTATCGATAATTATAGATTGGAGAATAGGGTTATGAACAGTGTGCCTAGAGGCCTAAGAAGGAGGGGGAGACCTAGGATGCGGTGGGCAGACAATGTCAAACATGACCTTGTTAGAATTGGTGTGCAGTGGCCGGATGCAGCAGATGTAGCTCAGGACAGATATGCTTGGAGAATTAAACTGCGTGGTCTGGTTGGACCTCGGTAGCCCACGGCTGCTTGAGGATGATGATAACGATGAGATGTTCCACATTTGAAGAACCATTTGAATAATAAATTAATATTAAATAAATTTTAACGTTACACTACAATTATATTTTTAAATAATAACTTACAATTATTTCTAGATGAGGGATCGTGTAAGCGTTTGGTGCTCGCCGTCTTTGAGGAACTTGATGTTCTCCTCTCAAAAGAATTGTAGAATCCTGACCTTTGAAATTTGGTTTCTTTAATACACTTTCATTTTAGGTTGTTTCGTTTAAAAGGAGTAGAAATGAAAAATGTCGTTCAAACTAGGTTTATAAGACTAAAGAAGTGTGAACATCAGCTGTCTCCGTATCTTGTAATGCTTTCGTTCGATTTCTGAGTGTTCCATTCAGAAAATATGCCTTAAAAATATCGATTGCACTGATACATCTGATTACAAAGAATATATTCAAAGCTTTAAAGAAAAATCGAGATAGAAAAAAATAGGTGTAATGTCGGCTGTTTACAGTTTCCTGTGGGTTTCTAATTGCTTCATTCGAAAGGAAGAAACTGGAAATAAAATCATTTTATGGAATGTCTCACTAGTGAGAATATTGTTGTTGAGAATATTAGTAGTATTTTTGCATTTTCGTTTTCTCTAGTCGTTCTCTTTGTTTCAGATTGTCTGACTCAGAACGGACAGAATAAAATAGAAATATCTGAATCCGTTGTATCAAAAGTCGGATTAGCGAGAATAATTCTCAATATCGGTTATTCTGATTTTCTCTAATACATTTGAATGGTGTCCGATTGTTTCCATTTAGAAGAAATTTATTTTTGAAAATTTCCTTTTATTGTGGGTCATATTAATGTAAAAGCAGATTATCCTAAAGAGGCTTTGCTTTGCAGTAGTGCATTTCTTTCATTTTCCGTTACTATGTTTAGAAGGAACAGACTTCGTAAAAAATCCGCCATAGTGTGTTGTTGGATTAAAGAGGGTAGATGCAAATTCTTTATTGAAAAACCGATTAAAGAGAATAGATACAAATACTGAATTGCGTTCGTGTAATTTAGAAATATTTCGGTCAGAAGGAACAGATCTGTTAAAATTTCGCTGTATTCAATGCCGGATTAAAGAGAATAGAAGTAGTTATCGACTGTATGAATATGTAAGCAAACTTGTTTTCGTAAGTGCGTGGATCAAGAGACTTCCTATTACTGTTGAATTTATTTGCTCTCGATAGAAATGTTAGGATTAGTGATAACAATCCAGATTATTTCTCATCAGTTCGTTATTTCCACCTAATTGTTGTATTGACCCAATTGTTGTATCCACCCAATTGTCGTACCCTCCCAACTGTTTTCCACCAATTTTCGTCCAGCCATTTGTCATCCACCCAAATGTCGTATCCTTCCAGTTGTCGTATCCACCCAACTGTCGCCTTCCCAGTTTTCTACTCAGTTAACTTCCACCAAATTGTAGCGCTCCCCGAAGTGACTGCTGACCACTGTCTGAGTTAGAGCTAACAGCATACAAACCGCCGGATATGAAATCGTAGTAAATCGAGCACGGACGTGAAATCAATTTATTACTGCGAACCGACGTAATACCACGGCGCGGCCGTGGCAGCAAATAAATATATATATATTTTATGATTTGAAATTATTAGCTTAAAAAATTTGGTTGCGCTGAATGGGATTCGAATCTATGTCTCTCAGAAGCATGCCAGATGTCTGCTGCACCATCAGAGATCAACTGTTTGCTGAAAAATGTCTTAGTCTTTGAAGGTTTAGTGTAAGCCTTTTAAACTGCTGGTCGAGATTCATTGGTGTAGAGGTTCTCAACGTGGAATAACGCGGTAAAATTTTTTGGGGTTCGCCTTGAGAGCTCAAAAAACGCTAGATCTAAAAACAAAGTAAAAATAACCATTGTTATACTATAACTATAGTTTTATCTATCTATTCAAGGGGTACGCCAGTTACATTAACGTTTCCAAGGGGTACGTGAAACATAAAATGTTGAGAACCACTGCATTAGTGGTTCGTGAAATCAATTTAATTGTCGCGACCAACATCTTTTTTAATGAAATAAAAGAGAAAATATCAGACTCTAGGTCGGATGTAAAATGTATTTCTTATTGTGGGTGGCCGTCAAAAAAGTTTCTAAAGCACTGTTCTAGCGGATATGATGCTAGTCATGCTTCTGAAAGACGCTGGTTCAAATCTTACTCATGGTAGTCAATTTATTTCATGTGCTTTTGTCTACAGGAAAATGTCCTGTGATAGTTCATTACTGATATATTTTACGAATTTTTCAGACTTTTCTTCTGGAATTGAGTTGGCCGTGGAAAAATTGTTACACGATTCATCCTTATTACGTATGTAACGACATCACACACAAATAATTGAGTTGTTTTAGCTCTGAGCGGCACTTTTGTGCACACAATGGGCTAAATGGGCAGGTCACAAGGACACCAAAGGCTCAGAGAAGGTTAAGGGAGGGAATCGACTGGACCGCTGTTGGGAGACAGATTGTAACTTGTCGTCAAGGCCATCCAGCATGTTTTTAACATGCACAGGATATGACTCTCCTTCACAGGGAGCCATGACTTAACTTCCCATCTCAAGGACGGTGACCTTTTCAAGCCCATCGATGTCCCCTGCTGACCGTGGGCAAGGAGGGCGGGAGGTTTTGCTGAAATAAATCTCAATGTTAGCCCAGGTGGAACCCAAACCTGGGAACTGCAGATGATGAGCCTGGTGCGCTAACCCATGAGCCTTCATTCAAAAAATGCACTTCATTTTAAAACTAAGTCATAGAAAAAAATATGTAAAACCACCAAGTTTGCAAGAAAGTTGGAGATTTGTACTTGAGTTGAATCAATATTAAAAACGTAACCAAAATTCCATCATTATATCCCAGAGAATGTGATAATGCCGCCAAAAGTGGCATCCCTGTTAGGAAACAAATTGAGCACGGTTTAAGTGTTTTATCACCTATCACAGAAATATAGGCCTCATAAACGGTGTCTCGTGGTGTATAGGAGATAATCACAAAATGTATTTGGTAACAGGGATCCACTTGGAACTCGTGGTGGGTCTAGGGAGGGAAATAGAGATATATAACATGCCTTTGTAGAGCATTAGGAACTTCCTGCGTCTGATTCAGATGGAAGATACCACCTGGTCGTTGCAGTGGTGTAACATTGGGTTGCGTAACACTGCAAGTGTTGGGATCTGGGTTCGAATCCCGTGATGGAATGGTCGTTTCTTCACTCAGAACCTGTAGATTTGCATGTCTGAAAAGCAATTAAAAAAAATGTGTATACTATACGGATAATAGTATTAACCTACCCAGACGATGTTGTCTTCATAAGAAGCGTCATCTGATTTCGTTTGGTAAAAACCGGGACTCTTCAGAAAATATTCGATTTCCCTATGAAAACACGGTAACTTTGAAAACATAGTCTTTTGATAGAAAATTTTATTTATTCACTTCTGCTTACGATTGAAAAAACAGGAATTTTTAAACATCGAAAATATGAAACCGAACAGCTTCAAAATCTGGAACACATTTGCACTCTATCCGTAAGTGTTTCTTTCGACGATGATTGATAGATGATGAAGTGTTCCTTATTCCCTCCAGATCAATATGGGAAATGCATTTTGTCAGTAGATAATTAATAAATTGCGGCATAAACTCATTTTGTAATAAAATAGATATAATGGTTTAAATAAAATAAAAGAATTAAACGAAATCTGATTGAAATTTCCATTTTTGGATTATTAATTCCTTTTTAACTTCATAGGGAGAGTTAAAATTACCTTGCTTGTATCATCTCTGGTGAAATGTATGAACCGGGAGAAATTTTGAAAACATCTTAACAACCACCTGAATTATATTTAAAATTAATACAAGTATTTTGTCATCCATTTAATCAGCCATAGATGGTAGTTGTGGGTCGAATTCGTCTTGTAACGGATGCATCTTTCTGGATGCATCCAAAATTCTGAATGGTAAAGCATTTGCAGTTAAAACACGTCGAGTATAAAAATACCCTGAGCAATATCAATATTCCTAATGTCCTGAAGAATTTAGGGAGGGGGTCGAAGAAAGGTAATAAATCTCCCCAGAGCACCTGGTAAATGCTCTATCTGATTTAGATCCGGAGAGAATGCATGCCCCTACATTCGTTGGATACCTTCTTCCTGAAAATATTAGTTGGTCAATCATGTTCTGTGTGGACGAGTATTATAAATCATGTAAATTGTCAGCTTCTGCAGTAACATAGAGCTTGACATATGTATCAAGGATCTCTTCCAATATCTCAGAGGATTCACACAATCTCCATCAAAATTCTTCAAGACATATTTTTAACTCGGTTAACAAAAAGAACCAGTTAAATTTTCACTTCGTCGATTTTTCGGTCAGTAACCATTACACTCTTTTATTTTAGAGGTAAATAAAAAAATATTTTTGGATTCCATAGGTATCGATGAATTCACACATTTCGAAAAACTCAATTTCTTAATAGTTTCTTCCCTCTAAGGATGGAAACAGATGGAAAATGCCCAAATTATTAAAGGATATTGCAAATGATCAATTTTTGAGGTGAATTTGAAATGCTGATATATAGTGGCCAAAAGATTTACATTGCAGCAATGTTTTCTCTTTACTCCCAGGGGTAAGGGAAACGCAACATTTTGACTTTAAATGGAGAATTGTGTTTCGTGCTTTACAGGTATTAATAAAACACTGATTTTATATTTTTCTCAATCGTCCATTTATTCAAATTTCTAGTGTTATAAGCGGTAAATAAAAGCGTCAACAGCCGTTAACCACTACCACCCCTACCAGTGGAATAAATTCGGAATTTGGAAAGCTCTAAAAGAATTTTGCACACGATCTGTTTAACGTATAAATTAAAACTTTTGTGACAAAATGTTATGGCAACGTTGGCTTTGCATCCTTTCGTGAAATGTGTTCGAATTTGTCTTAATGAATTTCGAGCTATGCACATTTAAATTCGGCTTTCGACCTCCCTCTCCCCGGATCCGAAATTTCTTACCAATTCTGAGATCTAGAACCCGAAACAATCCTAGACATCAATTTCCACGTTTCTTGTACTGGTAGATCAAGGTTTGACCTTTATGTGATCTGAATTTGACCTTGAAGGACACGTCGGAGTTCAAATTTCGGATTTTCCCGAAAGCTATGACCTGGATTCCCAATCCCTAGGTGCAAATTTTCAGAGCTCTGCCATTTCTGAAACGTAATTAGAATAAATCCCCTATCAATTGGTCATTCACTCACACAATTATCTATATTAGATATTTTCTAAATGAATGAATTGCCCACTCAATATATAAATATTTTAATGTTATTCTCATTCGTGTTAAACATTCTAACAAACGACTTTGCGTTCTAATTTTTATTGACATTTTCTTGCGAAAACTGGGGAGGGGGTGGCTCAATCGGTAGCGCGCCAGGCTCGTAATCTGTAGTTCCCAGGTCGAGTCCCAGCTGGGTCAACGTTGAGATTTATCTCCGCAAACTTCCCCGAACTACCACGGTCAGTAGGGAACCTACCACGGTCAGTAGGGGACACCGATGGGCTTGGAAAGGCCGCCATCCGTCGGATGGGACGTTAAGCCGTGTCCCCGTGTGTGGGAGAGCCATACCCTGTGCACGTTAAAGAACACGCTGGATGGCCTTGACGGGAGGCTACCATCTGTCTCCCAACAGCTGTTCCAGTGGGTCCCCTCCCCCAACCTTCTCTGAGTCTTCGGGGTCCATGTGACCTGGCCATTTAGCCCATGGTGTGCAAAAAAGTGCCGCTCAGAGGTAAAACAACCCAACCCAACTTGCGAAAACTTCCAAAGATGTAAAAGTACACTTAACTGAAGAGTAAAGGGACTCAGTTTCAAATTATAACTAAGTATTTCTTTTATATCTCTATTGAGGTGCCGTCTTCCTCACAGTTCTTCTCTCGAGAGTATTTTCATGACAAGTTCCTCTCAGGCATTCTAACTATAGTTGCCACAAATATATTTTGTATCTTCTCTACTAAGGCGTATAAGACGACAGTCCCCTGTCAGACCTCTGTGGCAAGCAGCTGCTTGAGGAGACATATATTTATTTATTATTATTATTATTTGGCTTGATGATTATTTAACGTGGAAGACACGTTAATAAATTTAGAAAAATAATTCTTTTTAGTTTAGCGCCTTTATATTTAGTTTTCGACGCCACATTTGATCCCACTAATGTTTTAGAAGCTATCATAACTTCTTCTTCTAGATCTTCCTTACGCTCAGATGGAATTCGTACTATTTTCTGCGATAAAGCGTATCATGAATATAGCTCCCAAATTTTCGATCCTTTTTAATGCCTGTTACCAATTAGAAAACGTTCCTTCAGACTGGAATTAGTCGATTGTTACACTATTGTGCAAAAGGAAAGGAGACGCTTTTTACCCTTTCAACCACCGCCCGATTTCCCTCACCAAGATATATTCATGGAAAGATGAATCTTAGTCATGTTGATGAAGTATTTTTTCCCCTTAACTTCATTCCCATTGAGCAGCTCGTATTCCTTCAATGGTCATCTTCCTTAGTCAATAATGAACCCTTTGATATCATCTACTTAAACCTTGAAAAGACATTTGATAAACTGTAAAGGTCGATTTTTTATAAGACACTCCTTAAATGTGGGATTCCGAACAAACCAGGCAGGCTGATCCAAGCATTGCTCTCGAACCATACTCAACAAATCAGAGTCAATGATAAATTGTCACCAGTCAAAAGTGTCACAAGTGGAGTTGTCTAGGGAACATTGCTCGGCACATTACTTTTTCGCATTTGGCATTCCAGATATTATTCGCCCAATCATGAATAACATCTTTGCGGATGACATCACATTTTTCTAGGCAACAGCGGCACAATAAGACCAAGAGCAATTAAAGACATAATTAATATTGATAATAAAATTAAAGGCATAATTACAATTGATAACAGATTCTAATGAGATCAGTTGGTTGACCCAACATGGGGTTGTGTAAAACTTTGGTTGCTAATTTGCTTCCCAAAATGGTTTCAATCATAAAGTTTTGGTGAAATCTATTTCAGAAATCTTGTAGATTGAAAAGAGCTTATTGCAATGGTGCACACGTGTATCTTTAAATTAACTTGGACTGCGGTTAAAAATTGTGGAAGTTTTTAACTATAATGGGATTTGTGATAGTCGTGTTTTCTTAAGTGCCATACACTAATAAAACTAGGAAAATACATTGCCTCTAGCGAAAGCGTCTCCTTTCCTTTTGCACAATAGTGTAACAATCGACTAATTCCAGTCTGAAGGAATTTTCTAATTTTCTAATTGGTAACAGGCATTAAAAAGGATCGAAAATTTGGGAGCTATATTCATGATAAGCTTTATCGCAGAAAATAGTACGAATTCCATCTGAGCGTAAGGAAGATCTAGAAGAAGAAATGATGGTAGCTTCTAAAACATTAGTGGGATCAAACATGTCGTCGAAAACTAAATATAAAGGCGCTAAACTAAAAAGAATTATTTTTCTAAATTTATTAACGTGTCTTCCACGTTAAATAATCATCAAGCCAAATAATAATAATATAGGGACAAAAATTCTCCTTAAAGATTTGCAATGTATAGGAAAAAAGATTCTCCTTAAATTTTAATTTGCGATTAACGGGTCTTTTAAATGATAAATTAGTAAAAACAGTTAATCGTGACCGAATAAATGAAAGGTGATTTGCAGACAATTCTAAGAAGCAATAGTGATTATACAGATACAACATATTCATGGAAACATTTAATGGAATACCTGATAATACCATTGATGCATTTCACGGTATTATTTTTGTAAAACTTTGGACAGACATATCGCTATGATATATCCGTGATATACGACCCTACAAGGAAATCCAAATCTTGTTTGCGACTATAGATCGTAGATCGTTACATCATAAAATGAAGCACCAGGTACAATACTACCCATAACCTTCTTCATCGGGAAATAGGCCTAATTGTCATCAGTTTGAAAAAACAAACAAAAGTAAACCATAAATGGTGGACACCAAAGGGCAAAAGAACATAAAACAAAGAATAGTAATGATGCACAAGAGACCTAAAATGGATAACTTTCTTTAGAGAAAGCCATCATCTTAGGCCTCTTGTATCTGTTAAGGATTTCATGATCGTAGTCCAGAAGGCAGGGTATAATCTCGTGCGGGTTTCTCAGCACCGACTCGTAGAAACCTCGCGAGACAAACTTAAGATATGTGTAAATATGATCAATGCCCAGATCTTTAGGCAATTGTCTATTGGTTACAAGCCAGGGGGCATTGACCACATTTCGCCGGATTTTATTCTTCAAGACCTGTATCACGAGAATGTTCGTGGGAGTTGTGTTCACCCAAATTGGGGAAGCATAGGATATTGTTTGCGACTGAACAAAAGGTATTTTATTCAATTCGTTTTTTGTATAAATTTAGTGGTGATTAATGTGAAATTTTTTCCTTCGTGTTTTGGTATTAGGATTGGAACTTCGGATGAATAACAGTTTGAATTTCAATGATTTGTCTTTTGGAATATAATCTATCTGTTATTTCTCTTTTTAACCATGCTATCGCAAAAATCAGTGCACACTTTGTGTTCATTTCGTTTTTTGGTATTGTGCGAATCGGTACAAATAATGACAACTTGGTTTAATAACAATATTTTATGTGTGCACACCTTCCATTGCATTAGCAGAACCTTTATTTATCTATTAACAGTAACCCATAAATATGAGCGCGCGATAAGCAAAGAAATATTTACAATGAAAATCGTGAATTCCGAGAAAGATGGATAGTTGAATATTTTTCATTTTGGACAAAGGAACAGCACGTTGTTTAGTGTACAAGAGGCTAAAATGTACTTTAACAATTCCTTAAATATTGATATTTCAAATATAGATCCTAAATATGAAATGGTATTATGCGAGTTGCAGGCAGATGCATTTATTGGATGTGGAAAAGAAACCGGGAAAGAATAGTTTAAACTTCTATCAACAGAAAAATATCCAAATTTAAGAGATTTGGCACTTCAAATACTTGCATTAAGGACACGGCATTTGAGCAGATACCTCGGATCACAATTAATATCGACATTGACATAAAAGAATTTGTAGTCTACCAAATTTATCCTCGGTATCTCTTTAAATAACTATTTGTACGTAATTTTTCTTATGTAAATATTTTAATATTTGTGCGTAACGGCCTTAACGGTAGAAATCTTTATTTCATTCTGAAAGCAGTCAGTGTAATAAAGAAGTAAGTATATTAAACGTAACATTAAATCGTCATTTTTTTACCGTATGCTATTTGGTAGATAAAAGTTATTAATGGAGGGCGAAGACAGCTACCACTATGAATTATAGTATCATTTAGTGTAGTTTTGTGTGTTCGTTTAATCACACAAACCTCAATCTTTCAGCTTCGATTCCAGTTCAGTGACTTAACGTAAATCGCTAAAAATTAACAATAATAGTGTACGACCTGTTATTTTAGAACAGATTTATTATAATATATATAACATACCAAAAGGATTTAACACTTCACCCCACCCGCTGTACATAGCAGGACCGCCTCTTCATTTTCCTAACCTATTTTGTGTAGGAATCTTCACTTTCGTACGAATGTCACATACTAGGTGAGTATTAACTGTACTAGTATTTAATTACAAGGGATATTATATAAAAATATTTTTGTAATCGGAAAAACGCTAAAAAGACAATTCGCAAAAATAAATATATCATTTTAATGTCGTAGTGTACTAGGTCGGTGGCTTGTTTAATAAGAACGTTAATAGTATGTTTTGTGATACCATATTATAACATCGATCTCAAACTCAAATCTCTTTGGCATTTACAAATGAGTCCCTAGAGAGTACAGTCGCTCAAAAAAATATCCGAACACTATGGCATATAAACTGACAGGCTCCTGTCAGACCTCTGTGGCAAGCAGCTGCTTGAGGGCGTATTTATTTTTTATTATTAATGGTTGATTTCAGAATTCAGGAAAAACATCTGACAACGATTATTTTAGAAATTAGTGATCTGTCAAAATCCGTGTTCGTATACGAAGGTTGCCAGATCTCTAATTACTGAAATCATCGTTGCCAGAATTTTTTCTGAATTCTGAAATCAACCATAATGTTCGGATATTTCTTTTGTTCGACTATACATGTATACTAAGCGGTTCCATCATTAAGTGCAGTCCTATATTATGTATATAGTAAGTCAGTTGCAGAATTCAGTAAATTCCTTAAATAAGAGTTTTATAAAATATGCTTCCTAATTTAAAAATCTCCGTCAAATCTATTCAAATCAAAAAATCTTTTACAAACGCAACATTTTTTAAAAATATGCGTTTAGTGTTTAAAGTGTTGTGGAATGAAACATTTAGCAAGTTAGCTTGTTCTGGAAAACGTCATTTATGAATAGTGGAAATTAACATAATTATTATAAGAACTGCTAAAAACACTCTTATATGATTTACTAAAGTTCAATATGACGGTTTTGTTTCTCTTTAACTAGTTTTTATTAACTTAGTAAAACAATTCTTTAAACTGTCATTTTAGCTGTTAAATATTACAATCTTCGCAACTGTGAAAATGGTGAACGAATTTTGTTGAAAATCGACACTGAAATATATTTGATTGCGATGATTTTAATGTAATGCTTATTTAAGAAGTTACTAAGTTATGTATCTGAGTTATTACTGAGATAACATAAAACTGTTCCAAATAAAGCATTGTGCTCTGGACATGCTTTATTTGTGTTATACGTGTTAGAAGTTCATGGCTTGAATCTCCTCGAAGAAGAAGGGTTCCTAGATGACAGTAGAATTGAAAGCACACCACAGAATAACATGTGGAGAATGCTGTGAAATTTGATCAACGTCAGAGGATGTGACGTTTCCATTACCCAACAATGCTGAGTGTTGACATTTCCATTTAGCCCGAAGTACGCCTTCTTACTCCGTAAAATGTTACATGGCCAATTGTTGTCCAGCTCCATCCTATCCAGTCCTAAGCCATGAAAATACCAGTTTGTACGGGAATCAGCGCAACACACTTCGAAGGACCTTGAAGACAGTCGATACCGCAAGATTCAGGAGTGTTACATCGGTCCTGGCTCTAAGAGAAAATACTGCATCAGCCATTTACAACGTGTTCAAAAACCGATAGACCTCCTCTGCAATGGCATTACGATTTATAACCGCTTCTTCAAAATTCTGAGCCCTGTTTTGTAACTCATATTCCTCAAAGGCGTCTCCATCTCATCAGTAAGCGATATTCGGCTTTAGCATTCGTTTCTTTGCTATTGTTATGAAAATAGAGCTTAACCAATAATGCACGATCCTTCAGTTCCGGTGTCCTGGCTCTTTTTATCAACTATTCTAGTAAGTTTGGAAAGGTGAAAATGATCATGATTTCTATTCCGAAAGTGTCAGGTCTCATGATGGCTTTCTGTTTTTATTTTCTAACCACCTAATTGTATATTCTCTTACTAACACGTGATTGCTAAATAATGTGCATGGTTGCCACGTTCAACCCGCTGGCAGTTTTTATAAGAATTTAATTTTTTACCTGCCATTTTATTCTGCATGACTGATTATTATCCGCTTCAAATTTCAGTTTTGTGCAACTAATCGTTTTTATCCGCAGACCTACAAATTAACGTAGTTTCATTTAACCACTCAGTATGTATCATTAGTTTGAACGTTTCACTTGAGACCTTCTTCTCCTTTTGAGGGCGGCGGTGACTCAGTCTGTAGCGCGCCAGCTCGTAATCTGTAGTTCCCAGGTTCGAATCCCAACTGGGTCAGGATTGAGATTAATCTCCCTAAAATTCCCTGACCTGCCCATGGTCAGTAGGGGACACCGATGGGCTTTGAAAGGGCGCCGTCCGTCGGATGGGACGTTAAGTCATGGACTGGTGTCCAGGAGATCTATACCCTGTGCACGTTAAAGAATACGCTGTATGGCCTTGACGGGAGGCTACCATCTGTCTCCCAGCATCTGTTCCAGTGGGTCCCCTCCACCAACTTTCTCTGAGACTTCGGGGTCCTTGTGACCTGGCCATTTAGCCCATTGTGTGCAAAAAAGTGCCGCTCAGAGGTAAAACAACCCAACGTTGAAGAAAACATTGCATGGCCTTGACGGGAGGCTACTATCTGTCTCCCAACATCTCTGCCAGTGGGTCACCTCCCCCAACCTACTCTAAACATTCGTGATCCTTGTGACTTGGCCATTTTGCCCATTGTGTGCAAAAATAGTTCCCCTCAGAGGTAAAACAACCCAACTGTAAAGAACACGCTGGATGGCCTTGACGGGAGGCTAAGATCTGTCTCCCAACAGCTGTTCCATTGAGTCCCCTCCCCCAACCTTCTCTGAGCCTTCGGGGACCTTGACCTGGTCATTTAGCCCATGGTGTGCAAAAAAGTGCCGCCCAGTGGTAAAATAACCCAACATTCTCCTTTTATAAATTTCAAGGTTAAATCCTAACCTCGATTGAGATAATAAATAACCTTTTATTTGTTGAAACTTTACCTAAAATATTATTTAGTTTCATAAAGAAATAGAAGTACAAACGTAAAGTCTGACCACGGATGAGTGTAAGAGCATGCAATTACACATGAAAACTCATCATACATAGATTCAGTGGTGGCCCATAAGCATCTAAAAAGCGAAAGCAATCCGTATCGCGAAACCAATTTATAAGATTGGAGGAAAGTTTTTTGGTATTGCTGGACAGTATTTGGGGTCGGTAGTTTTACCTTTGAGAGATACAGTCGCTCAAAAAAATATTCGAACATTATGGTTGATTACAGAATTCAGAAAAATATCTGGCAACGATATTTTTAGAAAAAGTGATCTGGCAATCTTCGTTCGTACAACTTACAGAATAGCATTAGCTAATTTCTAACTGTATCACTATCCAGTCCTGTTCTAACCATATCCATGGCAATTGTAATTTGGTAAGAAAAGAAACAACAATGGGCTCGGTAAAATTTATTTATATATTACTAGAAATCAATCGTTGTCATGGCATTTACCAAACTGGTTGTCTCTGATTGGTTTAATCTGCTCTGATGTCGTTACGCAGTTCAGCTTCCCGCTTAAGAAAAGCACTGAAACTAAATAACCCAATCAGAGACAACATGTCCGAAAAATACAAATTCATGAACAAGTCACTTCCAGTACATACTTACAGAAACACGGAGAGTGAATAATGGAATCAATAACACTTATTAATTATTTTCTGGTACAAAGTATTCTAAATAATAAATGATCTTGTAAGTCACTACAGACAACCAATATTAACATACAGAATACCATTAGCTAATTTCCAACTGTATCACTATGCAGTCCTGTTCGAACCATACCCATGGTCTACACCAACTCACTTCCCAGAAACAAGCATATCTATAGACTTCAATGTCGACACGACTCCGTTCACAAAAATTCTAATTAACTATGACTTTTTATCCACGTTTAACCTTCTGATATAATAAAATAAATAAATAACAAATACCCCTTAAAAAAGCTGCTAGCCACAGAGATCTGACAGGAGCCTGTCAGTTTATACGCCAGAGTAGAAAGTCTGAGAGGATGGCGGGACCTCAGCAGAAATACAACACGAACATCCATGCCTTAACCCAGTGCTCGAACCTAGGACCCTTAGGTCATAGCAAAAAGCGGAAACCACTCGGTCACGGGATGGCATACGCTTCTGATATACACATATTAATTACAATTCATAATTAATCCATTCAAAATGCTGGTAAACGATTTTAAGAAATTATGAACTTTTTAACCGTATATTTTAGCAGAATCAACTAATATTAGACTAAAACCAAAAGAGTCCAAACATATTTTACGTTAGAATTTAGCAATTAATTGCTTTAATGCTTCTAAGAGAGATTGTTATATAAGCTTCCATCATACTTAGGCAATGTTAATCATTTTCGAAAACTTTAGCAGTAGTTTATTTGACCTGTAAGGTACATTTTGGGAAAATGTTTTCTTTCACAAATTTCACAATTTCACAAATCTTTTCACACTTTGTTAACAAAATACGGGGCCGGATCTGGTGGTGGTGGTGGGCAAAAGATTGCTCCCTCTTTGAGAACTTTAATAAAGGTAATGGAAGTCAAAAATATTAAACATTTGCATATTCATTCATTTTTCAAGATAATTTTCTAAGACATCTGAAATGGAGAGTCAATATTATACTTCAAAGGAAATCCGGTATTCCCTCTCCCGATCTTAATTTCATCACCTCCCCAATTCTTTTTTCTAGATTAGAGCCTGTTATACGAGTATGCGATGGATATCAATTGCAAACAAAACGGATGTAATTGAACAGATTTCGTAATTAACTCTATTCAGGTTTAAATTAAGATAAAATTTGAAATTGACTTAAAAATATATTATAGAAAGTTTGGTGAAACTGGATCTCTAATTGATGATGCCCTTGGTCATAACCATTATAAAGGTATGATAGTTAACCTTACTTCTTACTTTACTTCCTTCCTTCCATAACTTTAAACGCTTTTTTTTCCATAACTTTTAACTTTTAACTTTTTTTTAACGCGAGTGACTTTTCTTAAACCTACTAACTGCTTTTATTCAACAAGACATTGAAGAATCACATTTTAGCATTTCCATTTATTTAAAACCAGTTTAAACATCGAACCCGTTGATCGTTACCATTTGTTTTGTCTGCGGATCATTCCAAAAAGTGGTAAAGTCGATTGCCATGAGAAATAAACACCTCTTTCCTAAATTCTGAACTACCGTTTTCTTCATATGTTGCTTTTACTAATGATCTGAAACACGTAAATTTTATATATCGTATGCTTCAAATGAATTGTTTCTACAGGAATATTCAAGCATTGCCATCTTAATTCCAATTAAAGGATACAAAAAATTAACATCCAAATGTGTATGAAAAGATGTTGTTACATCAGATGAACGCGCTACATTGGCATGTGACAGGTGTATCATGAAGCTCGTCTATACTTAGCATGAAGATTTACGTAATTAACTGTTTAGAAAGAGAATGCTTTGAAAAGAGTAAGAAGTGTAAAAAAAGCAAAGAGATAGTAGAGTAGTAAAAAGAAGAAGGAGATAGTGTATTAAATTAGTGTTGTGTAATGCTATGTAAAAGGACTGCTCTTATTTCATTTAAGATGAAGCCTGTTTCCGGTGGAGAAGAGGAATCAACGGTAAAGTTTGTTATTGGGTCCTCTATCAGGGGAGATTAATGTTAAATGTTTCACATGTATAAGGTATAAAGTTTTTTTAAGGTTATTTAAATGTCACAAATGAGATTCAATATAATGTTTTTTGTCTTTTTGCTAAGAGAAAGAGAAGTACTTATGTTTGGATAAAATTGATTAATTTGTAATAATATTGTGCAATTGTAATAAATTACATCATTCATATTTTAGTGGTATTCAAATGTGCTATTTATGAATTCACGCTAAACTTTCATCTCTTTGAATACATAACAATATTTTATTGAATTTTGAAACCAGTCAGAGAATTTCATAAATTTTTCCTAAACATTATATATCTTAGATATTTCAGTGGAGCAGTTCGACGGTGTATTTAAGTAAGTTTTCTTTTATATCTATTTATATATGCAAAGGAAGCTAAGATATAAGTACAGATAATTACCGCTATGAAATGCGATATAGTTCAGTACAGTTTTGATTTGTCTTTTAATCGATATCATTTTCTTACTCAACATCAGGTCCTTCCAGAAACTCAATTTGGTTTTCGGCGCCATCGATCGACTGAGCACCAGATTCTTAGAGTTGTGGAAAAAATCTCTGAAGCTCTCAATAAAAAAGAAACTCTGGCAGCCGTCTTTCTAGACGTGGCCAAAGCATTTGACCGCGTTTGGATTGGCGGCTTGATTTACAAGCATAACAAAATGGGAGTGCCCACTGGCCTTACATCTCTCCTGCAATCCTACTTAACAAATCGAACCTTCCAAGTTTGTGTCAAGTCTTCTATATTTACGAAGAGAGTTATGGCTGCAGGAGTCCCACAAGGCTCTTTGCTAGGTCCTACTCTCTTCTCGCTATCTCTTTATGATCTGCCATCATTTCAGCAAGTTCAAGTTGCGCAATACGCTGACGACATTGCCCTTATATCGCCATCACTTGGATCGGAATTTGCTATTCGACGTTTGCAAAAATCCTTTGATGAGTTAGATAAATGGTATCATCGATGGAAGATCAAAATAAATACAGATAAAAGCAATGCTATTCTATTCACCAATAAACGGATTAAAAATCCTACTCCACTACATTTCTTAGGCCAAGATATCAAATGGCAAGATACCGTAAAATATCTCGGAATTACGTTGCATAAAAGGCTCAAGTAAAATCATCATGTGAAGGACATAATTTCCAAAGTTAACGCTGTACGATGCCAATTGGGTCCCCTTATAGGAAGAAATTCAGTGCTATTGATCGACCACAAACTTCTGTTATACAATACGGTCATCCGTCCTATAATACTTTATGCATCCCCAATATGGGCGAATACCTCGCTAAGAACATTAAAAAGATTCAGACTTTACAAAACAAATATTAAGATCTGCAGTTAATGCTCCATGGTTTATTACCAACAAGCAATTGCACAAAGATTTGGGTATTGATCATATTTTTAGTTATATCAAGTTTATCTCTAAAAACCTTTATGATGCAGTCTTGAAAAACCCAAACGAAATTATATCAAAACTATTTGATTATGATCATGAAAACCTTAACTCTTTCAAGAGACCTAAGATGATGGTTTTTCTCTTCAGAAAGCTATACACTTTAGCTCTCTTGACTCTCTTATCTTGCTTTTGAAATTAGTTCTTTTCTGCCTTTCGAAGCCCACTTTTATGGTTTACTCACCATTTGATTTATATCTGAAACCAATTGGGCATACCTTTCGATGGAGAAGGTGATGGGCAAAAGTTCGCCTGGAACTTCACAAATGAATTGATGACCTATGACCTATATCGATATCATTCACAAGGTTACAATCTATATCAGTGGCTTACAACTTAAGCCGCTAAAATGAATACGAAAAGCATTCAACTTGTTAAATAACTACATAAAATATATATTATATTCAAGAAGGAATTTAAATTAGCTATTCATATATATTTTGGGAACATGAAAATGTTGTTGTTTTCTGTTTGGATTTGCAGAGCCATGGCCAAAATATTCAAGTAAATTTGACAAACGGAACAGTATTTTAGATTTATTTGTATAATGATCTGAGTTATCCAAACTGAATGTGAATTAATCTGATGAATTTAAAGCCTATTTAAGTTACACTTTCTTGTAATAGTTAAGATATTTTAATAGATATTTTAAGTTAAAAGATCTTGCGGTTTTACCAAATAGCTGTACCTGCATTTCCATTTCTTCAAATTATTATCTAACCAGCCAACAATTTAAAGTTATGCAAAGGATCGGGTTAACGATAAAATATATTGTGGGAGTGGATACTTAATCCCCATATAATGTATAATTATACGTATATATTCATACACCTCTGTTCCACGGTTTACAGTCGCTCAAAAAATATCCGAAATCTATGGTTGATTACAGAAAGAAGAAAAAATATCTGCAACGATTTTTTTAGAAATTAGTGATCTGAAAACCGTATACGTACACAAAGGCTGCCAGATCACTAATTTCTAAAAAAATTCTTTGCCGGATATTTTTTCTGAATTCTGTAATCAACCATATCGTTCGGATATTTTTTGAGCGACTGTACATTAAAGAGCATCTCTCTCCTCTCAGCTGTCGAGTGTATCCGCTTCCCCAATCTTCTTTGAGATTTTGAAATCATCGTGTGTGAAAAAAGTGCTGCTCAGTGGTAAAGTAATTCAACAAAATGCAACCTTAATGAAATGCATATTTAGGTGAATTCTGTAGATAAGCATATGTAATACCAAAATAAATATCATGTTAATAACATTCAATTGACGAATTGATAGTGCACAAACAATGTAAAGGAGAAGAGCTATTGATAACACTGAACATTTAATTCATCAATATTCCTTTGCATTTGGGGTTTATATAATTCTTTTCCTGGATGTTTGGAAAATGATCTTCTCTGTTGTTCCTGTGCACGATAAACTCAACTGTAGAGCTCCAGTTATATATTCAGAACATCCAGGTGGTGCGGACCGTTAGTAACTTTCAAAAGAGATACTCTCTTGTGGAAGTGAACGGAAGGGGAGGGCTGCCAGATTAGTGTGGCCTACTAATCTGGATAACTATGGCTACTTTTCTTTTTTTTTTCTACCCTGCTGAGGAGTGGTCAATCACACAGGGTCCTGGTGCTGACCATATAAACCTACTGGGCTGGACAGATCTATGGCTCTGAGCTTGATTATGGATCCTGATTTTGCTACACTGGTGGGCTTCTGTGGAGGGAAAATCTTCCGCTGTGTTTTCTGTTTCTTTGTGGGTTGACAGCCCCAAGTGAATAGATTCACAGGATATGTTTATCAGCTGGTGGATAATCCTGATCAGAAGTCATCGCAGGCACCTGAACCCTTTGCTTCTATTGGCATCGTCAAATTCTACATTGGAGGAAGTCATCCAGTGTAAATGGCTTCAGCCTTTAGTAGTGGGGGAACGGGTCTTTGCCCCATGTCTGCGATTAGGGGGCTGTTTGATATTGTCGGCATTCCCTCTCTCAATAAACATAGTTTCTTTAAACATCCCACTAACCATTTTCTCTCCATAGGTAGTTGGAATGTGAGGACTCTGCACAGAACTTTTTCTCTTGATGTCCTCACACAAGAATTCCACCATTATCATTTAGATATTCTCGGCTTGCAAGAGACCAGATGCACAGGTAAAGGTCAGATTCTTAAAAATAATCTTAAATTTCTCTTTTCAGGGAGGGACGACAATAAGCATCACCAAGGCGTGGGTCTGCTTCTCAGCAGACACGCTAGCGATGCTCTTCTAGGATATGAGTGCATTAATGAAAGGTTTCTTACAGCAAAATTTCAGACAAGCGTTAAAGACTTGAATGTTATCTGCTGTTATGCCCCCACTGAGGATGCCGATGAGGATCAGAAGGATAGGTTTTATGAACAACTTCAGGATATTTTGAATTCTGTCAGGAAAGGAGATATTACCCTTGTTCTTGGTGACTTCAATGCCAAAGTTGGTACTGACTCTGCCCTATGGGGAGGAGTAATAGGCCCTTTTGGTATTGGTAGCTGCAATGGCAATGGGCAACGTCTCCTACAGGTAAGTAAACTCAATGGATTCAGAATAACTAACACTTATTACAAACACCGTGACATACATAAGTACACATGGGTTTCACCTGATGGGCTGCATAAGAATATGATTGATTACATATTAATTAACAGCAAATGGGCTAGTTCTGTTAGGAATACCAGGGCATATAGGGGAGCTGAAATTGGATCTGACCATTACCTTGTTAAAGGTGTGTTGCAACTTAAACTTAAAAAGTGTTGTGCTAGGGTTAAAAAATTTACTTTTAATACTGAAGCTCTGAAAGATCCAGCTATAGCCAAATCTTACCATGATAGGTTACTTAGTCATTATGACAGTCATGGCTTGCTTACTACTGAAGTTGAGGAAGAATGGGATAATTTAAACAGGCTTTTTTGGACGTTAACAGTACTCTTTTAGGAAAAAAGGAGCAGAAGAGGCAGAATTATCTGAGTGATAAGGCACTTGAGCTTATTCCGGAAAGAAAGAACTGCAGGAATGTCCTTAATCAATACCCTACTAGTCCTAATAGAAAGCATTACAGAGAACTTAATAAACGTGTAAAAGATCAGTTAGCTGCTGATAAGAACCTTTGGCTTGATGGTTTGGCTGACAAAGCCGAGGAAGCAGTTAGACAGCAAAACAGCAGAGAGCTGTACCAGATAGTTAATGTTTTGTGTGGTAGAAAACGGACAGGCATACAAGGATTGAAGGATAAACAATGTAAGGTTATAGAAGGGGAGGATTCTGTCATGGCTAGGTGGGCTGAGCATTTCAGTGATGTTCTAAACAATGTGGTTAGTTCTACTCCCATTGTTTGCAATGATGATAGATGCATTGGTGGCTTTAATGTTGGCCTTATAACACAGTCTGAAGTTATTTTGGTTATTTCTAAACTTAAACTTCATAAATCCCCAGGGGTAGATGAAATTACTACGGAAATGCTTAGAGCTGGGAATGTTTCGGTTACCACTTGGATGACTGAAATTCTGAATATCTTTTATGATAAAGGCATGGTTCCTAAGGTTTTTTCCAGAGCTATTGTTATCCCTATTTTCAAAAAAGGTGATCGCAGTTCTTGTGATAACTATAGGAGTATCAGCCTACTCTCTGTTCCAGGTAAAGTTCTTTCCATGATTGTGCTTAATAGAATTAAGAATCTGGTTGACAGTCAATTGCGTGATGAGCAATGTGGATTCAGAAGTGGTAGGGGATGTGTGGATCAGATATTTTCACTTAGGCAGATTCTTGAGAAATGTTTAGAGTTTCAGAAACCTTTGGTTGCTAGCTTTGTTGATTTCAAAAAGGCTTTCGACTCTGTTGATCGTCATAATTTGTGGTTGATTGTGAAATCATATGGTATACTAGACAAGTTAGTTAACATTATGAAAGCTCTCTATAATAACACTGAGTCGTGTGTGAGAGTTGGTAAGGCTTGTAGCAATTGGTTTAGCATTACTTCTGGTGTTCGACAAGGGTGCATTTTGTCTCCTTTTCTCTTTAGCTTGGTTATTGATTATGTTATGCGAAATTCACTTCAAGGGAAATATTTTGGCCTTAAATGGGCTGGAAATACGAAAATTTCTGATTTAAATTATGCTGATGATTTAGCCCTTTTGGCAAATGATGTTGATGAGATGAACTCTTTCATTCGTGCTGTTGATGAGACTGGTAGTAGAGTAGGTTTGGTTATAAACAGAGAGAAAACTAAAGTGATGAAAATTGGTCAGGCAGGCTGTGATTCAGTTAATCTGAATGGTTGCAGTCTTGAGCAGGTGTCACAGTTTAATTATCTTGGGAGCTATGTAACAGAGAATGGTGATGTGCGGCATGAGATTAACAGACGAATAGGGATTGCTGCCGGGACTTTTAAGAATCTATGGAGAGTGTGGAGAAATAGGCGTTTACACCTAAAGACTAAAATTAGACTGTATAATAGTTTGGTTCTTTCTAGGGTTAGTTATGGTAGTGAAACTTGGACACTTTGTAAACAAGATAACAGGAAACTAGATGCTTTTGATTCCAGATGCTTACGCAGTATCTTGGGCATTAGGTGGTTCAACTTTGTAACGAATGATGAGGTTAGGCAAAGGAGTTTGCAACCTCCTTTAAGCAGCATATTGTGCAGAGAGAGACTCCGTTGGTTTGGCCATGTTGCCCGTATCGATAATTATAGATTGGCGAATAGGGTTATGAACATTGTGCCTAAAGGCCTCAGAAAGAAGGGGAGACCTAGGATGCGGTGGGCAGACAATGTCAAACAGGACCTTGTTAGAATTGGTGTGCAGTGGCCAGATGCAGTATATGTAGCTCAGGATAGACTTACTTGGAGAACTAAATTGAACGGTCTGGTTGGACCTCCGTAGCCCATGGCTGTTTGAGGATGAGGATGGATGGATGGGAGAGTCTCCATTTCATAATAAGTAATTCTTAAAAAGTTCGATAAAATCTATTGACATCTTCCCTTTATTTTCTGTTTATGTACTCTTTGGAAATACGATTTTACGGATTTGGGTTGGGTTACCTCTGAGCAGCACTTTTTTGCACACCATGGGCTAAATGGCCAGGTCACATGGACCCCGAATGATCAGAGAAGGTTGGGGGAGGGGACCCACTATAACAGCTGTTAGGAGACAGATGGTAGCCTCCAGTCAAGGCCATCCAGCGTGTTCTTTAACGTACACAGGGTATGGCTCTCCCGCACACGGTGCCACGGCTTAACGTCCCATCCGACGGACGGCGGCCTTTCCAAGCCCATCGGTGTCCCCTACTGACCGTGAGCAGGGCGGGGAATTTTGAGGAGATAAATCTCAACGCTGACCCAGCTGGGACTCGAACCTGGGAACTACAGATTACGAGCCTGGCACGGTACCGACTGAGCCACCCCCGCCCCTCGATTTTACGGAGATTCCAATATATCATTAGTTACCTTACGATGAAAAGAGTTTGGAAAAGACTTGCATATTTCACTGGAAATTAATTTACACTCTACAGTTTGATAGTCATATCGTAATCTTTTATGTCAATTTCTGAAGAGAAAGATTCGATTTCTCTTTGCAAATTTCTAATGTATGGAAAATCTCAAACAGTTATTTAACGCAATATATTTCAATGAATTAGTTCTTTCAGTCATGGCATCAATAAGTGAATTATATAAAACAGTTCATAATTACATAGAACATTAATTATTTCGCTACAGAATTTTACATATTTGACAATAAACGTAATCAATTGAATCATCTTTGACGAAACAAGGCGCACGAAAGGTTTTCAGTAACAATTTGTTCCTTTTCTCATTTCAATTCTTCTTCACACAAAGAGGAATTTCCTATCGGTTCTTGATAGAAAGTTGAAACAGATGAATATATAATAGTGTAAGGTATAACTACGAATACATGTAATCATGAGAGGTAAGTGAAATTACATATTTTGCCGTAAAAAGTTACAATAACTGAATGCTAAGCAAAGTGTTTGGATTGTAAGTATTTTACCATGGTTTCCATAAATTAAGACTTAAAAACAAACTGAAAGCACCGTTTTCTCGAAATCCATTTTGATCTCTTACATGTGAATGGGAATATAAGTTGAGTTAGGTTCTTTTACCTATGAGTAGCACCTTTTTATACACAATTTGCTAAGTGGCCAGGTCACAACGACCCTGAAGGGGGAAACCACTGGATAACTGCTACAAGACAGACTGTAGCCTCCCTTCAACGCCATTCAGGGTGTTCTTTAAGCTGAAGGTTCTATCAGTGGTCAAGTACGCACATCATTGTATGGTTCCCATTGCACTACGCGATGAAATTGACCTTCTGGTGGGAGACTGAAGGGATTGATTATGCCCTTCAACAGTGAGTTTACGCACCCAGTTGTGTGTGTGGCGAAAAGAGATTGTACAGTGATGTTATGCATCATCTTTCACAGCCTCAATGCCATCACTGGGTGGCAAACCCAATAGACTTGCTGCACCAAGTGGAACGGACGAGCTATATAACAACTCTGGATATGCAAAAGGGATATTGGCAAATACCAATCAGCCCCTGTAGTAAAGGTCACACAGCATTCGTGACCCACCGCGGGCTGTACCAATGGGAAGTGCTTCTCTTCCTGCTGAAAATCTCTGGGGCATTTTTCTAGAAAATTGTGTATACCACAATTACACCCCATGTTGATTATTGCTGTGCATATCCAGATGATATAGCTTTCTCTTTCGAACAGATGGGAGGATCATCTGAACATCTTGGAGCGGATCTTAGGGATATCAATGTCAAATATTTCACCATCAATCTAGTAAAGTATACTTGGAGGAGTAGAGAGACCAAATATTTTGGCCAAATTTTGGGTCCATGCAAAACTAGAGGTCATCAGAAAGATGAAAGCTCCTCGAATGAAGAAAGAACTAAAGAGCATATTGGGACTCTTAGGCTATTACCGACACTATCTATATCTGTATACAACGATTGTAAAGCCACTCTCAGACGTGACTCTGAAGCAGGCACCTGTAGAGTTGCAATGGTGCATACAAGCAGATACGGCATTCGAGGCACTGAGCGGGGGGAAAGTCTGCTAGACAGCAAGATGCAATACGCTTCCAGAATGCAAAATGCAGAATGTAAAGTCCTGCGTGACCTTACATTCTGCATTGAAATGCCTCTGCGCTTGCGGTCTGCGCATGTCTCTCCCAGATTAAAGCCCAGGGACAAGAACATCCCATCACCTTTACTTCAAATAAGCTCACGGAACCCAGCAGAAATGTGGTGGTGGCGATGTGTGTGTGGAAGGCTTTGGCTGGGGCGTTAGAATTTAGCATTTCAAACTAATGGAAGAGTCAGGAAAATCAAATGACAATATTAAATATGTTACTACCAATCCATCTAAAATCTGCATTTTCCTAATTTTCCTTTAAATATAATTTTACGCTATAATTGAAAGTCTAATCACTTTATTAACCAACATCTCTCCTTTCCATTTCACTCTGTAGACTTCATGATTTGCACGACTGAAATTTCTCATATTTATTTTAAGTTTATTACGCAACAGCTGTAATTTTTTTCAACTTTTTTGCTGTCAGCTGAAAGATCGCTTCATTTTCATAAAATAAATTTTTCTTTTAATTTGTGACTTTATCCAAGTGAATTTTTTTTCTTTAAAATATCATCATTGAATTTTCAAATTAGCTTTTTCTCATTATCGAAAGTCATTTTTTCTCTTAGATTATCTATCAATAATGCAGTAACGTTTGCAGTTGTTTTTTTCTAGAGATTTTATCTACTGTCCGTGGTGATTTAAACATTTTATCTCAGTCTTAAGGGACCAGCACGCACACCCTTTCAGAATACTAGAAAGGGTAAGAGAGTGTCTAAAAATATCTAACATATTTAGCAAATTTGAAAGACTTATAAAACGGAGACGGAGGATGTGCTTTCCGCATTAATCTGGTCTTTTGAGCGCCCCACGTGCATTTTTCCTGCTTGATGATGTTCCTTACTCCCCAGTTTCTCCCCTTCGATATTTTGTTGATCCCGGCCGGTCACTATTATTGCGACGTCTTATATTGCATCCCATTTTACTGTATGTGTAACTCGACAGTATATGTTACATTCAATAAATTATCCAACCGTTAAAAAATCTCTTTCAAATGAATTCTTCGATTCTGGACTTCTTATAATGCATCCAATGGATGCGTTCCGGATTTTCATACACAAACATAATCTGCTATGGATAAAACGAAACATTTCATCTTTGTAATTAAAGAGTTTCAAACATCAGCGGTAGTTTAAGCAGGAATAAAAAAAATTTTGAGACCGATTGGCATAATCGGTATTGTATATTGTATCGAGTCTAAACATATCAAAAGGCCGTTCACCAATATGAATATCAGCAAGAGGGAAAATACAAGCAGGAGAGCAACAACTATTGATGTTTCTCTATAAAAACGATGCAACACAATTGTTCATGGATGAGCTTCGAACGTAACCTCTGGAGTTGAACTTGCGCCTTTAGCCCTGTATAAGCGGATGATGATAGCGAAGATGAGAGAAGAATTGAAGAAACTCAAGCTTCATATCCAGCATCATCCATCACAAAATTATCACCCAACTCCATCTGCAATCGAAACAACTCGTCATTTACTTCTCAAGATAAAACGTTTTGCATTTCAGTCCCTTAAAATATATTTTATTCTATTAATTTTACACGGGAGGGCGACAATTGGGTGAAAGTCAATTACGTTGATAACAAAGGGAAATGCGACAATTCGGTGGATACGACAACCGGGAGGATACGACAATTGGATAGATAATTGGATGGGAAACAATTAGGAGGATATTACAATTGGGTTCAAATAAGAAAATTATGAGAAATAAAAATTATCCATGTTAAAATTATTACTGACATGGCGGGAATCGAACCCGCAACTCTCTAGATACATACGAGGGCGCTCTACCATAAAAACCACGCTTCAGACGAAAATACTCTTCTAGGAAAGACATAAATCTTTCACTGAAATGTGGCGGACCTTGCGCCATCTATACTTCAGTAGAGGCAACTTATTTTCGAATTGTTGCCAATGATTTAAATGTTATTGAGAAGGTCACTCACTCTTAAGTGTTCCTACCGAAATAATTCTAAATTACAGGATCGCGGTGCAGTATTTGTGTCTTTCATATATCGGAACAGAAAGAATTGATTCAAAGCTTTATTAAAAGTCCAGTAAGAAAAAATTGATGTTATACAGGATGTTTAAAATTCCCTGTACATTTCTAATTGTTTCATTACATCATCATCATCATCATCCTCAAGCAGCCATGGGCTCCGGAGGTCCAACCAGACCGTGCAATTTAGTTCTCCAAGCAAGTCTATCCTGAGCTACATCTACTGCATCTGGCCACTGCACACCAATTCTAACAAGGTCTTGTTTGACATTGTCAGCCCACCGCATCCTAGGTCTCCCCTTCTTTCTGAGGCCTTTAGGCACACTGTTCATAACCCTATTCGCCAATCTATAATTATTCATACGGGCAACATGGCCAAACCAACGGAGTCTCTCTCTGCACAATGTGCTGCTTAAAGGAGGTTGCAAACTCCTTTGCCTAATCTCATCATCAGTTACAAAGTTGAACCAACTAATGCCCAAGATACTGCGTAAGCATCTGGAATCAAAAGCATCTAGTTTCCTGTTATCTTGTTTACAAAGTGTCCAAGTTTCACTACCATAACTAACCCTAGAAAGAACCAAACTATTATACAGTCTAATTTTAGTGTTTAGGTGTAAACGCCTATTTCTCCACACTCTCCATAGGTTCTTAAAAGTCCCGGCAGCAATCCCTATTCGTCTGTTAATTTCATGCCGCACATCACCATTATCTGTTACATAGCTCCCAAGATAATTAAACTGTGACACCTGCTGAAGACTGCAACCATTCAGATTAACTGAATCACAGCCTGCCTGACCAGTTTTAATCACTTTAGCTTTCTCTCTGTTTATAACCAAACCTACTCTACTACCAGTCTCATCAACAGCTAGAATGAAAGAGTTTATCTCATCAACATCATTTGCCAAAAGGGCTAAATCATCAGCATAATCTAAATCAGAAATTTTCGTATCTCCAGCCCATTTAAGGCCAAAATCTTTCCCTTGAAGTGAATTTCGCATACCATAAACAATAACCAAGCTAAAGAGAAAAGGAGACAAAATGCACCCTTGTCGAACACCAGAAGTAATGCTAAACCAATTGCTACAAGCCTTACCAACTCTCACACATGACTCAGTGTTATTATAGAGAACTTTCATTATGTTAACTAACTTGTCTGGTATACCATATGATTTCACAATCAACCACAAATTATGACGATCAACAGAGTCGAAAGCCTTTTTGAAATCAACAAAGATAGCAACCAAAGGTTTCTGAAACTCTAAACATTTCTCAAGAATCTGCCTCAGTGAAAATATCTGATCCACACATCCCCTACCACTTCTGAATCCACATTGCTCATCAAGCAATTGACTGTCAACCAGATTCTTAATTCTATTAAGCACAATCAAGGAAAGAACTTTATCTGGAACAGAGAGTAGGCTGATACCCCTATAGTTATCACAAGAACTGCGATCACCTTTTTTGAAAATAGGGATAACAATAGCTCTGGTAAAATCCTTAGGAACCATGCCTTTATCATAAAAGATATTCAGAATTTCAGTCATCCAAGTGGTAACCGAAACATTCCCAGCTCCAAGCATTTCCGTAGTAATTTCATCTACCCCTGGGGATTTATGAAGTTTAAGTTTAGAAACAGCCAAAATAACTTCAGATTGTGTTATAGGGCCAACATTAAAGCCACCAATGCATCATTGCATCATTGCAAACAATGGGATTAGAACTAACTACATTGTTTAGAACATCACTGAAATGCTCAGCCCACCTAGCCATGATAGAATCCTCCCCTTCTATAACCTTACCTTGTTTATCCTTCAATCCTTGTATGCCTGTCCGTTTTCTACCACACAAAACATTAACTGTCTGGTACAGCTCTCTGCTGTTGTGCTGTCTAACTGCTTCCTCGGCTTTGTCAGCCAAACCATCAAGCCAAAGATTCTTATCAGCAGCTAACTGATCCTTTACAAGTTTATTAAGGTCTCTGTAATGCTTTCTATTAGGACTAGTAGGGTATTGATTAAGGGCATTCCTGCAGTTCTTTCTTTCCGAAATAAGCTCAAGTGCCTTATCACTCAGATAATTTTGCCTCTTCTGCTCTTTTTTTCCTAAAAGAGTACTGTTAGTGTCCAAAAAAGCCTGTTTAAAATTATCCCATTCTTCCTCAACTTCAGTAGTAAGCAAATCATGACTGTCATAATGACTAAGTAACCTATCATGATAAGCTTTGGCTATAACTGGTCTTTCAGACCTTCAGTATTAAAAGTAAATTTGTAACCCTAGTAGAACACTTTTTAAGTTTAAGTTGCAACACACTTTTAACAAGGTAATGGTCAGATCCAATTTCAGCTCCCTTATAAGACCTGGTATTGCTAACAGAACTAGCCCACTTGCTGTTAATTAATATATAATCAATCATATTCTTATGCAGCCCATCAGGGGAAACCCATGTGTACTTATGTATGTCACGGTGTTTGTAATAAGTGTTAGTTATTCTGAATCCATTGAGTTTACTTACCTGTAGGAGACGTTGCCCATTGCCATTGCAGCTACCAATTCCAAAAGGGCCTGTTACTCCTCCCCATAGGGTAGAGTCAGTACCAACTTTGGCATTGAAGTCACCAAGAACAAGGGTAATATCTCCTTTCTTGACAGAATTCAAAATATCCTGAAGTTGTTCATAAAACCTATCCTTCTGATCCTCATCGGCATCCTCAGTGGGGGCATAACAGCAAACATTCAAGTCTTTAACGCTTGTCTGAAATTTTGCTGTAAGAAACCTTTCATTAATGCACTCATATCCTACAAGAGCATCGCTAGCGTGTCTGCTGAGAAGCAGACCCACGCCTTGGTGATGCTTATTGTCGTCCCTCCCTGAAAAGAGAAATTTAAGACTATTTTTAAGAATCTGACCTTTATCTGTCCATCTGGTCTCTTGCAAGCCGAGAATATCTAAATTATAACGGTGGAATTCTTGTGTGAGGACATCAAGAGAAAAAGCTCTGTGCAGAGTCGTCACATTCGAACTACCTATGGAGAGAAAATTGTTAGTGGGATGTTTAAAGAAACTATGTTTATTGAGAGAGGGAATGCCGACAATATCAAACTACCCCCTAATCGCAGACATGGGGCGCTCCCTCCCCATTTATTACCCATTCCACCACCACTAAAAACTAAAGCCATCTACTCTGGAAGACTTCCTCCAATGTATAATTTGACGATGCCAATAGAAGCAAAGGGTTCAGGTGACTGCGATGACCTCTGCTCAGGATTATCCACCAGCTGATAAACATATCCTGTGAATCTATTCACTTGGGGCTGTCAACCCACAAACAAACAGAAAACACAGCGGAAGATTTTCCCTCCACATAAGCCCACCAGTGCAGCAAAATCAGGATCCATAATCAAGCTCAGAGCCATATATCTGTCCAGTTCATTACAAAGGGAAAAAAATTATTTTATTGAGTGTCGTACTAGTGAGGGTATTTACTTTGTTAGTCTCTTTGTTTGCCTCTGGTGTCATGTTTTGATATCCCTATTATTTTATGTTGAGAAAAAGTGGGTGTGGAAAATAAAATTCGTTTCAATCAAATCAGTTGAAAGAAAGTAAAAATTATCGTTCATGTAGTGAAATGCGTAATATATATCAGACAGATTCATTGAAACGAGTTTTCAAAAAATTCGATATATTGGAATATCAGATTATTGAGAGTAGATGTAAATGCTTTAATGATTAAAAGACCAGACGGAATAAATGTTGTTCTTTGCAGTTTCTTTCCTGGCTTCCTTCGATTACAAATAATCAATTAATATATTTTAATCAATGTCGTATTATAGAGAATAGAGACAAATGCGTCATTAATCGTGGGTTAGCTAAAATACACTAAATGACGGTTGGTTTAGTTTCCAAAAGGCTTTGATATTCGATTTGGTAGTACAGAAAGGAAAGGATTTTTCGTTTTATTCAATGTAGGATTTGTGAGATTACAAAATACTTATTCTGATTACGTTCCTGCAGCTCCTTTCCTTTGATTTAAGATTGTTCCGTTTAGAAGAAACATAATGAAATTGATTCGTGAAAATCCGTTTCGAGAAAAGCCTGATTAGCGAGAATAATAATATTGGTGGATGTTATCATTTGCTTTTATATGATTTTCGATTTCCGCTTGTATCTATAAGAAGAGAAGAACCTTCAAAATATACTTTTATTTAATTCTGGTTTAATCAGAATATTAATTGTTTTACGGAATTTGGTTTTCTAGGGTACGTTATTTTATTCCAGATCGTTTTTCTTGGAACGAAAAGAATGGAACAAAAATGTAAAAATCCGTTTTATCGAAAGTCGGATTAGCGAGAATAATTCTCAATCTCATTTGTGTTGATTTCCTGTAATACTTTCAATTGATTTCCAATTGTTTCCATTGTAAGAAAACTATCCTTTAAACATTCATTCTATTGAGTGTCAGATTATTCAGAATATTCGTAGTCTTAAGCATTTTCGTTTCCTGTAGGCGTTCCCTTTATTTGAAATTGTTTCACTTGGAACGGGCAGTATAAAATAAAATATCAGAATTCGTTGTATCGAAAGTCGGATTAGCGAGAATAATTCTCAATATGAGTTCTTTAGATTTCCTGTAATATATTTGATTAATTGCCGATTGTTTCATTGAGAAGAAAAGCATCTTTAAAATATCCGTTTCATTGATTTTCGACAATAATTCTCAATATCGGTTGTTTTGATTTTCTCTAATGCATTTGATTGTTTTCTGATTGTTTCTTTTACAAAATTTCGCTTTTTTTAAGGGTCGAATAGGGGGAAAGCAGATTAGCCTATGAAACTTTATTTTGCATTAGTGCATTTCTTTCATTTTCTTTTTACTACGTTTAGAAAGAAGAGAATTCATAAAATATCCGCCGAAGTGCATTGTCGGATTAAAGAAGATAGATGCAAATCGTTTATTTAAAAATGGATTACAGAGAATGCATAGAAATACTGAATTCCGTTCGTGTAATTTAGAATTATATCAGTCAGAAGGAATACATTTGGAAAACAAATTCGCTCTATTCAGAGTCGGATTAAAGAGAATAGAAGTAGTTGTCTACTACGTAGTAGAAATCTGAGCAAATTCATTTTACTAAGGGCGTTGTAATTTAAGAGACTTACGAGATTGTTGAATTTCTTTGCTCTCGAAGGAAATTTTAGGAGAAGTGGTAGTAATCCAAATGACACCTCATCATTTCCTTATTTCCTCCCAATTGTCGTACCATCACAATTGTCTGTCTTACAGTTGTCGTCCATCCAATTGTCGTACCATCACAATTGTCAGTCTTACAGTTGTCGTCCATCCAATTGTGGTACCATCACAATTGTCTGTCTCACTGTTGTCGTCCATCCAATTGTCGTCCATCCACCTCCCAGTTATTGCATCCACTCAATTGCCGTCTACCCAATTGCCGCCCACCCAGTTCACTTCCACCCAACTGTCGCCCTCCCATTTGTCGTCCACTCAGTTTACTTCCACCCAACTGCAGCCCTCCCATTTGTCGTCCACTCAGTTTACTTCCACCCAACTGCCGCCCTCCCAGTTGTCGTCCACCCAGTTGACTTCCACCCAATTATCGCCCTCCCAGTTTTCATCCACCCAGTTGACTTCCATCTAACTGTTGCCCTCCCATTTGTCGTCCACCCAGTTGACTTGCACCCAACTGACGCCGTCCCAGTTGTCATTCACCCAGTTGACTTCCACCAAACTGTCGCCAACCCAGTTTTCATCCACCCAGTTGACTTCCACCCAACTGTTGCACTCCCAGTTGTCATCCATCCAATTGACTTCCACCCAACTGTCGCCTTCGCATTTGTCGTCCACCCCGTTGACTTCCACCCTACTGTCGCCCTCCCAGTTGTCATGCACCCAGTTGACTTCCACCCATCTGTCGTCCTACCAGTTGTTATCCACCCAGTTGACTTCGAACCAATTGTCGCCCTCCCAGCTGTCATCCACCCAGTTGTCTTCCATCCAATTATCATGTTCCCGTGCTGTCCATAGTGCGGTGGACATTTCCTTAATTACAAAGAAAGCACGTGATCACTAATGCACACCGAAGAAAGAACGTAACAACCAGCAGATATGTTGTTTCACTTATAACTCAACTGAAGAGAAATCGTTCGGGAGTTATCACACAAGTCTATGACAACATCGTTGGCGTTTCATTGTTGTACATGTAGCTGTAAATCAATTAAAAAAAAACTTTTCCGAAAAAATTCAGTGATGGAGAAATTTTGCAGTGGAACGAACCTGAGTATTGGGATTTAATTTCAGTAGGTATGAAATTCCATACAATTCCGTAAATCAGGACTACAGTATTAAAAATGTCAATAAGAGGTTATTGATTGTTTCGCTGCACCGTATGTATAAATTAGAGTAAGAAAGCAATCGGGAAAACTTGTAGCCAAACAACTGATTATTTGCTATAAAAGGATATGTGAGTTCCTCAATGGAAACTGTTTATTGGAAGTGTCACATTGGAAGTATTTCATGATTCGTCAAGCATTGAAGGATAAATTGAGCTGGAAATAATGTTGAAATCTTTGATGATCTTCTGTGATGCTTTGTAGATGACATCATAAGACACAGATGTGTTGCGTTCATAAATCCCGTTTAGGTCCTTAGATTGTTCCTTGTGAATTCCTTCCTTGTACGTAGAAGGGTAGGAGACTTCGAAATTCGAATATTCATTTCGAACAGGAAAATCTGTCCAATTGATCGTCATAATCGTGGTGATTCATGACAAGTGGCGATTGTTTAAACGACTTCTTTTTTTCTAGTGATGTAAAGAACCTTGTTTGTTTTGTTGGGAAAAAATTGCTCTAATCATTATCCACTGTTTCTTTGCAGTGTTTTCATACAATCAATTGAAAGTAACGTAAACATGTTATTATAACCCTCTGATAACTTTGCTACGTGGCGTGATTTAGATGCAAATGACTGTGTTTCAAAGTTATAGCCAAACATTATTTCTTTAGATTCTCTCTCATCGGTCCTCCCTCAGTTTGAAATCTAATTGATTTCTAAAAAGCTTATTTCTCCACTCAGTCCTTTATCAGAAAATATTCCTTTATCCCCTTAGCAAGTATTTGAGAAGTAATTAAAATGGAATGTATTTTATCTCTCCTCACATAGAGCCATTACTAAAGATCCCGTTAAATGGGCATTGTGTTTTTCAAGGTCATCAGTGTTCATTTCCATACTGAGAAATGATCACGAAGAGAAAATCGAAAGAAAAATTAGTTTGGCTGTAATTTTGAAAACAGAATCATTTACATTTAAATCGTGCCACGTAGCAAGCTTATCAGAGGGTTATAATAACATGTTTACTTTACTTTAAGTGGCACTACTTTACAAAAGTGATTGTATGGAAACACTCCAAAGCAACTGCATAGTGACAAGCAAGATTCTTTACATCACTATAAAAAAAGAAGTCGTTTAAACAATCGCCACGTATCATGAATCACCAAGCTTATGACGATCAATTGGACAGATTTTCATGTTCGAAATGAATATTCGAATTTCGAAGTCTCCTACCCTTCTATACACAAGGAAGGGATTCCCAAGGAACAATCTGAGGACTTAAACGGAGTTTATGTACGCAACATATCTGTGTCTTATGATGTCGTCTACAAAGCATCACAGAAGATCATCCAAAGATTTCCAACATCCTTCCCAGCTCAATCTATCCTTCAGTGCTTGACGAATCATGAAATACTTCCAATGTGACGCTTCCAATAAACAATTTCCATTGAGAAACTCACAGATATTTTTGTAGCAAATAATCAGTTGTTTGGCTACATGTTTTCCCGATTTCTTCCTTACTATAATTTATAATTAAGGTGCAGCGAACCTAACCATAATCTCTTATTAATTTTTTATTACAGTAGTCCCCGGTTTACGGAAATTATGTACATAATTTCTCACTTACGGAAATTTTATTTCAGTACTCAGTTTAGTTACACTGCAAAATTTCTGCAGTAACGTAAATTTTTCGGAAGAATTCTTTTAAATTATTTTACAGTTAGAAATGGGACAATTAAACGCCAACGATGTTGTCGTAGATTGGTGTGGTAATTCCCAAACAATTTCTCTTCACCTGAGGTTATAAGTGAAGCCACAGATCTGTTGGATGTTACATTCATTGTACCTGTACGCATATATGAAGGATTTTATCTTTTGTGATATTTTTCCATTGAATGCGTCTTATAAAAATTACAGAGCTTCGAAGTTAGATTCCCATTGATATAACATGGAAATTCTGTAATAGTTTGGTAGAGCAGTTTATTTAGGGTTAAAAATATTCGTGAAAAGTAGGACTCAAGTATTTGAAACTATCCATTAGCAATTAGGCTAATGGATAGAATATATACGTTTTCCCTATGTTTGAGCTGTAACAGAAGCAATGCCACGCACATTTATTTCTATGCTGGATGAATAACTGTAATATTATTAGCTGAATATGTAGAAAATTATCCAGTATCAATATTTCCCATATTGAAATGTTTTCCAGGCAGATGTTGCCATCTAGTGCCCAATGATTAAACTAGGTGGAAATTGATTTTTTTTTACATATTGTGAGGGCGAATGCACAGGCAGTGTTATAGAGAAGGCGGTGTTTGATGTTGTAAGCGAAGCCTGGAATGGCTTAAGAGAGCTTCTATCTCCATCCTTTGTGTTTTGCAAAAGAATATTAAATGAAATATATAGCTCATTTCAATGAGAGACGGTGCGGGGGTGGCTCAGTCGGTAGCGCGCCAGGCTCGTAATCTGTAGTTCCCAGGTTCGAGTCCCAGCTGGGTCAGCGTTGAGATTTATCTCCGCAAAATTTCCCCGCCCTGCCCACGGTCAGTAGGGGACACCGCTGGGCTTCGAAAGGCCGCCGTCCGTCGGATGGGACGTTAAGCCGTGGCCCCGTGTGCGGGAGAGCCATACCCTGTGCACGTTAAAGAACACGCTGGATGGCCTTGACGGGAGGCTACCATCTGTCTCCCAACAGCTGTTCCAGTGGGTCCCCTCCCCCAACCTTCTCTGAGCCTTCGGGGTCCATGTGACCTGGCCATTTAGCCCAAGGTGTGCAAAAAAGTGCCGCTCAGAGGTAAAACAACCCAACTCAATGAGAGACGAGAGTTGGCTTAGTCGGCACCGTGCCAGACGCGCAATCTGCAGTTCGCATTTCCAGTCCCAATTATGTCAGCGAAGAACTTATCCCCGCTCAACCCCTTAGTTCTCTTGGTAAGAAAAAAGACATGAATGAGTTTGAAAGGCTCTCGATTAAGCCGTGGGCAGGAGAGCGATACTTTAAAGAATATTCTTGGTACCTTTAAAGGGAACCTTTTTTCTTCCTCATAGTAACTGTACACTTATTACCCGATTTACACGGTACTTGTTTTACACGGTTAATAAAATAACGGATTTCAAAAAACTGGTAAAAATGTATATTAGGCTGCATATATATTTCAAGTCATTTTTTAATCTCATTCCTATGATAACACTGGCAACAACGGGGACGGGGATTCCCCTATATTTTACAACATGGGGAATCCCCGTAGCAAAGAAGGTCTAAGGAGAAACAAGCTAGCTTCGCACAAGCGTAAGTGGCGCCGTTCTGCGGAATTTTACCGAAGCTGAACGTGGCAAATTGATATGCAGGCAAAAAAAAAACAACCGTAAGGGGCGATCTGCGCATGCGCAGTGCAATCATTTTAGCCCAATGCAGCTATGGTTTGTCTTACTATTGGTATGTATATTGCGATTTAACCAGTGTTTCCAAATGTCTAACAGCCATGGCTGTTTGGCACAGTGGAAGCTGTCCCTAAAGTTATTCAATGAGTGTTTTATCTCGTTCAGGAGTACATTTTACGATACATGAAAAAACCGTTGTATGTTTATTTTGGGTAAATTTGCAGAATTTTTAAAATTAATATGTAAATTAATACATTTAATCATCTTGAGAACATGTAAGTCAATGTATGTTGCAGTTCTGTGTTCTCTGGAGCATATCGATGTATGTAGGTGTCTGCAATTTGTTCTAATAGTAATTTTTTTAATGGTTGATACGAGGAGTACCTGCTGCCATCTATTGATAATTTATACAACTAAGAAACTAGATATGACTTTTATTGAAAATGTCTAAAATTTTATAAAATGTAATTAAACAAAACATGTTATCTCGCATAGAGCCATAAATTTCAATTTATTATAATATATTAAATATTGTAGAATATTCAAAATGTTAAAATTCTTTTCTTCAGCATAGATACTACATGTTTTACAAAATGGGATTTTATTAAAGAAAATAATTTTAACTAATTCTTGTAAAAAGCAAATTATGATGGTATAATTTAAGAAATGAACACTTTGAACAGAGCTAAAGTGAATGTAAAATTTAGTGGCGTGGGGTAAGCCATTGAAAACCTTGCTGGGCGGTGGAAAAATGACGCAAGGAACTGGCTCCTCTCCCTGGTTAGGTGGCTTCACTGCAATGCACGAATTTGCCATATTTAGAGGGCGCTGCAATCGAAAAGTTTACATTAAGCCTATGGAAACTAGATCTCTTCTCCCTTAGACACTCCTTGCCCGTAGTACATATTTCACAATAGTAAAGCTATCTAATTCATGTGAACTAGTGCTGTATCATTTTAGCACCAAAGCGTACATCATTGTGCCTTTTTTTATTTTATTATTTAAATATCTACTGGTAAATTTCCAACATTTATAGTTTTTCGGGCATTTTTATAATTTACGTAAATTTTTTAAGGTTTTATAATGCCAAAAATTTTTTAAAAAATCAAATGGAACGAAAAGTTATTTCTTTAAAAACAAAAATTAAAACATTAGATCGTCTACGAAATGGAGAAAGAGTAACAGATGTTGCTAAATTTTACTCCATGAATGAAGCCACAATAAGGACAATAAGAAAAAATGAAGAATCCATTAGAAAAAGTGTAGCAGCTGGAACTTGCACGAGTATGAGCACAATTTCATATGTAAGAGATGTTACAATGGAAAATATGGAAAAGGCATTAGTGATATGACTAGAAGACCAAACTCAAAAGCGGGTTCCAATTGATACCAGTGTCATTACAAATACATCTTTAAAGATTTATGAAACACTTAAGAATCAGTTACCGTCGACTTTCTTTTCCCGCAAGCCATGGTTGGTTCGAGAGATTTAAACAAATACATTCTTTACATAATCTAAGATTGAAAGGTGAAAGAGCATCTGCTGATTCGGATGCAGCACAACAATATCCAACAAAATTTGCTGAAATCATTGCCGCCAACTCCTACACTCCTGACCAGGTCTTCAATGCTGACGAGTCCGGGTTATTCTGGAAAAAAATGCCAGAAAGAAACTATTTGGCTGAAGCTCACAAATCAGCTAGTGGTCATAGGGCAGCGAAAAGTCGTATAACAGTTCTTTTCTGTAGCAACGCTTCAGGCGATCATATAATGAAACCATTGGTTATTAACAAATCGAAAACACCACGCTCATTTAAAGGAATAAACATCAAAATCCTTCCCGTTTATTGGATGGCTAATAAGAAAGCATGGGTCACTGCCATGGTTTTCAATGAATGGTTTCATAACTTGTTTGTCCCATATGTCAAAAGTTATTTAAGCAAAAGGGGATTGCCTTTTAAGGCCCTTCTATTAATTGATAATGCACCAGGTCATCCTCAAGATTTACAACACGAAAATGTACAATTTTTTTTTTACCAAAGAATACAACTTCCTTATTACAGCCGTTAGATCAAGGGATAATTTCGACTTCAAGGCACTGTATATCAAGCAAACCTTCAGGTATATTTTAGAATAAAAACGAGAATGATGGATCTCTTACTCTTATGGATGCTTGGAAGAAATTTACAATCTTAGATTGTGTTAAGCACGTTGGACTGTCATATACCCAGATTAAACAATCAACGCTCAATGCCTTGCTGGAAAGCAATATGGCCAGATGCTGTTGAAGGTGAAAATTACAGATTACCATTAGAGCATGAATATTCTCAGATCAGTGAGTTGGCGCATACTATAGGAGGAGAAGGTTTTGAGGATTTAGCTGAGGCAGATATTGAAGAAATAATGGCTGATGAAGAACTAGATGAGGATGATTTAGTTAACATGATTCATGAAACAAATAAACGTGATAAAGACAATGATCCTGATGAAGAGCAATCTGAACCAGTTGCGTTCACAGCAAGAGTCATCAGCGTAGGACTTGAATTGGGGAGAAAATTGGGTAATCATTTTTTTACAAAATGACCCAAATGTTGAACGAGCTCTCCGATTCCAGCGGGATATTTGTAAGTGCTTAAATCAATATGAGGAGGTCTATAAAGATTTAACAAAAAACCTACACAATTGATAATTACGGATTTCATTACAAAGTCTCGTCGATCTGAGATTGTTCCTAATTCATCAACCATTGAACCAGAATCGCATCAAGGACTATCGACTGATGAAAGTGACATCATACCAATCAGGAAGAAAAGACTGATAGTCCATGAAAGTGATGACAGTAATTAAACTTATTGTTAATTTTTTAAGGATCTTATATTTTTTGTTCCTAATGTAAAATGAATTAAATATGTACTTATATTACCTACATATATTTGTTATTTTATAAATGAAGTGTAATTTTATGTTTTTCAAGATGTCTTGCTTTTGTTTTACGTAAATAATGACTGAATTATGCACATTTTAGTGTGTTTTTTTTCGTTTTACACGGTTTTACATAGCAAAATCCAAGATTTCGATTTAAACGGTTTTGTGCGGAACCTATCTTCAGTGTAAATCGATGGATAGGTGTACAGCGTTTGGCCCTTCATTGTAGGTGTCCTGTTCACAGTATATGCCCATTAATTTCGGAACAGGAGATGACTCAGCCAGTAATGTACCAGACTCTTAAACTTCAGTTCCGAAATTCGGTGCCCAGTTGTGCCTGCTTTGAGATTTCCTCCTCTAACCTCCATTCTTTCTCAGTGATAAAGGGGACAACGGTTAGACTTGGAAAGACCACCGTACATCGGATGGGACTTAAGCTTTCCATACCTTCTGTACTGTCGCTCAAGAAAATATCCGAATAATACAATTGAATACAGAATTGAGAAAAAAATTCTGGCAACGGTTTTTTTAGAAATTAGTGATTTGGCAACCTTCGTGTTCGTACACAAAGATTGCCAGATCACTAATTTCTAAAAAAATCGTTGACAGAAATTTTTTTCTGAATTCTGTAATCAACCAAAATATTCTGATTGGGTTGGGTTGTTTTACCTCTGAGCGGCACTTTTTTGCACACCATGGGCTAAATGGCCAGGTCACATGGACCCCGAAGGCTCAGAGAAGGTTGTGGGAGGGGACCCACTGGAACAGCTGTTGGGAGACAGATGGTAGCCTCCCGTCAAGGCCATCCAGCGGGTTCTTTATCGTGCACAGGGTATGGCTCTCCCGCACGCGGGGCCACGGCTTAACGTCCCATCCGACGGACGACGGCCTTTCCAAGCCCATCGGTGTCCCCTACTGACCGTGGGCAGGGCGGGGAATTTTGCGGAGATAAATCTCAACGCTGACCCAGCTGGGACTCGAACCTGGGAACTACAGATTACGAGCCTGGCGCGCTACCTACTGAATCACCCCCGCCCCACAAATATTCTGATATTATTTGAGCGACTGTACATTAGGGAGCATCTCTCTAATGTACAGTCTTGTATAGTACAGTCTTACCTTGGAGATGCTTTCCATCCTCCCTCCCTGTAAAGAGAAATTTAAAGTTATTTTTAAGTATCTCACCTTTAACTGTCTATCTGGTCTCTTGCAAGCCGATAATATCTAGGTTGTAGCGCTGGAATTCCTGCGTGAGGACATCGAGAGAATAATCTCTATGTATTGCCCTCACCACGCACGTTCCTGCAGAGTGAATATGATTAGTAGGATTTTTAAAGAAACTAGGTTTATTGAGATAGGTAGGGCCAACAATATCAAACTGCCCCCTGATCGCAGGCATAGGGCCAAACACCTGTTCCCCCTCCGCTAAAGGCTGAAGTCACCGATGCTGGTAGGAACTTCAGGCACCATCTTTTCAAGTGGACTTTTTCAAGATCCTATGGTCTGTCTGAGACACATTACTCCAGTTTAAGACTGACGATGCCCAACTAGCTAAGTGAGGTTCAGGCACCTGCGATGGTCTCTGATTAGGATTATCCACCAGCTGATATAAGGTATCCCATGCCTATGTTCACTTAGAGCTCGCAACCCAGAAGCAAGCAGAAAACACAGCGGCAGATTCTCCCTCAATCCTCAACAGAGGCCCACCAGTGCACCAAGTCCAGGATCCATAATCAAGCTCAAATCCATAAACAAGTCCAGTCTAGTAGATATAAATGGTTATCACCAGGATCCTGTGAAGTTGACCATTCCTCAGCAGGGTTTAAAAAAAAAGAAAAAATTGGCCATATATGACCAGATCAGTAAGCCATACTAAACTGGCAGCCCCTAACTTCCGTTCCCTTCCAAAAGAGTACATCTCTTTTGAAAGGTACTAACGGCCTACACCACGAGAAGGCGGGGTCGGACATTAGACGCTAGACCTGGCCGGTGTGTGCATCATCACTGGGGATTGGTATACAGCTCTCCTTCCAGTTCATGTCTAGCTACCATTTTCAGATCTCTTTGCATTTGGAGTTTATATATTTCTTTTCCTGAATGTTTGGAAAATGACCTTCTGTGTTGTTCTTGTGCACAATAAGCTCAACCGTAGAACGCCAGTTACATATTCAGGACATTCAGAATCTCCATTTCATAATAATTCATTTTTTAAAATTAAATTTATCTATTGACATCTTGCCATTATTGCCTGTTTACGTACTCTTTGGAAACACGACCTTACGAAGTTACCTTACGATGAAAAGATTTTTGGAAAAGACTTGTATATTTCACTGGAAATCAATTTACGGTCTACAGTTTGATGATCATATCGTAATCTTTTATGTCAATTTCTGAAGAGAAAGATTTGATTTCTCTTTGTAAATCTCTAATGGATGGAAAATCTGAAATAGACATTTTATGCAATATATTTCAATAAACTAATTCTTTCAGTCAGGACATCAATAAATGAATCATAAAAGACACTTCTTAATTACGTATAACACTGATTATTTCGCTACAGTATATTACATATTTTACAATGTATGTAAACCATTGAATCATCTTTGACGAAACAAAGCGCACGACAGGTTTTCAGTAACAATTTGTTCCTTTTCTCATTTCAATTCTTCTTCACAGAAAGAGGAATTTCTTGTCTGTTCCTGGTAGAAAGTTGAAATACATGATTATATAATCGTTTAAGGTAAAACTATGAATACAGGTAATCATAAGAGGTAAGTGAAATTAGATATTATGCCATAAAAAGTTAAAATAATTTAATTCTAAACAACGTTTTTGAATTATACGTATTTTACTCTGGTTTACGTAAATTAAGACTTAAAAGCAACCTGAAAGCACTGTTTTAATCGAAATCATTTTTCATTTGTTATCTGTGAATTGGAATATAATTTGAGTTGGGTTGTTTTACCTATGAGTAGCACCTTTTTGCGCACAATGGCCTACGTGGCCAGGTCACAACTACCCTGAAGTGTGGTACCATTGGATAACTGCTAAAGACAGACTGTAGCCTCCTTTCAATGCCATTCATGGTGTTCTTTAAGCTCATGGTTCCACCAGTGGTCAAGTAGTTATATCGTTATGTGGTTCCCATTGCACTACGCGATGAAGTTGACCGTCAGGTGGGAAATTGTATGGATTGATTATGCCCTTGAACAGTACGTTTATGCACCCAGTTTTTTGTGTGGCGAAAAGAGACTGTACAGTGAGGTTATGCATCATCTTTCACAGCCTCAATGCCATCACTGGGTGGAAAACCCAATAGAGTTGCTGTGCCAGGTGGAATGGACGAGCTATATAAGAACTCTGGATATGCTAAAGGAATATTGGCAAATACCAATCAGCTCCTGTAGTAAAGGTTACACAGAATTCGTGACCCACCGAGGGCTGTACCAGTGGGAAGTGCTTCTTTTCGTGCTGAAGAACTCTGCGGCATTTTTCCGGAAAATTGTGAATATCATAATTACGCCACCGTTGTTGATTATTGCTGTGCATATCTAGATGATATAGCTTTCTTTTTCGGGCAGATGGGAGGATCATCTTAACATCTTGGAGCGGATATTAATGATATCAATGTCAAGTATTTCACAATCAACCTAGCAAAGTGTACTTGGGGGAGGATCGAGACCAAATATTTTGGTCACATTGTTCGTTCGCACAGGCACCGCCCCCACCATGAAAAACTAGAGGTCATCAGAAAGATGAAAGCTCCTGGAATGAAGAAGGAACTGAAGAGAATATTAGGACTCTTCGGATATTACCGACACTACCTAGATCAGTATGCAGTGATTGCAAATCCACTCACAGACGTGACTCTGAAACACGCACCTGCACAGTTGCAATGGTGCATACAAGCAGGTTAGGCATTCGAGGCACTGAGGGAGCGGGGGGCTCTGCGAGGCAGCAGAATGAAATACGCCTGAACCTGCGTTACCTTACATTCTGCATTGAAATGCAACTGCGCCTGCGGTCTGCGCATGTCTCTCCCAGATTGAAGCCCAGGGACAAAAACATCCCATCGCCTTTACTTCGAAGAAGCTCACGGAACCCAGCAGAAATGTAATGGTGATTGTGAGTGTGTGGGAGGGTTTGGGAGGGTTTGGGAGGAAGGGCTAGAAAATATTTTGACCTCTTTATACGGATTCCAGGTTCTTTCAGACCATAACCTGCTTAGGTACCTCATAACTGTCGGAACAGTGAGCAGCAAATAGCAGAGATTGGCGTTTGTCATTAATCTGCATCGTGCAACAGTGCATTATAGGAAATGTGCTTCCCGCCTAAACGCGAAGCCGTATCGAGTCTGACCGAACTTGCGATTTCGGATTAGCAAGGGAAATACTTAGGAAGTGGGACTGACACAAACGCAGTGTACTTCAGTATATTTTTCTGTCATGGAAAGGAAGAAAACAGTGATTTATCATGTTATAACTCTTTATTACAAATTAAAACAGGTAGTATTACGCGTAGGATAATTGAAAATTTCCCAAATGGTAGAAGCCAGCTCAATAATCTTCTCAATAGGATTTTAAAATTATTTGCAAAATAAAAATCGCAAATGCCTGTAAACAAATAAGGGATGTTCATATAAGGGATAAAGTTTAGGGGATATATAGGGGATAAAGTTTAGCATTTGAAACTAACGGAAAAGTCAAGAAAAGCAAATGAAAATATTAAATATGTCATTACCAATCCATCTAAAATCTGCATTTTCCTAATTTGTTTTTAAATATAATTATACACTATTATTGACAGTCTGTTCACTTTATTAACCAACACCTCTCCTTTCCATTTCACTCTGTAGACTTCGTGATTTGCACGACTGAAATTTCGCACATTTTATTCAAGTTTTTTACCCAACAGCCGAGTAATATTTTTCAATTTGTTTGCTCTGTCAGCTGAAAGATCGCTTCATTTTCATCAAATAAATTTTTCTTGTAATTTGTGACTTTATCCAAGTGGGTTTTTTCTCTTTAAAATATCATCATTGAATTTTCAAATTAGCTTTTTCTCATTATCGAAAGTAATTCTTCTCTTAGGTCATCTATAAATAATGCAGTAACATTTGCACAGGTTTCTACAGATTTTATCTACTGTCCGTGGAAATATAAATAATTTATTCGAGCCTTAAGGGACCAGCACGCACACCCTTTCAGAATACTAGTAAGGGTAAGCGAGTGACTAAAAATATTTATCAAATTTTAAAAAACTGTAAAAAGGACGGGGATGTATTATACTACATTAATCTAGTCTTTAGCGCCCCATCCCCTTTGCAGTTTTTCCGGTTCGGTGGTGTTTCTTGTCCCCACTCCCTCCCTTTCGATGTTTTGTAGATCTGGACCCGGTCACTCTTATTGTGACGTCTTATAATGCATCCCATGGTACTCTACGTATAAAACGATAGAATATATTAGATTCAATCTGTTATCCACCGGTAATAACGTCTTTTTTAAGTAAATGCTTTGATTCTTGACTTCCTATAATGCATCCTATGGATGCGTCCTAGATTTCTGAAAACTGTTTTAAGCGTTACGAAGATTAAACGAAACATTTCATATTTCTAATAAAATAGTTTGAAAAAGAAGTGGTGATTAGAACAGGAGTAAAAAAAAAACTTTACGGCCGATTTGCATATTCATTGTATCCAGCCTAAACAGATCGAAAGGCCATTCACCAATATGAATATTAGCAAGAGGGAAAATGTAAGCAGGAAAACAGCAACTATTGATGTTTTTCGTTAAAAACGATGTAATCACTATTGCTCACGGATGAGTCTGAAACGTAATCTCTGGAGTTGAACTTGCGCCTTTAGCCCTGTAGTAAGCGGACGATGATAGCGATGATGAGAAAACAATTGAGGACTCTCAAGCTACGTATCCAGCATCATCCATCACATAATTATCTCACAACTCCATCTTCAATCAAAATAACTCGTCATTTCCTTCTTAAGATAAAGGTTTTGCATTTGAATCATTTAAAATACATTGTATTCTATGCGTTTAACACGGCAGCGGACAATTGGATGGAAGTCAACTGGGTGGATAACAACTGAAAGTGCAAGAATTGGATGGATACGACAACGGGGGGGGGGGGGGGATACGACAATTGAAAGGAACACTATTGGGAGGATATGACAATTGGGTTGAAATAAGGAATTTGTGAGAAATAACAGTTATCAATTTGAAAAATTGTTACCGACAGTGCTTCTAAATATACTTTTATTCAATGCTGGCTTAATCAGAATATTAATTGTCTTACGGAGTTTGGTTTTCTAGGGTACGTCATTTTTATTTCAGATCGTTTCACTTGGAACGACCAAGATGAAACAGAAATGTAAAAATCCATTGTATCGAAGGTCAGATTAGCGAAAATAATAATCAATCTCATTTGTTTTGATTTCCTGTAATACTTTCGATTGATTTCCAATTGTTTACTTTAAAAGAAAAGTATCTTTTAAACATTCATTTTATTGAGTATCAGATTATTCCGAATAATGGTAGTCTTATGCATTTTCCTTTCTTGTAGTCGTTCCCTTTATTTCAGATTGTTTCACTTAGAAGGAACAGAATTAAATAGAAAGATCAGAATCTGTTTTATCGAAAGTCGGATTAGCGAGAATAATTCTCAATGAGTTGTTTTTATTTCCTGTCATACATTTGATTAATTCCCGATTTTTTCATTTAGAAGTAAAGGATCTTTAAAATATCCGCTTCATTGAGTGTAGGATTACTGAGAATATATTGGTAGTCATGTATTTTCCTTTTCTGTAGTCATTCCTTTTATTTAAGATTGTTTGCATTAAAACGGAGAGAATAAAATAGAAATATCAGAATCTGTTTTATCGAAAGTCGGATTAGCAAGAAAAATTCTCAATATCGGTTGTTTTGATATTATCTAATGCATTTGATTGTTTTTCTGATTGTTTCATTTAGAAAATTTCATTTTATTAAGGATCGTATTGTGGGAAAGCAGATAAGTTTATGAAACTTTGTATTGCAGTAATGCATTTCTTTCATTTATCTTTTACACGTTTAGAAAGAAGAGACTTCATAAAATATCCGCCATAATGTGTTGTCGGATTAAAGAGAATGGATGTAAATCGTTTATTTAAAAATGGATTACAGAGAATGCATAGAAATACTGAATTCAGTTCGTGTAATTTAGAATTATATCAGTCAGAAGGAATACATTTGGAAAACAAATTCGCTCTATTCAGAGTCGGATTAAAAAGAATAGAAGTAGTTGTCTACTACGTAGTAGAAATCTGAGCAAATTCATTTTACTAAGGGCGTCGTGATTTAAGATACTTCCGAGATTGTTGAATTTGTTTGCTCTCAACCGAAATTTTAGGAGAAGTGGTAGTAATCCAAATTACACCTCCGTGGGTCTGCTGCTCAGCAGACATATTAGTAATTCTCTTTTAGGATATGAGTGCATTAATGAAAAGTTTCTTACAGCAAAATTTCAGACAAGCATTAAAGACTTGAATGTTATCTGCTGTTATGCCCCCACTGAGGATGCCGATGAGGATGAGAAGGATAGGTTTTATGAACAACTTCAGGATATTTTGAATTCTGTCAAGAAAGGAGATTTTACCCTTGTTCTCGTTGACTTCAATGCCAAAGTTGGTACTTACTCTGACCTTTGGGCAGGAGTGATAGGCCCTTTTGGTATTGGTAGATGCAATAGCAATGGGCAAAGTCTCCTACAGGTAAGTAAATTTAATGGTTTCAGAATAACTAACGCTTATTACAAACACCGAGACATACATAAGTACACGTGTTTCACCTGATGGGCTGCAAAAGAATATGATTGATTACACATTAATTAACAGCAAATGGGCTAGTTCTGTTAGGAATACCAGCTCATATAGGAGAACTGAAATTGGATCTGACCATTACCTTGTTAAAAGTGTCTTGCAATTTAAACTTAAGAAATGTTGTGCTAAGTTTAAAATATTTACCTTTAATTATAAAGCTCTGAAAGACCTATTTATAGCTAAAGCTTACCATGATAGTTTACTTAGTCATCATGACTCATGGTTTGCTTAGTACTGAAGTTGAGGAAGAACGGAACCGTTTTAAACAGGATTTGTTTGCTCTGTCAGCTGAAAGATCGCTTCATTTTCATCAAATAAATTTTTCTTGTAATTTGTGACTTTATCCAAGTGGGTTTTTTCTCTTTAAAATATCATCATTGAATTTTCAAATTAGCTTTTTCTCATTATCGAAAGTAATTCTTCTCTTAGGTCATCTATAAATAATGCAGTAACATTTGCACAGGTTTCTACAGATTTTATCTACTGTCCGTGGAAATATAAATAATTTATTCGAGCCTTAAGGGACCAGCACGCACACCCTTTCAGAATACTAGTAAGGGTAAGCGAGTGACTAAAAATATTTATCAAATTTTAAAAAACTGTAAAAAGGACGGGGATGTATTATACTACATTAATCTAGTCTTTAGCGCCCCATCCCCTTTGCAGTTTTTCCGGTTCGGTGGTGTTTCTTGTCCCCACTCCCTCCCTTTCGATGTTTTGTAGATCTGGACCCGGTCACTCTTATTGTGACGTCTTATAATGCATCCCATGGTACTCTACGTATAAAACGATAGAATATATTAGATTCAATCTGTTATCCACCGGTAATAACGTCTTTTTTAAGTAAATGCTTTGATTCTTGACTTCCTATAATGCATCCTATGGATGCGTCCTAGATTTCTGAAAACTGTTTTAAGCGTTACGAAGATTAAACGAAACATTTCATATTTCTAATAAAATAGTTTGAAAAAGAAGTGGTGATTAGAACAGGAGTAAAAAAAAAACTTTACGGCCGATTTGCATATTCATTGTATCCAGCCTAAACAGATCGAAAGGCCATTCACCAATATGAATATTAGCAAGAGGGAAAATGTAAGCAGGAAAACAGCAACTATTGATGTTTTTCGTTAAAAACGATGTAATCACTATTGCTCACGGATGAGTCTGAAACGTAATCTCTGGAGTTGAACTTGCGCCTTTAGCCCTGTAGTAAGCGGACGATGATAGCGATGATGAGAAAACAATTGAGGACTCTCAAGCTACGTATCCAGCATCATCCATCACATAATTATCTCACAACTCCATCTTCAATCAAAATAACTCGTCATTTCCTTCTTAAGATAAAGGTTTTGCATTTGAATCATTTAAAATACATTGTATTCTATGCGTTTAACACGGCAGCGGACAATTGGATGGAAGTCAACTGGGTGGATAACAACTGAAAGTGCAAGAATTGGATGGATACGACAACGGGGGGGGGGGGGATACGACAATTGAAAGGAACACTATTGGGAGGATATGACAATTGGGTTGAAATAAGGAATTTGTGAGAAATAACAGTTATCAATTTGAAAAATTGTTACCGACAGTGCTTCTAAATATACTTTTATTCAATGCTGGCTTAATCAGAATATTAATTGTCTTACGGAGTTTGGTTTTCTAGGGTACGTCATTTTTATTTCAGATCGTTTCACTTGGAACGACCAAGATGAAACAGAAATGTAAAAATCCATTGTATCGAAGGTCAGATTAGCGAAAATAATAATCAATCTCATTTGTTTTGATTTCCTGTAATACTTTCGATTGATTTCCAATTGTTTACTTTAAAAGAAAAGTATCTTTTAAACATTCATTTTATTGAGTATCAGATTATTCCGAATAATGGTAGTCTTATGCATTTTCCTTTCTTGTAGTCGTTCCCTTTATTTCAGATTGTTTCACTTAGAAGGAACAGAATTAAATAGAAAGATCAGAATCTGTTTTATCGAAAGTCGGATTAGCGAGAATAATTCTCAATGAGTTGTTTTTATTTCCTGTCATACATTTGATTAATTCCCGATTTTTTCATTTAGAAGTAAAGGATCTTTAAAATATCCGCTTCATTGAGTGTAGGATTACTGAGAATATATTGGTAGTCATGTATTTTCCTTTTCTGTAGTCATTCCTTTTATTTAAGATTGTTTGCATTAAAACGGAGAGAATAAAATAGAAATATCAGAATCTGTTTTATCGAAAGTCGGATTAGCAAGAAAAATTCTCAATATCGGTTGTTTTGATATTATCTAATGCATTTGATTGTTTTTCTGATTGTTTCATTTAGAAAATTTCATTTTATTAAGGATCGTATTGTGGGAAAGCAGATAAGTTTATGAAACTTTGTATTGCAGTAATGCATTTCTTTCATTTATCTTTTACACGTTTAGAAAGAAGAGACTTCATAAAATATCCGCCATAATGTGTTGTCGGATTAAAGAGAATGGATGTAAATCGTTTATTTAAAAATGGATTACAGAGAATGCATAGAAATACTGAATTCAGTTCGTGTAATTTAGAATTATATCAGTCAGAAGGAATACATTTGGAAAACAAATTCGCTCTATTCAGAGTCGGATTAAAAAGAATAGAAGTAGTTGTCTACTACGTAGTAGAAATCTGAGCAAATTCATTTTACTAAGGGCGTCGTGATTTAAGATACTTCCGAGATTGTTGAATTTGTTTGCTCTCAACCGAAATTTTAGGAGAAGTGGTAGTAATCCAAATTACACCTCCGTGGGTCTGCTGCTCAGCAGACATATTAGTAATTCTCTTTTAGGATATGAGTGCATTAATGAAAAGTTTCTTACAGCAAAATTTCAGACAAGCATTAAAGACTTGAATGTTATCTGCTGTTATGCCCCCACTGAGGATGCCGATGAGGATGAGAAGGATAGGTTTTATGAACAACTTCAGGATATTTTGAATTCTGTCAAGAAAGGAGATTTTACCCTTGTTCTCGTTGACTTCAATGCCAAAGTTGGTACTTACTCTGACCTTTGGGCAGGAGTGATAGGCCCTTTTGGTATTGGTAGATGCAATAGCAATGGGCAAAGTCTCCTACAGGTAAGTAAATTTAATGGTTTCAGAATAACTAACGCTTATTACAAACACCGAGACATACATAAGTACACGTGTTTCACCTGATGGGCTGCAAAAGAATATGATTGATTACACATTAATTAACAGCAAATGGGCTAGTTCTGTTAGGAATACCAGCTCATATAGGAGAACTGAAATTGGATCTGACCATTACCTTGTTAAAAGTGTCTTGCAATTTAAACTTAAGAAATGTTGTGCTAAGTTTAAAATATTTACCTTTAATTATAAAGCTCTGAAAGACCTATTTATAGCTAAAGCTTACCATGATAGTTTACTTAGTCATCATGACTCATGGTTTGCTTAGTACTGAAGTTGAGGAAGAACGGAACCGTTTTAAACAGGATTTGTTTGCTCTGTCAGCTGAAAGATCGCTTCATTTTCATCAAATAAATTTTTCTTGTAATTTGTGACTTTATCCAAGTGGGTTTTTTCTCTTTAAAATATCATCATTGAATTTTCAAATTAGCTTTTTCTCATTATCGAAAGTAATTCTTCTCTTAGGTCATCTATAAATAATGCAGTAACATTTGCACAGGTTTCTACAGATTTTATCTACTGTCCGTGGAAATATAAATAATTTATTCGAGCCTTAAGGGACCAGCACGCACACCCTTTCAGAATACTAGTAAGGGTAAGCGAGTGACTAAAAATATTTATCAAATTTTAAAAAACTGTAAAAAGGACGGGGATGTATTATACTACATTAATCTAGTCTTTAGCGCCCCATCCCCTTTGCAGTTTTTCCGGTTCGGTGGTGTTTCTTGTCCCCACTCCCTCCCTTTCGATGTTTTGTAGATCTGGACCCGGTCACTCTTATTGTGACGTCTTATAATGCATCCCATGGTACTCTACGTATAAAACGATAGAATATATTAGATTCAATCTGTTATCCACCGGTAATAACGTCTTTTTTAAGTAAATGCTTTGATTCTTGACTTCCTATAATGCATCCTATGGATGCGTCCTAGATTTCTGAAAACTGTTTTAAGCGTTACGAAGATTAAACGAAACATTTCATATTTCTAATAAAATAGTTTGAAAAAGAAGTGGTGATTAGAACAGGAGTAAAAAAAAAACTTTACGGCCGATTTGCATATTCATTGTATCCAGCCTAAACAGATCGAAAGGCCATTCACCAATATGAATATTAGCAAGAGGGAAAATGTAAGCAGGAAAACAGCAACTATTGATGTTTTTCGTTAAAAACGATGTAATCACTATTGCTCACGGATGAGTCTGAAACGTAATCTCTGGAGTTGAACTTGCGCCTTTAGCCCTGTAGTAAGCGGACGATGATAGCGATGATGAGAAAACAATTGAGGACTCTCAAGCTACGTATCCAGCATCATCCATCACATAATTATCTCACAACTCCATCTTCAATCAAAATAACTCGTCATTTCCTTCTTAAGATAAAGGTTTTGCATTTGAATCATTTAAAATACATTGTATTCTATGCGTTTAACACGGCAGCGGACAATTGGATGGAAGTCAACTGGGTGGATAACAACTGAAAGTGCAAGAATTGGATGGATACGACAACGGGGGGGGGGGATACGACAATTGAAAGGAACACTATTGGGAGGATATGACAATTGGGTTGAAATAAGGAATTTGTGAGAAATAACAGTTATCAATTTGAAAAATTGTTACCGACAGTGCTTCTAAATATACTTTTATTCAATGCTGGCTTAATCAGAATATTAATTGTCTTACGGAGTTTGGTTTTCTAGGGTACGTCATTTTTATTTCAGATCGTTTCACTTGGAACGACCAAGATGAAACAGAAATGTAAAAATCCATTGTATCGAAGGTCAGATTAGCGAAAATAATAATCAATCTCATTTGTTTTGATTTCCTGTAATACTTTCGATTGATTTCCAATTGTTTACTTTAAAAGAAAAGTATCTTTTAAACATTCATTTTATTGAGTATCAGATTATTCCGAATAATGGTAGTCTTATGCATTTTCCTTTCTTGTAGTCGTTCCCTTTATTTCAGATTGTTTCACTTAGAAGGAACAGAATTAAATAGAAAGATCAGAATCTGTTTTATCGAAAGTCGGATTAGCGAGAATAATTCTCAATGAGTTGTTTTTATTTCCTGTCATACATTTGATTAATTCCCGATTTTTTCATTTAGAAGTAAAGGATCTTTAAAATATCCGCTTCATTGAGTGTAGGATTACTGAGAATATATTGGTAGTCATGTATTTTCCTTTTCTGTAGTCATTCCTTTTATTTAAGATTGTTTGCATTAAAACGGAGAGAATAAAATAGAAATATCAGAATCTGTTTTATCGAAAGTCGGATTAGCAAGAAAAATTCTCAATATCGGTTGTTTTGATATTATCTAATGCATTTGATTGTTTTTCTGATTGTTTCATTTAGAAAATTTCATTTTATTAAGGATCGTATTGTGGGAAAGCAGATAAGTTTATGAAACTTTGTATTGCAGTAATGCATTTCTTTCATTTATCTTTTACACGTTTAGAAAGAAGAGACTTCATAAAATATCCGCCATAATGTGTTGTCGGATTAAAGAGAATGGATGTAAATCGTTTATTTAAAAATGGATTACAGAGAATGCATAGAAATACTGAATTCAGTTCGTGTAATTTAGAATTATATCAGTCAGAAGGAATACATTTGGAAAACAAATTCGCTCTATTCAGAGTCGGATTAAAAAGAATAGAAGTAGTTGTCTACTACGTAGTAGAAATCTGAGCAAATTCATTTTACTAAGGGCGTCGTGATTTAAGATACTTCCGAGATTGTTGAATTTGTTTGCTCTCAACCGAAATTTTAGGAGAAGTGGTAGTAATCCAAATTACACCTCCGTGGGTCTGCTGCTCAGCAGACATATTAGTAATTCTCTTTTAGGATATGAGTGCATTAATGAAAAGTTTCTTACAGCAAAATTTCAGACAAGCATTAAAGACTTGAATGTTATCTGCTGTTATGCCCCCACTGAGGATGCCGATGAGGATGAGAAGGATAGGTTTTATGAACAACTTCAGGATATTTTGAATTCTGTCAAGAAAGGAGATTTTACCCTTGTTCTCGTTGACTTCAATGCCAAAGTTGGTACTTACTCTGACCTTTGGGCAGGAGTGATAGGCCCTTTTGGTATTGGTAGATGCAATAGCAATGGGCAAAGTCTCCTACAGGTAAGTAAATTTAATGGTTTCAGAATAACTAACGCTTATTACAAACACCGAGACATACATAAGTACACGTGTTTCACCTGATGGGCTGCAAAAGAATATGATTGATTACACATTAATTAACAGCAAATGGGCTAGTTCTGTTAGGAATACCAGCTCATATAGGAGAACTGAAATTGGATCTGACCATTACCTTGTTAAAAGTGTCTTGCAATTTAAACTTAAGAAATGTTGTGCTAAGTTTAAAATATTTACCTTTAATTATAAAGCTCTGAAAGACCTATTTATAGCTAAAGCTTACCATGATAGTTTACTTAGTCATCATGACTCATGGTTTGCTTAGTACTGAAGTTGAGGAAGAACGGAACCGTTTTAAACAGGATTTTTGGAAACTAACAATACTCTTTTAGAAAAAAAGGAGCAGAGAAGGCAGAATTATTTGAGTGATAAGGCACTTGAGCTTATTTCAGAAAGAAAGAACTGTAGGAATGTCTTTAATGGACTCTACTAATCCTAACAGAAAGCATTACAGAAAACGTAATAAACGTGTAAAGATCAGTTAGCTGCTAATAAGAATCGTTGGCTTGATGGTTTGGCTGACAAACCCGGAGTCGCTGTCGACCTTCAAGTCAATCGGTCTGCTTGTTTCGCGAAAGAGAGTTGGTGTAGCCCATAGATATGGTTCCTGTGGATAATAACCATGGATATGGATCTGTCAACCTTCGTGTACGTACATGAAGGTTGGCAGATCCCTAATTTCTAAAAAAAATCATTGCCAGATATATTTTCTGAATTCTGTAATCAACCATAGTGTTCGGATATTTTTTGTGCGACTGTACCTCTCAGAGATAAAACTATCGAACCCAAATGCTCTCGAGCAATACCGAAAAACTTTTCTCCTATCTTATAATTTGTTTTTGCGATACGGATTGCTTTCGCTTCTTTAGATGCTTACGGGCCACCACTGAACCTACGTATGATGGGTTTTCATGTGTATTTGCAGACTGTTACCCTCATCCGTGGTCAGAATATACATTTATATTTATATTTCTTTATGAAACTAAATAACATTTTAGGTAATGTTTCAAGAAATAAATGATTATTTATTATCTCAATCGAGATTAGGGTTTAACCTTCAAATTTACAAAAGGAAGAGGTTGCGTTGTTTTACCTCTGAGCAGCACTTTTTTGCACACAATGGGCTAAATGGCCAGGTCGATGGACCCCGAAACCTCAGAGAAGGTTGGGGGAAGGAATCCACTGGAACAGCTGTTGGGCGACAGATGGTAGCTGCCTGTCAAAGCCATCCAGTGTGTTCTTTAACGTTGGGTTGTTTTACCTTTGAGCGACACTTTTTTGCACAAAATGGGCTAAATAGCCAGGTCACAGGGACCCCAAAAGCTAAGAGAAGGTGGGGGAAGAGACCCACTGGAACAGCAGTTGGGAGACAGATGGTAGCCTCCTGTCAAGGCCATCCAGCGTGTTCTTTAATGTGCACAGGGTGTGGCTCTAACGCACACGGGGCCACGACTTAACGTCCCATCCGACGAATGGCGGCATTTCAAAGCCCATCGGTGTCCCCTACTGATCGTGGGCAGGACGGGGAATTTTGCGGAGATTAATCTCAGCGCTGACGCAGATGAGACGCGAACCTGGGAACTACAGATTACGAGCCTGGCGTGCTACCGACTGAGCAACCCCTGTCCCCAAAATGGAGGAGGAATTCATTCAAGTGAAATGTTTCGAACTGATGATATATAATGAGTGGTTAAATGAAACTATGTTACTTTGTAGATCTGCGGATAAAAACGGTTAGTTGCACAAAGCTGAAATTTGAAGCGAATAATAATCAGGTCATGCAGAATATAATGGCAGGTAAAAAATTAAATTTTTATAAAAACTGCCAGCGGGTTGAACGTAGCGCTGTACAGAAAAACCATTCACATTTTTTACCAATCACGTGTTAGTAAGAGAATATATCACCTGGTTACAGAATAAAAACAGAGAGCCATCATGAGACCTGACCCTTTTGTAATAGAAAGCATGATCATTTTCACTTTTACAAACTTTAAAGATAAGTGGACAGGAGGAGCCACGACATCGGAACTGAAGGATCGTGCGTTATTAGTTAAGCTCTGTTTCCATGACAATTACAAAGACACGAATACTGTAGCCGAATATCGCTTACTGATGTGATGGAGACACCTTTGAAGGAAAATGAGTTACAAAACAGGGCTCAGAATTTTGAAGAAACGGTTATTAATCGTTATGCCATTGCAGAGGAGGTCTACCGGTTTTTGAATACATTGTAAATGGCTAATAGAATAGTCTTCTCTTAGAGCCAGGGCCGATGTAACAGATCTGAATTTTGCGTGATCAAATGTTTTTCAAAGTCTTACGAAGTGTGTTGCGCTGATTCCCGTACAAACTAGTATTTTCATGACTTGGGATTGGATAGGATGGAGTTGGACAACAATTCGCCATGTAACATTTTACGGAATAAGGAGGCGTACTTGTCATCACACAGCATCGTTGGGTAAGGGAATCGTCATATCCTCTGGCTTCGATCAAATTTCGCAGCATTCTCCACCTATTACTGTATGGTGTGTTTTCAATTCTACTATCATCTAGGAACCCTTCTTCTTCGAGGAGGTCCAAGCCATGACCTCCTAACACGTATAACACAAATAAAGCATGTCCAGAGCACAATGCTTTATTTGGTACAATTTTATGTTATCTCAGTAGTAACTCAGATACACAACTTAGTAACTTCTTAAATAAGCTTTACATTAAAATCATCGCAATCAAATCTATTTCAGTGTCGATTTTCAACAAAATTCGTTCACTATTTTTACAGTTGCACAGAAGAGCGAAAATGACAGTTTAACAGCTTAAATAACAATTTAAATAACTGTTCTACTAAGTTAATAAAAACTAGTTTTAAAGAAAGCAAAACCGTCATACTGAACTTTACCAATCCATATAAGAGTGTTTTTAGCAGTTCTTATAATATTTATGTTCATTTTCACTAATTATAAATGGCGTTTTGCAGAACAAGCTAACTTGCTAAATGTTTCAGCTTCCACAACACTTTAAACACTGAACGCATATTTTTAAAAAATTGTTGCGTTTGGAACAGATATTTTGATTTAAATAGATTTGACTGAGAGTTTGAATTAGGAAGCATTTTTTTTTATAAAACTCTTATTTAAGGAATTTACCGAATTCTGCAACTGACTTATTATGACATGATATAGGACTGCACTTAATGATGGAACCGCTTAGTGTACATGTACAATCGCTCAAAAAATATCCGAACACTATAGTTGATTTCAGAATTCAGAATTTCTGAAAGCAACCATAGTGTTCGGATATTATTTTGAGCGAACGTACTCTGTAGGACCTCATCTGTAAACACCGAGAAGAGATTTGAGGGTGGGATGTATGTTATAATGTGGTATCACATAGCGTACTATTAACGTTCTTATTAAACAAGACACCGACCTAGTACACTACGACATTAAAATGCTATATTTATTTTTGCGATTAGTCTTTTTAGCGTTTTCCAATTTCAAGAATCATATTTTATATGTAATATCCCTTGCAATTAAATACTAGTACAGTTAATACTCACTTGGTATGTTGACATTCGTACAAAAGTAAAGATTCCTACACAAAATATGTTAGTAAAATGAAGAGGCCGTTCTGTATGTACAGCGGGTGGGGTGAAGTGTTAAATCCTTCTGATACGTCATATATATTATAAAACTACCTGTTGTAAAACTGAACTGGAATCCATCTTCGGCAATGGCTATTTTCTTACTAACCGACTACACAAAACTACACTAAATGATACTATAATTTATATGGCTAGCTGTTTTCGCCCTCCTTTAATTACTTTTATCTAGCAAATAAGATACGATAAAAAAATGATTATTTAAAGTTTCGTTGAAATAATATCTCCATTATTACACTGACTGCTTTCAGAATGAAATAAAGATATCTACCTTTTCCAAACCATGTGTCTTAATCATTATATACGAGGTGACCCAAATTAAACTGACAATATTTAAGTAAATTTGTAGAGATAACTCAGTGGATATAAGCAATATTTTAAATTTGCACATTTCAGATCATTACTGAAGCAATACAGAAAACAGCTTCCAATAACTGATTCGCATAATGAAGGTAATATAAATGTAATATTGGTAATAAATTCCTCAACAGGAGAGATCTGAGTCGGCGAATGGTAGCTCAGCAGTTAGAGATACATGTCGTCAGGAGATCGTAGGTTTGTGTCCCACTCGGATTAAACCGATTTTTTCTCTATGTTTGGCATTGTTCAGCTTACAGTTTGTTTGTTTGTTAAACGCTACGTTACAATCAGAGGTCTTTTTTCAGGCTTTCTCAATAAAAAAATTTAAAAATAACTTCTTCAAAATAAGAAGTAATTATAAACAATTTTTTTTAATAAGAACTGTGTAAAATGAAAAATTTAGTTGAAAAATTAAAATGTTTGAAAAAGGCTGTATGAATTCATCCAGGTAATTTTTTTAGCATATATGTATATTTTTTTTAATTTCAAATTAATGTTCGCCCATATGCGTTTTGAATGTGATTAATTTTGTTGAGATGGTAGTAATTAATATGTGATATATGACTGTTATGATGTGGAAAAAGGTTTTGAGGCATGAGAAAGTAGGATAGAGTGCTATTCCTATTTTGTTGCATTTTTTTTGAATCTCTGAATATAAATTTGTGTTTTAATGTTTGATTATGTAGTTTAATAAAAAAACAGATTTTGATGGTAAATTTTTTCCTCAAAATTTTTCCTCTCAAAATAGAAAATGTTGTTTCATTTTACTTTTTTATATATCGTTTCATATTTTTATTTTTTGTGGTTTTCTATATATATTATTTTAATTTTATTTAATTTTTTTTGTTTAATTTATTATTTTTTTTTATAATTGACCATATATGGTTTTTAATTTTTGGTGCTTACCTGTGTTTGTTTATTATAAAAGAAATTGGTTTCATTAACATAAAGAAAAATATATATTTAGTTAAAAATATAATTATTGTACTGTTCAAAATATTCTTCCAAAATTATATTTTTTTTAATTTTGTGTATTGTAAATAAAAAGAATGTTTTAGGAAGACTTTTAGGTTTACGTTTGATATGGCTTCCTCAATAACCTGTTCCCTGGTATCAGATAAATTATCATTTGTTGACGTTACATTTCATTGAATCCTTAAGCATTTGACTGAAACTGAAACATGACTTACATTTGACATTGAAGAAATACTGAAATTTTATTTGTAGGGTTTTCTAAGTTCTTTGATTTACATTTCTCTAGATATCTTAAGGCAGGAGTCTCAGACATGTGGCCTTTGAAGTCATGTTGGGTATTCCACAACCAGTACCTTTCATCATAATCATGGTAACGAATTGTGGCTTATTAACTTGGATCGACTGAGATTATCTCATGTGAGTATGCAGAATGTGGTCACAATCACCAGAAGATGAAGTCACTCTGAATGGAATTTAAGTTTACCTTTTGGTGTTAAAAGTATGTAACTTTAAAAAACGAAGTAACTATTTTTTTATTATTAAAATAAAAATGTCGTATAATGAAAATTTAATGATTCAACCTGCTATATGATTTGAATTTGACACTCCTGCCTTTAGGGTCACTGGGACTGTCTATGCGAGATAGATTTGATCTAGCCAATTAAAAGAGAAAAAGTGACATCATTGTTCATACAACTAGATCAACAGCATATGCTAATTATGTAAAGAATCTTAGCTCTGTTGAAGATAAACGGAAAAAAGTCAGTGTCTAAAGGTAAGTGGAAAATACGGAAGGACAACGAAAATTCGAGTTGCACTAATGATTAAAAGAATGTTTAAAACTTCCTTTAAAGATACTGAAATTTAGAAAGGTAGTTAGTTTATTATCCTGGTAATTACCTTTTCATATAATATTTGTAAAAAAATTACGCATAAGTTTAAGAGAAACATCTTCTCAAATGAAACTTTGAAAACTCTTCTACTTCTCATTACGTGCATTAAAGATATCGTCACATAAAATCATTTCGCTATTGCACAATTTAATTCACAGCACATTTATGATTAGCTAAGTATTTAATAACTATTGGGCTGTTTTAAGTATAGTTATGACAATGAGTGGAGAGAAGAATTTGTCTTGATCCTGATGAATCCTGACTGATGACAAGTTACGTGATCTGGAACCTACATTACTGGGCCTTCTATGGTCATTTTTATTATATACTTAGAATAGCCTAAAAGGCATTAAATACAGTCCCTCAAAAAAGTATCCGAACACTATGGTTGATTACAAAATTCAGAAAAAATATCTGGCAACGATGTGTTTAGAACTAAGTGATCTGGCAACCTTCGCGTACAGTACACGAAGGTTGCCAGATCACTAATTTCTAAAAATATCGTTGCCATATATTTTTCTGCATTCTGTAATCAACCATAGCGTTCGAATACTCTTTTGACCGACTGTACTTATAAATCATGTCACTGTTAATCCTACATGTACTTCGTATCCCAAATTAAGTGGATGATAGTCAAGAATATTTGTAGAAATAACTACTGAGTGGATACATTTGGTATTTGATGTAAGTGACTTTCTAAATTTATATACCTCAGATAATTTCTGAAATAAAAACCTCAGATTTGTCCCCGTATTATACTTATTCTTCAGATGATACATAAAAATTCACTTTCAGAGTGATCCATTAACAGAATTACTGAAACTACCTTTTCCATCAATAATATTCTATGCGAGCATTTTTAGATCACACTGCTGATAGACTCATGAAATAAGTTGTACATACAAGCAATGGACAGAAAAATAGAAACGCCAAGGTTTGTGGAATGCCTTCGGTTTATATTAGAACCTGATACGGTGCGCAAAAACTCATGAGTTTAAAGTGGTGAAAGAGATGAAGTGGCTGTTACTTTACTGGGAATTTTTTAAATGCGTCCTTTGCGTCTCTTCGCAGCTAGTTTAGATGATGGGCAGCAGGGCTGGATTGTTAACTTCGGCCTTCATTTTATGGCTTCCAGGCTTGGATGATTAGGAAATGTTCTGCAGTTTTTAATTCGTTGCACTAAGAGGAAGTGAAAGCTGCACCAGACAGTCTGAGTGGCTTGCCGAGTGATGGCTCCTTGGTCAAATGGACATACGACTGGATAAGTTCCAAAGAGCCGTTTGAAATGTCTCATCCTATGGAAGGCAAAGCACGTGACTGGTCAGTGATCGAGCTGAGTTCGAAACTATTTAGTGAAATGGGGGTTGTAATTTCGGGTTTCTGCTCTTCTGCAACATTTTTAAGTCGATCCGTTAGGACAAGTAGGTGTGTTTGTATCTGTCGCAAGGGTAGGACACCGAGAAGGTCCTTAACTATGCGTAAAGGACCGGATTCTTGGTTCTACCGTCCAGTTTCCAGCATCTGGACTGTGGACACTTTGCCATTGCCTGCTCTGCCATTTACAAATTTCGCTGCGGTACTGAGTAGATCGCAGCAGGGAAATATTACTACCTCACTTGGTTGCCATCATGTCAGTTTTCTTGTTTTCTACCTGTTTGAAAAAATACAGTAGCCGTGCATCTACCCATAAAATGGGGGCCGAAGTTTGCAATCCAGTCCTGCTGTTCTGCTTCCAGTTGAATGTCTGTACAGTCGCTCAAAAACTATCCGAACGCTATGGTTGATTACAGAAATCAGAAGAAATTTCTGGCAACGATATTTTTTAACACTATGGTGTAATTTGTTCGACGGAAATTTGTTTGAATGACAGTTGTTTGAGCAATATTTTGTCGACAGTTTGAGATGCTGATAGAGTGCGTTATGCTCAATAAAATATTTTCTGCTTTCTTACTGGGAGATTATGGAAGTGGATCTGGAAAGAGCGGAGACGAAAGAGAAGGCTTCATTTTAGATTAGGGAGAGTAACACACTTCTTTTCCAGATATTCCAGGCAGCGTTTAATTCCTCTCAGTTTTCAATATACTTATAAGCTAGGCAGAGTGGCTACTGATCAAAGGGACCTGGATTCGAGTCCCACATAAAGCATGGATCTTTGTGTTGTTTTTCTGTTGAGGTCCCGCCATCCTCACAGACCTTCTAGTGTGGTTTATAAACTGACAGGCTCCTGTTAGAACTCTGTGGCAAGCAGCTACTTGAGGGAATATTTATTGATTTAATTTTATACTCATATAATCTTTGAGATAGATAAATTATGCTTGTAATTTAATTCGGGATTATTTTTCAAAATTGAATACGTCTTTTCTCATAGTGATATGTTTATAATAGTAGTTGTTTTATCGTAGTTGGTGAAATGGACTTTGTCGGTTTAAGGGGCGGCGTGCCTAAACACGTGGTTTCTCTGGGTTACCCGTAGGCAGTAACGTTAATTGTCGCTTCTCGCCGGGCAATCCTCAGAAAGTAGATGGCGTGGGAAACAAAAGATTAGGCTCAGCCATCAGTCAAAGGGGCCCTTTCTTAGCACAGATTCCGTGTTTCGGAGGTTTAGTCGAGGAAGGGTTAGAGTTACGACCTCATGAAACCAGACAAAGACCTAATCAAACCAGAAAACGACCTCACGAAACCAGAGAACGACCTAATCAAACCAGAGAACGACCTCACCAATCAAGAGAACGACCGCATCAAACCTGCGAACGACCTCATTGGTGTGCATTAGAGATTACGTGCTTTCTTTGTAATTAAGGAAATGTCCACTGCACTATGGAGAGCACGGCAGCGCGATTATTGGGTGGAAGTCAACAGGGTGGATGACAAATGTGTGGACGACATTTGGGTGGAAGTCAACTGGGTGGATGACAAATGGGTGGACGACAGTTGGGTGGAAGTCAACTGGGGGATGACAAATGTGTGGACGACATTTGGGTGGAAGTCAACTGGGTGGATGACAAATGGGTGGACGACAGTTGGGTGGAAGTCAACTGGGGGATGACAAATGGGTGGGTGACAATTGGGTGGAAGTCAACTGGGTGGATGGCAACTTGGAGGGCGACAGTTGGGTGGAAATCAACTGGGTGGGTGACAATTGGGTGGAAGTCAACTGGGTGGATGACAACTGGGAGGGCGACAGTTGGGTGGAAGTCAACTGGGTGGATGACAACTGGGAGGCCGAGAGTTGGGTGGAAGTCAACTGTGTGGATGACAACTGAGAGTGCGACTATTGGGTGGAAATCAACTGGGTGGATGACAACTGGGAGTGCGACTATTGGGTGGAAATCAACTGGGTGGGTGACAATTGGGTGGAAATCAACTGGGTGGATGACAAATGAATGGGTGACAGTTGGGTGGATAACAACTGGGATGGCGACAATTGGGTGAAAATCAACGGTTTGGGTGACAATTGGGTGGCAATCAACTGGGTGGGTGACAATTGGGTGGAAGTCAACTGGGTGATGACAAATGGGAAGGTAACAGTTGGTTGGAAGTCAACTGGGTGGATAACAAATGGGAGGGCGACAGTTGGATGGAAGTCAACTGGGAGGACGACAGTTGCGCGGAAGTCAACTGGGTGGATGACAACTGGGAGGGCGTCAGTTGGGTGGATGACAACTGGGAGGGGGATAATTGGGTGGAAATCAACTGGGTGGATGACAAATGGGTGGATGACAATTGGGTGGAAGTCAACTGGGTGATGACAAATGGGAAGGTAACAGTTGGTTTGAAGTCAACTGGGTGGATGACAAATGGGAGGGCGACAGTTGGGTGGAAGTCAACTGGGAGGACGACAGTTGCGCGGAAGTCAACTGGGTGGATGACAACTGGGAGGGCGGCAGTTGGGTGAATGAGACATTTGGGAGGATACGACAATTTGATGGACGACAACTGGGAGGAAATAAGGAAATGATGAGGTGTCATTCGGATTACTACCACTTCTCCTAAACTTTCTGTCGAGAGCAAACAGATTCAACAATCTCGGAAGTCTCTTGAACCACGACGCTCTTAGTAAAATGAATTTGCTTAGATTTCTACTACATAGTAGACAACTACTTCTATTCTCTTTAATCCGACATTGAATAGAGCGAATATTTTTACAAATGTATTCTTTCTGACCGATATAATTCTAAATTTCATGAACGCAATGCAGTAATTTTATGCATTCTCTGTAATCAATTTTTCAATAAATAATTTGCATCTATCCTCTTTAATCCGACACCGCACTACGGCGGATATTTTATGAAATCTGATCTTTCTAAACGTAGTAAAAGGAAAATGGAAGAAATGCACTACTGCAAAACAAAGTTTCATAGACTAATTTCTTTCCCACAACACGACCCTCAGTAAAACAAAATTTTTTAAAAGGAACAATCAGAAAATAGTCAAATGCATTAATGAAAATCAAAACAACCGATATTGAGAATTACTGTCGCTAATCCGACTTTCGAAGCAACGGATTCTGATATTTCTATTTTGTTCTGTCCATTGTAATGGAAACAATATTAAATTAAAGGAATGACTACAGGACACGAAAATACATGAATACCAATATATTCTCATTAATCCAACCCTCAATTAAACGGATATTTTAAAGATCCTTTGCTTCTAAATGAAACAATCGGCAACTAATCAAATGCATTACAGGAAATCAAAAAAGTAAAAGGAAAATGGAAGAAATGCACTACTGCAAAACAAAGTTTCATAGACTAATTTCTTTCCCACAACACGACCCTCAGTAAAACAAAATTTTTTAAAAGGAACAATCAGAAAATAGTCAAATGCATTAATGAAAATCAAAACAACCGATATTGAGAATTACTGTCGCTAATCCGACTTTCGAAGCAACGGATTCTGATATTTCTATTTTGTTCTGTCCATTGTAATGGAAACAATATTAAATTAAAGGAATGACTACAGGACACGAAAATGCATGAATACCAATATATTCTCATTAATCCAACCCTCAATTAAACGGATATTTTAAAGATCCTTTGCTTCTAAATGAAACAATCGGCAACTAATCAAATGCATTACAGGAAATCAAAAACAAATCACATTGAGAATTATTTTCGCTACTCCGACTTTCGCTCTACCATAAAAACAACTCATCAGACGAAAATACTCTTCCAGGAAAAGACATAAATTTTTCACTGAATATGTGCCATATGTACTCCATGCGAGGCAACTTATTTTCCAATTGTTGCCAATGATTTAGATGTTAATGAGAAGATCACTTCCGTTAACATAATAGGATTTGCATGTACCCTTTTTAATCCGACACCACATTATTGGAGAATTTTTATGAAGTCTTTTCCTTTTAACGTAGTAAAAGGAAAATGAAAGAAATTCGTTACTGCAAAACAAAGCTTCATAGAATAATCTACTTTTCTCACTACTAGAACCCTCATTTAAACAAAATTTTCAAAACTTTTTTTATAAAAGAAATTGTTGTAAACAAATGAATGTATAACAGGAAATCAAAACAGCGGATATAGAGAATTTTTCTGGCTAATACGATTTTCATTAAAACGGAATATTAAATTTATTTTTCGATTCTCTTCATTTTAAGTGAAACAATCTTAAATGAAAGGATCGACTAACGGACACGACGATGCCTAAGACTAACAGTATTCCCTTTAGTCATTAAAATAAATATTTTAAAGATCCTTTCCTTCTAATAGAAACAATTGGAAATTTGTGAAATATATTACAGAAAATCGGAATAGGCGATTTTAAGAATTATTCTTGCTTATCCGTCCTCAGTTATAACGCACTTTTGTATTCCTTCCTGCATCAACTAAATGAAGCAAAATGAAACCAAATAATGCAGTACAGGGAAACCAAACGGGAAAAAAATCAACATGCTCACTAAACCCGACATTTAATGGAACGATTTTTACTTCGAATCAATATTTTTCCTATATTGAATCTTTCATTGAAACATTCCTAAATATTTTTTTTTCCAAAAAAAGAAACGGAAATTAAGGGATGTCAGGCAGGAATTTGAAACAGCCAATATATACACACCGTCCACTGAATTAGAAACCTTTATGCAGATGTACGTAAACGTTACTTGCGCAACGTATGTGTAAAATGCTGATGACGTGCATCGCCACGTGATCTAGGCAGCTTTTCAAGACTGCTGCTCGTCAGTCATGTGATGTTTCGTTTAAAAGAAGTAGAAATTGAAAAAATGTCGTCCAAACCAGTTTTATCAGAGTAAACAATTGTTAAGCATAGGCTGTTCCGTTTCTTGTAATGTTTTCCTTCGAATTCTAAGTGTATAATAAATATCGATTGCTTTGATATATTGAATTTGAAAGAAAAGTTTCAAAGCGTTATTAAAATTCGAATAAGAAAAAAATAGGTGTTAATACAGGATGTTTGAAATTCCCTGTGCATTTCTAATTGTTTCATTACAAAGGAAAAAAAATCATTTTATTGAATGTCGTACTAGTGAGAGTATTTAGAGTTCTGGTCTCTTTGGTTGCCTCTGGTGCCATCTTTTGATATCCCTATTATTTTTTGTTCAGAAAATTGGCTGTGGGAAATAAAATTCGTTTCAATTCATTTGAAAGAAAGTAAAAATTATCGTTCTTGTAGTGAAATGGGTAAAATATAATATCAGATAGATTCATTCAAAGGAGTTTTCAAAACATTCGATATATTAGAATATCAGATTAGAGAGAGAAGATGTAAATGCTTTAATGAGTAAAAGACGAGATGGAATAAATGTTGTTCTTTGCAGTTTCTTTTTTTGGGTTCCTTCGATTACAAATGCGTCATTGCTCATGAATTAGTTATAATACTTGTAAATGACGGTTGGTTTAGTGTCCCAAAGGCATTCTTTTGATATTCGATTGGTTAGCTCAGAAAGGAAAGGATTTTTTCGTTTTATTCAATGTAGGATTTGTGAGAATACAAAATTCTTATTCTGATTACGTTCCCGCAGCTCCTTTCCTTTGACTTAAAATTATTCCGTCTAGAAGAAACATGATGAAATTGATTAGTGAAAATCCGTTTCGAGCAAAGCCTGATTAGCGAGAATAATAATATTGGTGGATGTTATCTTTTGTTTTTATATGTTTTTCGATTTACGTTTGTATCTGTAAGAAGAAAAGAACCTTCAAAATATGAATAGTAATTGTTTTACGAAGTTTGGGTTTATAGGGTACGTTATTTTTACTCCAGATCGTTTTACTTGGAACGATCAGAAATGTAATAATTCATTGTATCGAAAGTCGGATAAGCGAGAATAATTCTCAATCTCATTTGTTATGATTTCCAGTAATACTTTCGAGTGATCTCCAATTGTTTCCTTTATAAGAAAGTATCTTTTAAACATTCATTGTATTCAGTGTCAAATTATTCAGAATAATGGTAGTCTTACGCATTTTCGTTTCCTGTAGTCGTTCCCTTTATTTGAGATTGCTTCACTTAGAACGGAAAGAATAGAATAGAAATATCAGAATGCGCTCTATCCAAAGTCGGATTAGCGACAATAATTCTCAATATTGGTTGTTTTGATTTTCTCTAATGCATTTGATTGTTTTCTGATTGTTTCCTTTAGAAAATTTCGTTTTATTGAGGGTCGTATTGTGGGAAAGCAAATCAGTCTATGAAACTTTGTTTTGCAGTAGTGCATTTCTTTCATTTTCCTTTTACTACCTATAGAAAGAACAGACTTCATAAAATATCCGCCGTAGTGCGTTGTCGGATTAAAGGGGATAGACGCAAATCATTTACTGAAAAATGGATTAGAGAGAATGCATATAAATACTGCATTGCGTTCGTGTAATTTAGAATTATATCGGTCAGAAGGAATGCATTTGAGAAAAAATTCGCTCTATTCAACGTCGGATTAAAGAGAATAGAAGTAGTTGCCCACTATGTAGTAGAAATCTAAGCAAATTCATTACTTTTTTTCTAGTGCTGTTCAAGTTCAAGAAGATCTTCGCTAGTTTAGCGGCCGGAAAGGAGATTTAATGAGCTCAGTAAGATCTTAGGTTCTACTTCTAGTTCTGCTTCTTCATGTCTACAATATTTGTATTAACTTCCTCAAAAGATTTTCAAATGCTGAGGACACAACTGTTCAGTGTTTGAATGGTAATCAATTTTATCATTCAAACATCTTTCGATACATATTTCATAGAAGACATCTTTAAACACTTTTACTTCTTTCCATGATTCCTATAATATTGAGGACACAACTGTTCAGTGTTTGAATGGTAATCAATTTTATCATTCAAACATCTTTCGATACATATTTCATAGAAGACATCTTTAAACACTTTTACTTCTTTCCATGATTCCTATAATATTCTTGATGCCATTAAAGATTGTGAAGCCTCTGCAGAAATCTTTACCTCTATTTTGTCCACTTGCAGAAGCTTTGGTTGACCAGTGCAAGTCACGACGCTAAAATCGTCGTATGAGCAAATGCGTCCTCTTCATAATTGAAAATCGTCTTATGAGCGGATCGTCATAAAGTGAAACGTCGTAAAGCGGGGTATTTACTGTACATAGTTGAAATCATCACAAATACTCTAAAAGATGAATTTTGGCAGCAGACACTAAGGTGTGCTCAATAATTGTAAGAGGAAAATTCCTAGAAATTGGATTGAGATATTTCTTACTATTAATGTTTCGTGCAAATGAAGTTTTAATGATGGAAATAAGCTTTTCTTTACTGTATATCAGTGTCCACATACGAAAACGATCTCATAAGGCATTCAGCACTTAGTCTGTTACTGTTATTGTGAACATTCAACGAAAGTTATTTTATGGTATTTCATGTTCTGTCAGGATGTTGGAAAGCTACATATTGTAAAAGGAATAGCAAAAGCTAAGGACTACATCAAAATACTGGAAACAAAATTATTACCAAGGGTCTTTGATCTTATTTTGGGATGCACGTAGATCTTAATAATGATTTAATTAACTGGACGAAATGCACTTTGTCAGTGTGAAAAGGTTCTTCAGAAGTGGTTAGCAGATAGCAAGATTGAAAAGATGGAATCGACTGGACAGTCTCCACACTTTAAGACTATACAGAGCTTGTATTGCACAATAGGTAAGGAAATTTGCGAGCAGAGACGTCAAAATACGCGAGTTAATTAAGGCTTTCCTGTTGCTTCTTAATCATATTTTATTACAGACGAACTTAAATTAGTGAATCCCATGTCAAAATCACATAAAACATTTATTTAAACACAGGGCTAACCTATGAAATATTGAATTTAAAATGTTAATATTCCGAAAAATGCGTTTAACAATTGTTATATAATGTTTAAAACAGGGATCAATATAAATATTTTACGAATTTTAAAGTTTCCTTTAATTCATATCTATGCTATATCATGTTATAATATATACGCAATTGCGTTTGGGCAATTATACTTCAACAATTAATTTCGATACGAAAAAACTAAAAAATACATAATTTAAATGAAAAATAATTTATATAAATAATTTTCTAATTAATAAATCATATAATATTTAAATAACAAGTCCTAACGATCTGGGATCGAAGTCACGACTCTGTTGTTTAAATGTGGAAAATACAAAAATTAAAAACGAATGTTTCAAATAATATATCATGAGAGAGATTTAAAATTTAGTTGATGGAATGTGATAATCAAAATATTTATTTTCATTTCTTCCCCTTAACTTCAAAGGGATGGGAAAGTAAAAGATTTTCGTTTTAAGAGATATATGAGAGAATGATTACTATTTTGTGTTTTATTTGTACCAGTACATTATTGCGATTTTTTTTTATAAATTATCCATTAGTTCGTATTTCCAGTATGAGATGGGGAAAAACTGGAAACCGCAAAAACTTCATTTTCTTTGAAAACAAGCAACTTATTATCACCAGAGATGATTAGCTATTCTTTCAATTGTTCGTTACATCTTGTTAGAAGGCTTTCTTGTTTTATCTGAATTTGTATTTTTAACTTTAACTCAGTTAATCGAAATTTCATCCTACATAGCGACAGAAAAATATTTGAAAAAGGAAAATGACAAACTCTTCAATTTCAATCCACTCTCCTTTTGTAGCAATTATCATACATATAATATAAAACCACTCTTCTTTAGTAGCAAATTATGATACATAAAATATTCTTTACGTGTGGATTCAAAATCGATTACTAGATAACCACATTTCTTTAACGTTTATCAAAATTTTCTGTCCGAAACGATTTGGATTTATCATACCTAGTGTCATCCTAACTCCCAAGTTCTCCTCATTTATAATCAGTTAACCAACAAATGTAATAGATTTGACACATATTTCAAATATATATATTTGTTTTTGATTTTTTAAATCATATCCAACCAATGCTCTTTGAATTTAATTGCACAAAAGCGCTGTCATTTGACTTATTATCGTGCTCTTTGAAAATTCGATTGTTATGGTTTTTAATGGCTAAACTGCTGAGATTAAACTTAACGTGAGCGGATGCATGAAAATTGCTTTGGAGACTAAGAAGCAATATCGATGATACAATTGCATATTCAGTATCAAGACATGCAAAGATTGCATGAGCATATCATTTGCCTTTCGCAGTAAAATATAATTTTTTAAATATTGGACATATCGTTCAGATACATCCGTGATATACGTAGCTTAGTAACAGTGTTAATTGTGATTAAACGAATGATATTTAATTGCATTAAACTACTTAATTAATATAGTGGTAGATGTTGCCAATTTTCTATTAATTTCTACCTATTTTCCAATTGTTTTTCAAACGATATTTGTTGCGTTTCTCAATTTATATGGGTGTTAAAACGTCTGTTCCAGTATATAATTACAACATTTTGACCCATCACAACAAGTTGTGTATACACACTCTAGAACATTTACCACCCCTTCTTTTTCCCCTCCCAAAAGGTGGGGAATATCATAAACGATTGTTTACTATATCAATGGGATTCTCACCAGTAGTGAATGAAAAGTGCTTTGGACACTACTCTAATATATAGGGGAGACTTCTCTAATATATGAGGAGTTAGCGAAGATATTCACTTGAAATTGCCTTACATCAACTTAAATATAGTGCAGGATATTATGAGGCAAGTTTTAAAATGTGTCCAGAAGTAATAACTGATTGTAAACAATTATGCCACGTATATATCTCTAATAAGATGGATCCAACTTCAATTGTCGAAAATGTGTATGCATGTCATTACTATATCACGATTTTTCTTTTTATAAGAGGCTGAATTTCTTTTTACTTAACTGGTAATTGTTAGACAAATTCCTTCGAATCTTTCTGTAATGCACAGATATACTGTATATATAATAGTAAGATTCTGTTATTATTAATATTTATTCCATGCAGGTCGATTGCAGTAAAGCCATTGTATAGGTATTTTAGGTATTAAGTGTTCAAGTGGCTTGTTGCTCCAAATATTAAATCAATCATTTTAATTTTGTTATGGAAAATATTTTTCTCCACATTCATGCATTAGGATTCAAACGTGTCAAAAGCTATAATATTTGCTCAGTAATTGCAGCACAGGTAAAAAATGCAGTAAAATGATTTAAATAAACTTTAAACTATTAAAATTCGGATTTAAATATTATAGCTAAAGGGCAATATTGTAATATGCTTTAATAACGTACAGATATTTTGAAGAAGATTTTATTATAATTGTAGTAAAGAGTTGTTTTTCAGAGAAGTAAAGATCGATAAAGAAAAACTTTTATGGGTAATCATTATTTATGAATTTAAGAAAACTCTTGTAAGAAATTCTTTTTATGGTAGAATACTATTAATTCGATGCCTAGTCTAAGGATCTGTGTGCTGTTTAGGAGTTGTAGGTGGATGGATATTTGAAGCTTGCGAACTGATACAGTTGCTTGAGTTGTAATATTTCTAACGGAATTCTGTAAATTTGTGTTCTTTGTTTCTAAGACAAGAGCATTAATTCATTAAAACTGTTTGTTCCAATAAATCGTTAATAAGGTTTAAGTCACTGATCATTTAGTTTCAGTTGTTTTCTTAACCGGGGTAAATGTCTTGTTAAAGAATTTTCATCGTTTGAAGTAATTCTCTGTGACTGGATTATTCTGTAACGATGTTGTCTCAAGACAGCTCCGTTCAGTACTAAAAAATGAAATATCGACACTAATTTAATATTCAGATTTAATTAACGATTTTCTGAAATAAACTATAGCAATGAATAAATGTTCTTCAATTCATTACAGACGACCAATCTAAATTTACATTGATCATCTCTAACGACTATCCTTAGCAGTATTACTAACTCAACCAACACTATGTATATCGCCGTCTCTTTGCACAGTTGTATCGCGTTCGCTTGCAGTGACATTGCTTCTGCCGATGTCCGAGTCAGAATCCTAGGATGGCACAGTCGTTTGTTCAATCATTTACGTTGCGATTGTCTCTCATTAACCAGTTCAGTTGCAGATAAGTACAGTCGCTCAGAAAAGTATCCGAACGCTATGGTTGATTACAGAATTCATAAAAAATATCTGGCAACGATTTGCTTTTGGAGATTAGTGATCTGGCAACCATCGTGTACGCACACGAAGATTGCCAGATCATTAATTTCTAAAAAAATCGCTGCCAGATATTTTTTCTGAATTCTGTAATCAATCATAATGTTCGGATATTTATTTGAGCGACTCCACCTTGAATTTCTAAGTTGCACACATTGTTTTCCTGTTCCAAATCATTTACCCTTTCTGATAAATTTTTGATCGTATTATCCACTTTTCTGATTCTTAGCTAATAAGTTCTTATATTCATGTCTGCAGAGAACCAAGTCCTGAGTCACCTTTTCAACCATATCTCGCAATTCATCATATTTTCCTAATAAAAAATCTAATGATTTGGTAAGTTCCACTATACTGTACCACTATACTGTACACTTCAGATCACCCATGCATTCATTCAGTGCTTGTTTAAATGAATGGTATATTAAAGATTTTATACATGCCATTTGTTCGGAGCTGAAGCCTTGATCTTTCTCCGGGTCGTCAGGGAAAGTTAAAGCACCTGACGCAGCATATTCAATATCGTACGGCCTGGCAGGGCAAGAAGTGTCTAATGGAGAAGAGAGCTAACTTCCATAGACGTTAACTTTTCCATAACTTTTCGATTGCAGCGCCCTCTAAACATGGCAAATTCGTGCATTGCAGTGAAGCCAGCTAGCCAGGGAGAGGAGCGAGTTCCCTGCATTATTTTTCCACCACCGAGCAAAGTTTTCAATCACGTGACTAATTTTACATACAATTTGATTCTGAAAAATGTTCATTAATCATAATTTTTCTTTTCGTTTAGAGGAAAAAAAAAATGTAATCATTTCCTTTAAAAAAATCCAATTTTGTAAAATTGGTAGAAGCTATGCTAAAGAACAAAATTTTAATATTTTGAACAACCTACAGCATTTAGTATATTATAAAAAATTGAGATTTATGTGTTAATGTAAGATAACATGATCTGTATAATTATATTTTATACAATTTCTGGTATTTCCAATAAATATCATAACGAGATTTTTTCTTGTGTAAACGTTCAACAGATGGCAGCAGTCACTTTCCGTATGAACCATAAAAAAAAATATTACACTTTTAGAGCAAAGTGCAGAAGCCAATGTACATCATTATGCTCCAGGGATCACAAACCTGCAATATACATTGACTTATATATTCACAAGATGATTAAATGTATTAATTTACATATTAATTTTAAAAATTCTGCAAAATTACTCAAAAGAAACATACAGCGGCTTTTCCAGGTATCGTAAATGTACTCCTGAACGGTATAAAACACTCATTGAATAACTTTAGGGTCAGCTACCACTGTGCCAAACAGCCATGGCTGTTAGACATTTGGAAACACTTGTTAAATCGCAATATGTATTCCAATAGTAAGACAAACCATAGCTGCAGTGGCCTAAAATTATTGCACTGCGCATGCGCAGATCGCTCCTTATAGTTGTTTTTGTGCCTGCACTTCAATTTGCCACGTTAAGCTTCGGTAAAATTTCGCAGTACTCCGCAGAACGGCGCCACTTACGCTTGGGCAAAACTAGCCTTCTTCTCCTTAGACCAGGGATGTCAAACTTGTTAACCACCGAGGGCCATATTATATATTAAATCGCGGGCCGCAAAACAAAAAAAAAATGGAAATAGAGATGAAGCATAGCTTTTATTATAAACAAATCAATACATACAAAATAATAATGCACAGAATATAAACATATTAAAAAATACATATGTATGAAGGAAGGTTTCTTTCTTTTCAATTTAACATTATTTAAATAAAATAATATCATCTTTTTTTGAAGAAACTTGGCAGCGTTTTTCATTAACCAAATCTTCAAAATTTGGTTGAATTTGTTGAGCTGTAGTTATTTTTAAAATTGCTAGCACATGCTTGTCTGTTAATCTTGATCTTTCCGCAGTTTTATTATTTTTTAAAGTGGAAAATAGTTGTTCACACAAATATGTGCTACCGAACATTGATAAAATACGTTTAATTGCTAATAACACATTGGGAAATCGGTCCGGTGATAAATAATTATAGAAATGTGGAATCCCAACATTCATATATTTTTGTTTCAATATGGAATCGCACTGAATTTCGATCAGTTCCAGTTGTAAATTTTCATCCAGTGTTGTCAAAAGTTAAATAAACGTATTGGTTATCAATCTTGGCGGGTCGCAGAACAGTTCCCGGCTGGCCGAGTGTTTGACATGCCTGCCTTAGACCTTCTTTGGGCAGGGTAAACATCAAAAATTTTGCATTTCATACACTTATATTTATGTCTGCATTCCACAGAAAATTTGCGGTAATTATCTTCTGTATTATTTGCACTAGTAATGAAATTGGCTTCTGCAGGCACCTTTACATCTGATGGAATCTGTTCATTTGTCAGTAGTCTCTAGAACTTCATTCCCACAGATGGCACACACGTTTTCCATTGCTGAGGAATATAGAGTTGACTACAGCGTGGGTGTCCTTGAAGAAGTCCCTTTACTGAATTTCTTATACGCATGCGCGTGAAAAGGTAGTGTGAGACAAAGAACACGTCGAGTTGACCAACGTTTGGCTCAACTAAATGACCAGTTCAAAGTACCAAAGATTTAATGAAATAGTTCTCGAAATGGGCAAGAAAGATATCTAAGGAAATAAGCAAATCTTTAAAACATTAAAAATAAAGGTTTAAACTCAGAGAATGACGAATTATCATGCTATTAAGTAATATAAGAGTCATCAGAACCACATCCTTCTCCTATTAGAGTTGCCACTCCGTTGCGAATTTCTCAGAAATCGTAGCCAATTTTGCATTTTCATTATCATATTCGTGTTCAGCACCTGGGAATCTTTAAGAAATGGCTACTTTTATCCCAGAGGCATGACTTTTATGAAAATTTGTTGCCCAGTGTTATTTGTTAATGTAGTAACAAAAAACTAAAGACCAAACTTTTCATGGCTTCGATAAATATCACTTTTCGGATCAATGATTATTTCGCATTTTTCATTCAGCTTGTAAAGTTATGCAGTAGACATTTAGGACATTCTGTTTTACATTAGATTAATTGTCTGGTTATTAATATTAAATAATTTTAGTTTTCTAATTGAGTTAAACTAGAGCTTATCATAAGAAAGGTTTGGAGATCAAGTAGAATTAATAATCAAGTAATATGGCATCAGCCAAACAAAGAGGTAACAAACAGGTACCTGTATTATTTGAAATGTGCAATAATTAAATGAATATAAAAAGTGAAACAGGAAAAGAAACTTTAATTTCAAATATTTTGATCGAAGATTTCGCATTAAAAAATTTCCTTTTGCTCTTTAAAGTCTATAGCTTGAACAAGAGGAGAGACCTAGGATGTCAGAGAGATTTTTGGAAGAATTGGCTTTTCACAAAATATCAGCGGTGGGCGACAAACTGAGTCAGAAGGGTAAGTCTGCCAAATTTCTGGCAAAACCTTCGATAGGAAAAAATTTTATTATCTTTATTCAATTTACGAAACATTGCATGCTTATAAAATTAGGCAAAATAAGAGTCAATATGATAGCTCTTTTCATTTGCTTTCTTGACATAATTATGCTCCATACTATATTTTAATGGTAGGAGGTGCTCCCCTATACAAAGAATGGGTTGGGTTGTTTTACTTCTGAGCGGCACTTTTTTGAATAAAACGGGCTAAATGTCCAGGTCACATGAACCCCAAAGGTTCAGAGAAGGTTTGGGGAGGGGACCCAATGGAACAGCTGTTAGGAGACAGATGGCCTCGTGTCAAGGCAATCCAGTGTGTTCTTTAAGGTGCACAGGGTATGGCCCTCCCGCACACGAGGCCATTGCTTAACATCCCATCCGACTGACTGCGGCCTTTCAAAGCCTATCAGTGTACCCTACTGACCGTGGGCAGGGCAGGGAGTTTTGCAGAGATAAAACTCAACGCTGACCAAGCTAGGACTCGAAACTAGGAACTGCAGATTACGAACATGGAACGCTACCGACTGAGCCATCCTAGCTCCAATATACTCTGGCTACTAGTGAGTGGTATGCAGAGAAGAGGGCGCCACCCTCGCATACCAGTTTCGTTCAGGCATTGATGAATGGTAGTGACAGATATCGACTGCTCCATCAGTCGTTGTGTTACTGGATATCTGTCGAATATACCGATCATATCTATCCCTGGTCTTTGAAGGATTACCTGATCCTGAACGATAACGTAAAACTACCTCCTGTATCCTTTTCTGCCAATAGTAGTGAACTGTTCGCGCATCACCTCCCGAATGAACTGCAGTTCGTCGTGTAGACCATCCTGCTTCACATAGACACAGGATAGATCTCGTAAAAACTCGCTGAATTGATTAAACTCTGCCATTAGCCGTCGATGGTTACCAGATTTACAATCGCTCAAAAAAATATCCGTACACTATGGTTGATTACAGAATTCAGAAAAAAATATCTGGCAACGATTTTTTTTAGAAATAATCTCAACGCTGACGCATCTGGGACTCGAACCTGGGAACTACACATTACGAGCCTGCCGCGCTACCGACTGAGCCACCCCTGTAATTGTTAGTCTTCTATCGATCGTAACAAGTTATGTATGAAAATAATCACATGTGGCACCAGGTGAGTCAATGACATTTTCTTTAATGATTATCACTCATTTGAACGGATGGGGGAATCTGTCGGTAACGCGCCAGGCTCGCAATCTGCATTTCCCAGATTCAAGCAATACAACCTTGATACACTAGCCTGGACAGATGTCAACGAAAGGAGAGTTATTAATTATGCATAAAACTGCAGGGGATTGGAATTCTTTGTTCTTCCTCGGATTTCCATCTAGCCTACTACAAGTTATGGAAATTGTTAAAAATTACGTCAATTGCAGTTATGTATGAAAACTTAAAGGTATGTATTAAAACGAGTTAAAAAATAATTTATTCATTTCGATTTTATTAAAATATTTGAGAATATTATAAAATTAATTGCAAAATTTTAAAAAATAAATAGCTACTAGCCGCCCAACTAACGAGTGTCTAAGGGAGAAGAGAGCCAGTTTACACACTCATAATGTAAATTTTTCGATTGCAGCGCCCTCTAAATATGGGAATTTCGTGTATTACAGTGAAGCCACCTACCCAATTAGATGAGCGAGTTCCCATTTGTTATTTTTTCACTGCCGAGCAATGTTTTTATTGCTTACACCACGTGACTAATTTTACGTACACTTTTTATTTGGAGAGAAATTAAAAAGTATTAATTAAAATCATTTTGCTTAATAAAATTCTATTTTGTAAAACAGGTAGCAATTGTGCTCAGCAAAAAAATTTTAATATTTTAAACACTCTGCAATATTTAGCATATTAAAATTAATTGAGATTTATTTCTCTCTGTGCTATAACGTGATTTACAAAGTTATATTTTACATAATTATAAATATTTTCAAAAAAAATCCATATGGGATTTGTTACTTGTATAAACTGTCAACAGATGGCAGTAGGCACTTTTCCTATCAACCATAAAAAAATAACGACTATCCCTCTGATCTACTATGGCATATAAACTGAGAAGCTCCTGTAAGACCTCTGTGGCAAGCAGCTGCTTGAGGGAATTTTTTATTGTTATTAAATGATTTGAAATAATACTTATTATTTAAGTTTAATTTCTAAGATAAATTCTTTTCAACTAATACTAAGATGCAACATTTCAGCTTCCATAACACTTTTTTTAAATGCTGAAAGAATATTGTTGATAAACTAGATTGAAACAGATTTAATTATTAAATTAAAATAATAATTATTACTTTTTTCTTCATACTTATTATTCAGCAATATTTTTTAATTAATTGCAATTTTTCATCTCACAAAACTTCGAAATCAGATTATCATTTTGGAAATTATTATCATGGAAATCATTATTTTGTTTGGACAGTGTAATTTAATTCAGTATGTGTAAAGATATTTATCATTCAGGTTAATAGAAATTACTTTCATTTGCTTACAATACCGATGAATTTAAAATATCATAAATGTTATTTATCCAAATCTATGAAACATTTTTCAAATTATTCGTCAACAAACTTATTAAGGTAATTATAAAGACAAAGACTTTGCCGATATATTGCTTTCAGCTACTTGGGTGGGATTTGACAGAAACTGATTTTTGTTTTACAAGTTTGACTTCTGAAAAACAGCACACAGCAATACAGCATTGTTAAAACTATTCTTTAGAAACTACAGCAAATAGACAGAACAAGAAATAACTCACATATGAACAAATCCTTATCAGAATCCAATTTTAAAACTAGCGCTAAGCAACGTAATAACGTATGCTACAAAAGAACAAGTAGCAAGCTAAACAGCGGAGTAGCAGCGCCACAACGGACGAAAAGGTAACTAGAGCTGCTGTCGCTTCACGTCGTTAAATTGGCAGGCATTCCATTACGTAGGCACCGGTAAAACTATAGTTATAGTATAACAATGGGAATAAAATAATATATTTATTTATATATATTTATATTAAATTTTATATTCATAAATTACATATATCGATAAACACAAAAAATGACATAAACGATTTAACCAATCTTATAAAATTACAAACATTTCACTGGGTAATCGTCTTTTGAACTCTCACGGAGTACTGCAAAAAAAATTATACCGCCTACCCCAAAGGGGTATGCGTTCCCCACGTTGAGAACCCTTAATCTAGAGAGCTGAGGGTTCGGTTCCCGCCATGTCAGTAATAGTTTTCAGATAGATAATTGTTATTTCTCATAATTTCCTTATTTCAACCCAATTGTCATTTCTTCCTAATTGTGTTCCATCGAATTGTCCACCCAATTGTCGTATCCTCTCCCGGTTGTCGTATCCACCCAATTGTCGGACTTCCAGCTGTTATCCACCCAGCTGACTTCCACTTAATTGTCGTGCTCCTGTGTAAAATTCATAGAATGCAATATATTTTAAAGGATTCAAATGCTAAACCTTCATCTTAAGAAGGAAATGAAGAGTTGTTTTGATTGAAGATAATTATATTTGGAGATAATTATACGATGGATGATGCTGGATATGTAGCTTAAGAGTCCTCAATTCTTCTCTCATCATCGCTATCATCCTCCGCTTAGACAGTGCTAAAGGCGCAAGTTCAAATCTGGAGGTTACGTTCGAGGCTCATCCGTGAACAATTGTGATTGCGTCGCTTTTAAGGAAAAACATCACTAGTCGCTGCTTTGCTTCTTGTATTTTCCCTCTTGCTGATATCCATATTGCTGAACGGCCTTTCGATCTGTTTAGACTCGATGGTGTGACCATGGCAATCGGCCATAAAGTTTTTTCTCTAATCCTGTTCTATCCACCACTATTCTTTCAAACTTCTTAATTAGGAATAAGAAATGATTCGTTCAATCAACGTCAACTGTTCAGTTAATAATTATTGATATCCAGAACGCATCCATAGGATGTATTAATAAGAAGTCAAGAATCGAAGCTATTACTTGAAAAAGACGTTTATTACCAGTGGATAATGAATTGAATATAACGTATCCTATCATCTTACACATAGAATAATATGGGATGCATTAAAAGATAGATCGTTGGGAGAAAAAATTTGTCAACGATTTTTTTTACAAATTAGTGATCTGGCAACCTTCGTGTACGTACACGAAGCGTCCCAGACACGGAGGTATGAATGAGAGGAGACGCCCTAACGCGCTTTCCCTGTCCAAGGTTATGATTCTGACGCAGCAGGGCGGTAGCCATGTTGTTGCATTCAAAACAAACCGTCTGCCGCTGCAATCAAGCCTATTTTTCACGTGCTATACTCAGTTTTACTGTGCGTTATATACGGGAAGCTTATTTTTTTTACGACTAAGAGAAAGCCCATTTAAGCTATTTGGAATTTATATTGCTTTTTTAATGCAATGAATATTTCCATACAGAATTACTGTATAGCAGAACTATTTATGTATTTCGTTGAATACGACAATAACAAACAATTACCAGATTTTGAAAGTTTATTTATACTGCACTGATAATAGCAGAAAACATTTTATGTTATAGCACTAAACATTATATGCAATAGCAGCATTTAAACTGCAAAAAAAATCACATTTGTAAGATTCAGAAAATAGCTGTTTTACGGTAAAAAAATTCTCATTCCACAAAAATAAAAAAAAATTGCTTAACAAAACTAAATGAAGCCAATAGTGTAGGAGCCAAAATGGAAGATTTTAAAAAACATTTTAAACTGTGGTGGAGAAATCATGTATAACACACCTACATTGAAATGCTTTCCACAGACAAAATGTCTCATCATCAAAATTCTTTGTTTTGTGATATAGTCAAAAATTCATTAAACTAATCAAACAGAAACATTAGCAAAACTATTATCTATAATGCTTCTCGTCTCTCTTTATTTAATGGAAGCTGATATAAAAGGTAATTTCTATGTATTGGCCATAAGCTGACAGTGCATTTTAGTTTACAGTGCAAAAAATAAAGCATTTTTTCAAGAAAGTTATTTAAATAAAACAGTACCGAACAGTAAACCATAGAATTAAGTTTGAAATAAATATGTAAAATTTGTAACACACCTCTAAAGTCGTAAAAGGAAAAAAAAATATCTGGTGTGATGACACTCCCGATTTTTAGAGGTAGCTACACCCCTGAATTTGTGCTTATTTATAAATATATTGCTGTTGCTAATATAAGAAGTAAAAAAAAGAACTATATATATATCTATACAAAAAAAACGCCCCAGATGGTGGCTCGAACCCACCAGCTCTATGTTTGTACCCTCAGCTTCACATATCTCCCCCATCTCATGCTCATTCTCCTCCCTCAACCAGAGTTAACAATCATTACAAAACACACAATTATTACAATCTCTCAAAAAAATCACATAAGGATTGAAATACATCCTTCCTCAGCCACAAAGGAAAATTTCAAAATAATATCTGAAAAAATTATATAAAAAAAGCAACTAAAAATTATACTAAGCAAAAATAATAAAAAATTAAAAAATATAAAAAAAAAAGAAAAAGAATATATATATCCATAGGGTGAAGGGAATATAATATCCATTTAAAAAAAAAACGCAACGTTCCAGACAGTGGCTTGAACCCAACATCTCAATGCCTGACTCCTCAGTCTCTCATACCTCCCTTCATGTACGTCTAACCTACCCCTCAACCAAAGTAAAAATAAAATAACTACAAGCAATAAACTCGCTCTATTTGAAATCCATACAGATTTAAATAAATTCAGTATTCACCTTAAAAGGGACAATTAGAACCCTATCAGAAGAATTAACGAAAAGGAGAAAAGCATTACACTCTCCTCTCCTCTTTTAACTAAAATTATTTAAACAATTTGAAAACTTTTCACCCTAACTAATGATCGCTGTCACTCACTTATGACAATTTAAACCAGATACATTAAATTAATCTAAAAAGAATGTCAAAAATATGACTCCAATCCAAGAAAAAAGGGGGCATTTAAACAAAACCCTTAAATGCTATCAAAATTTAAAAAGAAAGAAAGATTATATTTCTCACCTTATGAAAATACTTTATTGTAATTTACTTTTCCCTTCTTACACTGAACTTATTAAATCATGAAGAGAGAGGAATTTAAACACTGAAACATTTAAACAAAATAATATCTAATACTTCCACCTAAAATAAAATAAAAAATAAAAAAGAAACTCCTTGATATTTTAATCACCTCTATTTAAAAGTAGGTAAATTCATCATCCATTAAATAGAATACACACTAATATTCAATTACAGCCAACAAAATTTTTTAACTGAGAAAACCTGCAGAAGGAATTCTAAAATAAAAATAATCTTAAATTTCTCTTTTCAGGTAGGGACTACAAAAAGCATCACCAAGGCGTGGGTCTGCTTCTCAGCAGACACGCTAGTGATGCTCTTCTAGGGTATGAGTGCATTAATGAAAGGTTTCTTACAGCAAAATTTCAGACAAGCGTTAAAGACTTGAATGTTACCTGCTGTTATGCCCACACTGAGGATGCCAATGAGGATGAGAAGGATAGGTTTTATGGACAACTTCAGGATATTTTGAATTCTGTCAAGAAAGAAGATATTACCCTTGTTCTTGGTGACTTCAATGCCAAAGTTGGAACTGACTCTGACCTTTGGGGAGGAGTAATAGGCCCTTTTGGTATTGGTAGCTGCAATGGCAATGGGCAACGTCTCCTACAGGTAAGTAAACTCAATGGATTCAGAATAACGAACACTTATTACAAACACCGCGACATACATAAGTACACATGGATTTCACCTGATGGGCTGCATAAGAATATGATTGATTACATATTAATTAACAGCAAATGGGCTAGTTCTGTTAGGAATACGAGGACATATAGGGGAGCTGAAATTGGATCTGACCATTACCTTGTTAAAAGTGTGTTGCAACTTAAACTTAAAAAGTGTTGTGCTAGGGTTAAAAAATTTACTTTTAATACTGAAGCTCTGAAAGACCCAGTTATAACCAAAGCTTACCATGATAGGTTACTTAGTCATTATGACAGTCATGGTATGCTTACTACTGAAGTTGAGGAAGAATGGGATCATTTTAAACAGGCTTTTTTTGGACACTAACAGTACTCTTTTAGGAAAAAAGGAGCAGAAGAGACAGAATTATGTGAGTGATAAGGAACTTGAGCTAATTTCGGAAAGAAAGAACTGCAGGAATGTCCTTAATCAATACCCTACTATTCCTAATAGAAAGCATTACAGAGAACTTAATAAACGTGTAAAAGATCAGTTAGCTGCTGATAAGAATCTTTGGCTTGATGGTTTGGCTGACAAAGCCGAGGAAGCAGTTAGACAGCACAACAGCAGAGAGCTGTACCAGAGAGTTAACGTTTTGTGTGGTAGAAAACGGACAGTCATACAGGGATTGAAGGACAAACAAGTTAAGGTTATAGAAGGGGAGGTTTCTGTCATGGCTAGGTGGGCTGAGCATTTCAGTGATGTTCTAAACAATGTAGTTAGCTCTACTCCCATTGTTTGCAATGATGATAGATGGATTGGTGGCTTTAATGCTGGCCCTATAACACAATCTGAAGTTATTTTGGCTGTTTCTAAACTTAAACTACATAAATCCCCAGGGGTAGATGAAATTACTACGGAAATGGTTAGAGCTGGGAATGTTTCTGTTACCACTTGGATGACTGAAATTCTGAATATTTTTTATGATAAAGGCATAGTTCCTAAGGATTTTATCAGAGCTATTTTTATCCCTATTTCCAAAAAAGGTGATCGCAGTTCTTGTGATAACTATAGGGGTATTAGCCTACTCTCTGTTCCAGGTAAAGTTTTTTCCATGATTGTGCTCAATAGAATTAAGAATCTGGTTGACAATCAATTGCGTGATGAGCAATGTGGTTTCAGAAGTGGTAGGGGATGTGTGGATCAGATATTTTCACTTAGGCAGATTCTTAAGAAATGTTTAGGGTTTCAGAAACCTCTGGTTGCTAGCTTTGTTGATTTCAAAAAGGCTTTCGACTCTGTTGATCGGCATAATTTGTGGTTGATTGTGATATCATATTATATACCTGACAAGTTTGTTAACGTAATGAAAACTCTCTATAATAACACTGAGTCGTGTGTGAGAGTTGGTACGGCTTGTAGCAATTGGTTTAGCACTACCTCTGGTGTTCGACAAGGGTGCATTTTGTCTCCTTTTCTCTTTAGCTTGGTTATTGATTATGTTATGCGAAATTCACTTCAAGGGAAAGATTTTGGCCTTAAATGGGTTGGGGATACGAAAATTTCTGATTTAGATTATGCTGATGATTTAGCCCTTTTGGCAAATGATGTTGATGATATGAACTCTTTCATTCGAGCTGTTGATGAAACTGGTAGTAGAGTAGGTTTGGTTATAAACAGAGAGAAAACTAAAGTGATGAAAATTGGTCAGGCAGGCTGTGATTCAGTTAATCTTAATGGTTGCAGTCTTGAGCAGGTGTCACAGTTTAATTATCTTGGGAGCTATGTAACAGATAATGGCGATGTGCGGCACGAGATTAACAGATGAATAGGGATTGCTGCCGGGACTTTTAAGAATCTATGGAGAGTGTGGAGAAATAGGCGTATACACCTAAAGACTAAAATTAGGCTGTATAATAGTTTGGTTCTTTCTAGGGTTAGTTATGGTAGTGAAACTTGGACACTTTGTAAACAAGATAACAGGAAACTAGATGCTTTTGATTCCAGATGTTTACGCAGTATCTTGGGCATTAGGTGGTTCAAGTTTGTAACTAATGATGAGGTTAGGCAAAGGAGTTTGCAACCTCCTTTAAGCAGCATATTGTGCACAGAGAGACTCCGTTGGTTTGGCCATGTTGCCCGTATGAATAATTATAGACTGGCGAATAGGGTTATGAACAGAGTGCCTAAAGGCCTCAGAGAGAAGGGGAGACCTAGGATGCGGTGGGCAGACAATGTCAAACAGGACCTTGTTAGAATTGATGTGCAGTGGCCAGATGCAATAGATGTAGCTCAGGATAGACTTGCTTGGAGAACTAAATTGCACGGTCTGGTTGGACCTCCGTAGCCCATGGGTGCTTGATGATGATGATGATGATGATGATGATGATGATGATGATGATGATGATGATGATGATGATGATGATGATGATGACGACGATGACGACGATGATGATGATGATGATGATGATGATGACGATGATGACGACGACGACGACGATGATGATGACGACGACGACGATGATGATGATGATGATGACGACGACGACGACGATCCTAAGAAAATAAAAAAAATATCTATTGAAGCTTCGAGGTTTATAACTCGAAATATAACCGATTTCATAGCGGCGTAATTTCAACACGAAGTTGCTTGTATCATTATATAATTATTTAAACTTTTATAAAAATGACAAACTTACCGATGATAGGTAATTCCTGGTATTGTTTTGAAGTGCGATTCGTGCAGCCGTAAGCTGAACAAGCTGCCATAATACAAATGTCGAAAAAAATTAAATTTTTATAGCGCAACACTTCGTTATTCACCTATACTACTGATCAATATTTTGAATAGAACAACATGGCTGCCGCCGTAGCATCATTTTCAAGTGCTGAGGGCTCCTCCTCTTATCTTCCTACCTCCATGGTCCCAGATTACTGATTTCTAAAAAAAATCGTTGCCAGATTTTTTTTCTGAATTCTGTAATCAACCACAGTGTTCGGATATTTTTTGAGCGACTGTACTCTGTAGGTATTCATCTGTAAATACCGAAGCGATATCAGGGTGGGATGGGTGTTATAATGTGGTATCACATAGCATACTATTAACGTTCTTATTAAACAAACCACCGACCCTACGACATTAAAATGCTATATTTATTTTTGCGATTAGTCTTCTTAGCGTTTTCCGATTTTAAGAATCATATTTTATATGTAATATCCCTTGTAATTAAATACTTCTACAGTTAATACTCACTTGGTATGTTGTTGACACTCTACAAAAGTGAAGATTCCTACACAAAATACGTTAGTGAAAGGAAGAGGCGATTCTGTATGTACAGCGGGTGGGTGAAGTGTTAAATCCTTCTGATACGTTATACTTATTATAAACGACCTGTTGTAAAATAACTGGTCGTATACTATTATTGTTAATTTTTAACGACTTACGTTGCAAGTCACTGAACTGGAATCCATCTCCTTATGGCGTAGCTGTTCCGATCAAACGACTATACAAAACTACACTCGTTATACTATAATTTATAGTGGTAGCTTTTTTTCATCCTCCCTTAATTACTTTTGTCTAGCAAATAGCACGAGATAAAAAATGATGATTTAAAGTTTCGTTGAATTGTTATCTTATTTAATTAATTATTTTATTAATTTAATTATTATCACTGACTGCTTTTAAAATGAAATAAGGATTTCTACCTTTTCTAAATTATATGTCTTAATCTTTATATACAAGATGACCCAAATTAAACTGAAAATATTTAAGCAAATTTGTAGAAAGAACTCAGTGGATATAAGCAATATTTTAAATTTGAACATTTCAGATCATTACTGAAGCAATACATAAAACAGTAAGCAACATGATATATAAATGGAAGTGTGATTTTCAATTTTAGAGAAGATCAAAAAATCTCAATTAGCTTAGCTGTTATATCTAGAAATTGTTTTGTCGACCGTCATCTTCAATTATATTTAAGGCAACTTCCAATGACTGATTCGCATAGTAAAGGTAATATAAAGGTAATAATGATAATAAAGTCCTCAACAGGAGAGATCTCAGTCGGCGGATGGTAGCTCAGCAGTTAGAGTACCTGATACTTGTCATCAGGAGATCGTAGGTTTGTGTCCCACCCGGATTAAACCGATTTTTTCTCCATGTTTGGCATTGTTCAGCAATTGTACAGTTTGTTTGTTAAACGCTACGTTACAATCAGAGGTCTTTTTTCAGGCTTTCTCAATAAAAAATTTAGTTGTTAAATTAAAATTTTTGAAAGAGGTTGGATGAATTCATCCAGGTCATTTTTTTTTTGGTAAATATGTATATATTTTTTTAATTTCAAATTAATGTTCGCCCATATGTGTTTTGAATGAGATTAATTTTGTTGAGACGGTAGTAATTAATATGTGATATATGACTGTTATGATGTGGATATAATGTTATTCCTATTTTGTTGCATTTTTTTTAATGTCTGAATATAAATTTGTGTTTTAATGTTTGATTATGTAGTTTAATAAAAAAACAGATTTCGATGGTAAATTGTTTTCTCATAATTTTTCTCTCAAAATAGAAAATGTTGTTGTTTTCTTTGTTTTATTTTTATTTTTTATATATCTTTTCATATTTATATTTTTTTCCTTTTTTTTTTTGGTTTTCTAATGGTAGCTAGGTAGTCACTGGAAGGAGAGCTATGCACCAATCCCCTGTGATGATGCATAGAACCGGCCAGGCCTAGCACCTAATGTCCAACCCCGCCTTCTCGTGGTGCGGACCGTTAGTAACTTTCAAAAGAGATACTCTCTTGTGGAAGTGAACGGAAGGGGAGGGCTGCCAGATTAGTGTGGCCTACTGATCTGGAGAACTATGGCTACTTTTCTTTTTTTTCTACCCTGCTGAGGAGTGGTCAACCACACAGGGTCCTGGTGCTGACCATGTAAACCTACTGGACTGGACAGATATATGGCTCTGAGCTTGATTATGGATCCTGATTTTGCTGCACTGGTGGGCTTCTGTGGAGGGAAAATCTTCCGCTGTGTTTTCTTTTTGTTTGTGGGTTGACAGCCCCAAGTGAATAGATCCACAGGATATGTTTATCAGCTGGTGGATAATCCTGAGCAGAAGTCATCGCAGGCACCTGAACTCTTTGCTTCTATTGGCATCGTCAAATTCTACATTGGAGGAAGTCTTCCAGTGTAGATGGCTTCAGCCTTTAGTAGTGGGGGAACGGGTCTTTGCCCCATGTCTGCGATTAGGGGGCTGTTTGATATTGTCGGCATTCCCTCTCTCAATAAACATAGTTTCTTTAAACATCCCACTAACCATTTTCTCTCCATAGGTAGTTGGAATGTGAGGACTCTGCACAGAGCTTTTTCTCTTGATGTCCTCACACATGAATTCCACCGTTATAATTTAGATATTCTCGGCTTGCAAGAGACCAGATGGACAGATAAAGGTCAGATTCTTAAAAATAATCTTAAATTTCTCTTTTCAGGGAGGGACGACAAAAAGCATCACCAAGGCGTGGGTCTGCTTCTCAGCAGACACGCTAGTGATGCTCTTCTAGGATATGAGTGCATTAATGAAAGGTTTCTTACAGCAAAATTTCAGACAAGCGTTAAAGACTTGAATGTTATCTGCTGTTATGCCCCCACTGAGGATGCCGATGAGGATGAGAAGGATAGGTTTTATGAACAACTTCAGGATATTTTGAATTCTGTCAAGAAAGGAGATATTACCCTTGTTCTTGGTGACTTCAATGCCAAAGTTGGTACTGACTCTGACCTTTGGGGAGGAGTAATAGGCCCTTTTGGTATTGGTAGTTGCAATAGCAATGGGCAACGTCTCCTACAGGTAAGTAAACTCAATGGATTCAGAATAACTAACACTTATTACAAACACCGCGACATACATAAGTACACATGGGTTTCACCTGATGGGCTGCATAAGAATATGATTGATTACATATTAATTAACAGCAAATGGACTAGTTCTGTTAGGAATACCAGGGCATATAGGGGAGCTGAAATTGGATCTGACCATTACCTTGTTAAAAGTATGTTGCAACTTAAACTTAAAAAGTGTTGTGCTAGGGTTAAAAAATTTACTTTTAATACTGAAGCTCTGAAAGATCCAGTTATAGCCAAAGCTTACCATGATAGGTTACTTAGTCATTATGACAGTCATGGTTTGCTTACTACTGAAGTTGAGGAAGAATGGGATCATTTTAAACAGGCTTTTTTGGACACTAACAGTACTCTTTTAGGAAAAAAGGAGCAGAAGAGGCAAAATTATCTGAGTGATAAGGCACTTGAGCTTATTTCGGAAAGAAAGAACTGCAGGAATGCCCTTAATCAATACCCTACTAGTCCTAATAGAAAGCATTACAGAGACCTTAATAAACTTGTAAAGGATCAGTTAGCTGCTGATAAAAATTTTTGGCTTGATGGTTTGGCTGACAAAGCCGAGGAAGCAGTTAGACAGCACAACAGCAGAGAGCTGTACCAGATAGTTAATGTTTTGTGTGGTAGAAAACGGACAGGCATACAAGGATTGAAGGATAAACAAGGTAAGGTTATAGAAGGGGAGGATTCTGTCATGGCTAGGTGGGCTGAGCATTTCAGTGATGTTCTAAACAATGTAGTTAGTTCTACTACCATTGTTTGCAATGATGATAGATGCATTGGTGGCTTTAATGTTGGCCCTATAACACAATCTGAAGTTAGTTTGGCTGTTTCTAAACTTAAACTTCATAAATCCCCAGGGGTAGATGAAATTACTACGGAAATGCTTAGAGCTGGGAATGTTTCGGTTACCACTTGGATGACTGAAATTCTGAATCTCTTTTATGATAAAGGCATGGTTCCTAAGGATTTTACCAGATCTATTGTTATCCCTATTTCCAAAAAAGGTGATCGCAGTTCTTGTGATAACTATAGGGGTATCAGCCTACTCTCTGTTCCAGGTAAAGTTCTTTCCATGATTGTGCTTAATAGAATTAAGAATCTGGTTGACAGGCAATTGCGTGATGAGCAATGTGGATTCAGAAGTGGTAGGGGATGTGTAGATCAGATATTTTCACTTAGGCAGATTCTTGAGAAATGTTTAGAGTTTCAGAAACCTTTGGTTGCTAGCTTTGTTGATTTCAAAAAGGCTTTCGACTCTGTTGATCGTCATAATTTGTGGTTGATTGTGAGATCATATGGTATACCAGACAAGTTAGTTAACATTATGAAAGCTCTCTATAATAACACTGAGTCGTGTGTGAGAGTTGGTAAGGCTTGTAGCAATTGGTTTAGCATTACTTCTGGTGTTCGACAAGGGTGCATTTTGTCTCCTTTTCTCTTTAGCTTGGTTATTGATTATGTTATGCGAAATTCACTTCAAGGGAAAGATTTTGGCCTTAAATGGGCTGGAGATAGGAAAATTTCTGATTTAGATTATGCTGATGATTTAGCCCTTCTGGCAAATGATGTTGATGAGATGAACTCTTTCATTCGAGCCGTTGATGAGACTGGTAGTAGAGTAGGTTTGGTTATAAACAGAGAGAAAACTAAAGTGATGAAAATTGGTCAGGCAGGCTGTGATTCAGTTAATCTGAATGGTTGCAGTCTTGAGCAGGTGTCACAGTTTAATTATCTTGGGAGCTATGTAACAGACAATGGTGATGTGCGGCATGAGATTAACAGACGAATAGGGATTGCTGCTGGGACTTTTAAGAATCTATGGAGAGTGTGGAGAAATAGGCGTATACACCTAAAGACTAAAATTAGACTGTATAATAGTTTGGTTCTTTCTAGGGTTAGTTATGGTAGTGAAACTTGGACACTTTGTAAACAAGATAACAGGAAACTAGATGCTTTTGATTCCAGATGCTTACGCAGTATCTTGGGCATTAGGTGGTTCAACTTTGTAACCAATGATGAGATTAGGAAAAGGAGTTTGCAACCTCCTTTAAGCAGCATATTGTGCAGAGAGAGACTCCGTTGGTTTGGCCATGTTGCCCGTATGAATAATTATAGATTGGCGAATAGGGTTATGAACAGTGTGCCTAAAGGCCTCAGAAAGAAGGGGAGACCTAGGATGCGGTGGGCAGACAATGTCAAACAGGACCTTGTTAGAATTGGTGTGCAGTGGCCAGATGCAGTAGATGTAGCTCAGAATAGACTTGCTTGGAGAACTAAATTGCACGGTCTGGTTGGACCTCCGTAGCCCATGGCTGCTTGAGGATGATGATGATGATGATATATGTTACCGCTAAAGTGCAGAAATCAGCTATTCTACAGATTATCTAGGTATTGTGCAGATTAACTAGGGTGATCCGTTAACGTGCGGAAAATTGTTTCATTTCTCAAATTACCTAGGTAATCTGCAAATTACCTGAATAATTTGCACATTACCTACTAGGCACTCGTTAAAGTGAAAATAAGATCTTTGCTGGAACAACAGGAACGTTTCTGTGCGCTTAAAGTAACATAATGTTATTTATCTAGTGTACGAGAGTAGAGTTGAAACCAGGGTCATCCCTCTGTCAACATGAATCAGTCGTCGGAATTATAAAAAACGCCCCCAAAATGAGCAGGCCAAGTGAGAACGAATCTTTTTAGTGATTCGTTATCAAGAATGAATCACTTTACCGATTCGTTCTCATTTGGCCTCCGCTCATTCGGGGCTTTTTTTATAATGCGGACGAGTGAATCACGTCACACGAAGATTCATATTCAAGAGATTCACCACTATGAGAGAAACAAACTTTTGAACTTTAACGATACGGAAGCCGTTAATGTGCACATTACCTAGGTAAAATGCGGAAAACTCTTGATTCCGCACGTTAATGGAGCAAATCAGTTAATCTGCAGATTAGCTAGGTAATGTGCACATTAACGGCTTTCGAGCTTTAGCGGTAACATATATATATTATTTTAATTTTATTTAATTTATTTTTTTGTTTATTTCATTATTATTAATTTTTTTATATATGACCATATATGGCTTTTAATATTTGGTGCTTACCTGTGTTTGCTTATTATTAAAGAAATTGGTTTAATTAACATAAAGAAAAATATATATTTAGTTTAAAATATATTTATTTTACTGTTCAAAATATTCTTCCAAAATTATATTTTTTTTAATTTTGTGTATCGTAAATAAAAAGAATGTTTTAGGAAGACTTTTACGTTTGACGTTTCATATTCTAGGTTTGACGTATCTTTTTTTTTGTTGACGTTACATTTCATTGAATCAATTTCAATTTCAATTCAATTCAATTTCAATTTCAATTTCAATTCAATTCAATTTCAATTTCAATTCAATTTTTATTCAACATAGATATGTATCAATACAAAAATTTATGAAATATACCCAGCTAAAGCAACTGAATACTTGAGCGTTGGTGTATAATTATGACAAAAATATAAATACAAAAAATTAATTAACAAGGCAACAATTGATAATTGAAACAATCAATGATGTAGAAGTCAAAAAATTGGTTTTACATACAGCTATCATTCATTGTTTAGTATCCATTCAGAAAGAGATTTATTAAATAAATATTTAGAAGTAATTTTCTTCATTGTATCTGGAATACTGTTGTATAATTTAGGCCCAATATAGTTTATATTACGGTTAGTAGCTTGCTTTGATATGCGTGGTATTTGCAATTTAAATGATGAGTCTCTAAGTGGTATATATGTCTGTCGAACCTGAAATAGATGTAAATTGAAATGGACATATTCAATAATTTTTAAAATGTAAATTTGAGACAGAGTCAGTAACCCCAACTTCTTAAATATAGGACGAGATTCAGAGAAGCGACCTTTATGGTCAATAATTCTAACTATAAATTTTTGCAGAATCAACAGCCTGTTTAAATTTGTTTTTGTAGCTCCTCCCCAGGCATTTATTGCATATTGTAGCTGACTATATACACAAGCAGAATACAACATTTTTAAACTTGTTTTATCGAGTAAGAATCTTAGTGTATAAAATTTTGCTATGAATGGTTTTATTTTGTCCACAGTATAATCAGTGTGATACTTCCATGAAAGACTTTTATCAATAATCACTCCTAGGTATTTAATTTGGTCAACCTTCATAAGACGTTCGCAACTGCAATTTAGGATGTTGTAACAGTCCTTGTGATGAGAAACCACTCCAGAGTCACTGCTACCATCAGTTGATGCCTTCAACTGGAATTTTATATAGCATGTTTTAGCTTTATTTAAACTTAATTTATTCAACATTAGCCATTGATAGAAACGATGAATATCTCTGTTTGCCATTTGGTATAATTGCTCGTTGGTGTTACTTTTGTATAACAAAACAATATCATCAGCATAAGAAATAATTTCTGCCTCAAAATTTTTGTCAAATATATCGTTTACATATAATATAAATAGCAGAGGTCCCAGTACAGAACCTTGTAGTACACCTGTATTAATATTTTTCATAGAACTATATATATCATTTATCCTAACGATTTGTGAACGATTTTCCAAGTAGGATTTTAGCCATGAATCCTTAAGCATTTGAATGAAACTGAAACATGACTTATATTTGACATTGAAGAAATACTCAGATCTTATACGTAGGGTTTTCTAAGTTCTTTGATTTACATTTCTCTAGATACCTTAAGGCAGGAGTCTCAGACATGTGGCCTTTGAAGTCATTTTGAGTATTCCACAACCAGTACCTTTCATCATAATCATGGTAACGAATTGTGGCTTATTAACTTGGATCGACTGAGATTATCCCATGTGAGTGTGCAGAATGTTGTCACAATCACCAGAAGATGAAGTCACTCTGAATGGAATTAAGTTTACGTTTTGGTGTTAAAAGTATGTAACTTTAAAAAACGAAGTAACTATTTTTTATTATTAAAATAAAAATGTCATATAATGAAAATTTAATGATTCAACCTGCTATATAATTTGAGTTGGACACTCCTGCCTTTAGGGTCACTGGGACTGTCTATGCGAAATAGATCTGATCTAACCAATTAAAAGAGAAAAAGTGATCTCATGGTTCATAGAACTAGATCAACAGCATATGGTAATTATGTAAAGAATCTTAGCTCTGTTGCAGATAAACGGAAACAAGTCAGTGTCTAAAGTTAAGTGGAAAATACGGAAGCAAAACGAAAGTGTGAGATGGAGAAGTAGTTAAAAGGAATTTTAGAACTGTCTTGAAAGATACCGATATTTAGAGTGGTAGTTAATTTTTTTTCCTGATAATTACCTTTTCATATAATTATTTTAGAAAAAATTACTTATATATTTAAGAGAAATATTTTCTCAAATGTAGGTAACTTTGAAAACTCTTCACTACTTCTCACTACGTGCATTAAAAATATCATCACATAAAATCATTTCACAATTGCACAATTTAATCCACATCACATTTATGGTTAACTAAGTATCTAATAACTAATGGGCTGTTTTAAGTATAGTTACGAAAATCAGTGGAGAGGAAATTTTGTCTTGATTCTTGTGTAATCAGAACCCACGATCTCGTGATGACATGTTAGGTACTCTGGAACTTACACTACTGGGCCTTCTATGGCTATTTTTATTATATACTTAGAAAAACCTAAAAGGGATTAAATACAGTCGCTCAAAAAAGTATACGAACACCGTAGTTGATTAGAGAATTCAGAAAAAATATCTGGCAACGATTGTTTTCGAAATTAGTGATTTGGCAACCTTCGTGTACGTAAACGAAATGTATGTAAGCTTAGAAAAAATGCGTCATTAATCATGGTACGTAACACGAAGGTTGCCAGATCACTAATGTCTAAAAAAATCATTGCCAGATTTTTTTCTGAATTCTCTAATCAAGCATATCGTTCGGATACTTTTTTGAGCGACTGTACTTATAAATCATGTCAATGTTAATCCTACATGCACTTCGTATCCCAAATTAAGTGGATGATAGTCAAGTATATTTGTAGAAACAACTACTGAGTGGATACACTTGGTATTTGAAGTAAGTGGCTTTCGAAATTTATGTACCTCAGATAATTTCTGAAATAAGACTTCAGAATTTGTCTCCGTATTTTATTTATTCTTCAGATGATACACGAAACCTCACTTTAAGAGTGATCCATGAACAGAATTACTGAAACTTGGTTTTTCCATCAATGACACTTTCTAGGAGCATTTTTTGATCACACTGCTGATAGAATCATGAAATAAGTTGCACATACAAGTAATGGACAGAAAAATGGAAACACCAAGGTTTGCGGAAAGCCTTCGGTTTATATTAAAACCTGAATTGGCGGGCAAAAACTCATGAGCCGAAATGGTGAAAGGGATGATGTGGCTGTCATTCTACTGCGAATTTTGTAAATGCGTCCTTTGGTTTTCTTCGGAGCTATTTTAAATAATGAGCAACATGGCTGAATTGCTAACTTCGGCCCTCATTTTATGGCTTCCAGACTTGGATGACTGGGAAATGTTCACTGCAGTTTGTAATTCGTTACACTAAGAGGAAGTGAAAGCTGCACCAGATAATCTGAGTGGCCTGCCAGGTGATGGCTCCTTGGTCACATGACCATACAACTAAATAATTTCCAAAGAGCTGTTCGAAATGTCTGGTCCTATGGCAGGCAAATCACGTGACTGATCAGTGATCAAGCTGAGTTCTTAACTATTGAGTGAAATGGGGTATGGAACTTGGGCTGCTGCTGTTTCTGCTCTTCCGCAATATTTTTGAGTCAGTCCCTTAGGATAAGTAGGTGCGTTTGTATCTGTCGCAAGGGTAGGACACTGAGAAGGTCCATAACAATACGTAAAGGATCTGATTCTTGGTGTACGGTCCAGCTTCCAGCATCTGGACTGTGGACACTTTGCTAATTGCCTGCTTGTGCCATTTACAAATTTCGCTCCGTAACTGAGTAGATTTCAGCAGGTAAAAATTACCACCTCACTTGGTTGCCAGCATGTCAGTTTTCTTATGTTTTCTACCTGTTTGAAAAAATACAGTTTCTATGCATCTACCTTCTCCATAGTCGGTTATGCATCTACCTTCTCCATAGAAGCCATTAATGAGATTAACAAAGTCCATCGTGATAGTTCCTGATGATAGGCCTTACTCCTGGATGATGTGCTCCCTACAGTCGCTCAAAAGATATCCGAACACTATGGTTGATTACACAATTCAGAAAAAATATTTGGCAACAATTTTTTTAGAAATTAGTGATCTGGCAACCTTTATGGTTGATTACAGAATTTAGAAAAAATATCTGGAAACGATTTTTTTTAGACATTAGTGATCTGGCAAACTTTATGGTTGATTACAGAATTCAGAAAAGTATCTGGCAACTTTTTTAGAAATTATTGATCTGGGGAAGGTTGTCACATCACTAATTTCTAAAAAAATCGTTTCCAGATATTTTTCTCCTGCCCACGACTTAACCGATCTCCGACAGCCTTTGAAACTCATTCATATCTACCTTCTCACCAAGAGGACGATGGGGTTCAGCGGGGACATAATTGGGACAGGAATAATTCTTCGCTGACATAATTGGGACTGGAACTTGGGAATTGCAGATTACGAGTCTGGCACGCTGCCGACTAAGCCAACTCTCGTCTCTCATTCAAATGAACTATATATTTCATTTAATATTCTTTTACAAAACACAAAGGATGGAGATAGAAGCTCTATTAAGTCATTCTAGACTTCTCTTACAACTTCAAACACCGCCTTCTCTATAACATTGCCTGTGTATTCGACCTGAAAATATGTAAAAAAAAAGCCAACGTCCGCCTAGTTTCAGCATTGGGCACTAGATGGCAGCATCTGCCTGGAAAACATTTCAATATGGGAAATACTGGATAATATTCTACATATTCAGCTAATAATATTACAGTTATTCAACCAGTATAGAAATAAATGTGTATGGCATTGCTTCTGTTACAGCTCAAACATAGGAAAAACATATATATTCTATCCATTAGACTAATTGCTAATGGATAGTTTCAGATGCTTGAGTTCTACTTTTCATGACTTTAAATATTGAACGAATATTTTTAACCCTAAATAAACTGCTCTACCAAAATATTACAGAATTTCCATGTTATATCAATGGGAATCTAACTTCGAAGCTCCATAATTTCTATAAGACGCATTCAATGGAACAATATCACTAAAGATAAGAATCACTCATACATGCGTACAGGTCCAGCAGATCTGTGGCTTCACTTATAACCTCAGGTGAAGAGAAATTGTTTGGGAATTACCACACCAGTCTACGACAACATCGTTGGCGTTTAATTGTTCCATTTCAAGATGTAAAATAATTTAAAATAACTTTTCCGAAAAATTTACGTTACTGCAGAAATTTTGTCGTTCAACGAAACTGAGTACTGAAATAAAATTTCCGTAAGTGAGAAATTATGTACGTAATTTCCGTAAATACTATAATAAAAAAATACGAGATTAGGCTTAGTTTCGCTGCACTGTAATTATAAATTATAGTAAGAAAGCAATCGGGAAAGCTTTTAGCGAAACACATGATTATTTGCTACAAAAATATCTGTGAGTTTCTCAATGGAAATTGTTTATTGGAAGTGTCACAATGGAAGTATTTCATGATTCTTCAAGAACTGAAGGATAAATTTAACTGGGAAGGATGCAGGATATCTTTGGTTGCTCTTCTGTGATGCTTTGTAGATGACATCGTAAGACACAGATGTGTTGCATTCATAAACTACGCTTAGGTGCTTCGATTGTCCCTTGGGAATCCCTTTCCTGTCTGTTGACTGATAGGAGACTTCAAAATTCGAATATTCATTTCGAACATGAAAATCTCTCCAATTGATCGTCATAAGCGTGTTGATTCATGACACGTGGCGATTGTTTAAATGACTTCTTTTTTTTCTAGTGATGTAAAGAACCTTGCTCGCCATTTGGGAAAACCCTGCTCTAATCACTATGCACTGTTTATTTGCAGTGTTTCATACAATCAATTCAAAGTAACGTAAACATGTTATTATCACCATCTGATAAGACTGCTAGGTATCAGGATTTAGATGTAAATGATTGAGTTTCAAAATTATAGTCAAGTAATTTTTCTTTCGATTTTCTCTTCGTGATCCTCCCTCAGTATAAAAATGAACACTGATGACCTTGAAAAACCCAATGACCATTTAACGGGATCTTTAGGAATGGCTCTATGTGATGAGATACAAAATACATTTCATTTTATTTACTTCTCAAATACTTGCTAAGATGATAAAGGAATATTTTCTGATAAAGGACTGAGTGGAGAAATCAGCTCACTAGAAATCTATTATGTTTCGTACTGAGGGAGGACCAAGGAGAGAAAATCAAAGAAATAATGGTTGGCTATAATTTTGAAACACAATCATTTATATCTAAATCCTGTCATGTAGCAAGCTTATCAGAGGCTTATAATAACATGTCTACATTACTTTGAATTGATTGTATGAAAACAGTGCAAAGAAACAGTGCATAGTGATTAGAGCAGGTTTTTCCCAAATATCAATAACAGTTTTTTACATCACTAGAAAAAAAGAAGTCGTTTAAATAATCGCCACGTGTCATGGATCACCACGCTTATGATGATCAATTTGAGAAATTTTGATGTTTGAAATAACGATTCGAATTCCGAAGTCTATTATCCTTCTAAGTACAAGGAAGGGATTCCCAAGAAACAATCTAAGGACTTCAACGGAGTTTATGAATGCAAAACATCTATGTCTTATGGTGTCATCTACAAAGCATCACAGAAGATCATCCAAAGATTTCCAACACCTTCCCAGCTCAATTTATCCTGCAGTGCTTGACGAAACATGAAATACTTCCAATGTGACACTTCCAATAAACAATTTCCTTTGACGAACTCACAGATATTTTTATAGCAAATAATCATGTGTTTCGCTAAAAGCTTTTCCGATTGCTTTCTTACTACAGTTTATATTTACGGTGCAGTGATAAAAATCAATAATCTCGTATTAACTTTTATATTACTGTAGCCCCCCCGACTTACGGAATTTTGTATGAAATTTCATAATAATGGAAATTATATCCCAGTACTCAGGTTAGTTCAACTACAAAACAACTGGGAGGGCGACAATTGGGTGGAAGTCAACTGGGTGGATGAAATGAAAAGAACAACATTTATTCCATCTGATCTTTTACTCATTAAAGCATTTACATGTACTCTCTCTAATCTGATATTCCAATATATCGAATTTTTTGAAAACTCGTTTCAATGAATCTATCTGATATTATATTTTAACGCATTTCACTACATGAATGATAATTTTACTTTCTTTGAACTTAATTTGATTGAAACGAATTTTATTTTCCACAGCCAAATTTCTGAATAAAAAATAATAGGGATATCAAAAGATGGCACCAGAGGCAACCAAAGAGACTAGAACTGTAAATACTCTCACTAGTACGACATTCAATAAAATGAATTTTTTCCTTGTAATGAAACAATTAGAAATGCACAGTGAATTTTAAACATCCGACAAAACACGCATTTTTTCTTACTCGACTTTTAATAAAGGTTTGAATCTTTTCTTTCTGATGCGATATATCAAACAAATCGATATTTTAATGCATATTTTCTGAATGGAACACTCAGAAATCGAACGAAAACATTACAAGAAGCGAAACAGCCGATGCTTAGCAACTGTTTACTCTGATAAAACTGGTTTGGACGACATTTTTAAATTTCTACTCCTTTTAAACGAAACATCACCTGACTGACGAGCAGCAGTCTCAAATAGCTGCCTAGATCACGTGGCGATGCATGTGATCACGCATTTTGCATATACGCTGCGCCATTGACGTTTACGTATATATCCGTACAGGTTTCTAATTCAGTGGACGGTGTGTATATTCATTTTCAAATTTATTATAACATAGAGAAATACACGAGGCAATAAACACACAATGTCAAAATGTCAGCACTTTGTCAAATACAATATCGATACAACACTTTACAAAGAACAGAGAAACAATAAAAGCACAAAACGAAGTAAAACTATCAATAGGTACATATGAACAACCAAAGAGCTTTGTTGTTCAATATATTAGAATACAATATATTTGTTTCAATTTCCTGCCTGATATCCATTCATTTCCATTTCTTCTACTTTTTTTTTGATAAAAAAAAAATATTTAGGAAGGTTTCAATGAAAGATTCAATGAAGGAAAAAAGATTGATTTGGAGTAAAAATCTTTCCATTGAATATCGGGTTTAGTGATTTTTTTTTATTTTTTTCTGTTTGGTTTTCCTGTACTGCGTTATTTGGTTTCACTTTACCTCATTTATTTGATGCAGGAAAGAATACTAAAGTATCTTATAACTGTGGATTGATAAGCGAGAATAATTCTCAATATCGCTTGTTTCGATTTTCTGTAATACATTTCATAAATATCCAATTGTTTCTATTATAAATAAAGGATCTTTAAAATATTTATTTTATTGACTAAAGGACCCAAAGGTTTTTCTTTACTCCTGTTCTAACTACCACTATTCTTCCGAACTTTCTAATTACAAATAAGAAATGTTTCGTTTTATCTACTAAACTTCGATTTCATCTCACATATATCTGGAACGCATCGATGGAATGCACTATAAGATGTCAAGAATCGAAGCAATCACTTGAAAAAGAAGTTTATTACCGATGGATAATTGATTGAATCTAACATATCCTATCGTGTTACACATAGAGTAACATGGGATGCAATTATAAGACGTTAGAATAATAGTGACCGGGCACGGATCTACAAAACATCGAAGGGGAGGGAGTGGGGGCAAGGAACACCATCTAGTCGGAAAAATGCAAGGGGGGGGGGCAGAAGACTGGATTAATGTAGTATAAGACATCCCCCACAATTTAACAGTGCTTTAAAATTTTCTAAATATGTTAAATATTTTTAGACACTCTCTTACACTTACTAATATTTTGGATGGGCGTGCGTGCTGGTCCCTTAAGCCTCGAATGAAATATTTATATTAACACGGACAGTAGATAAAATCTGTAGAAACCTGTGCAAACGTTACTGCAATATTGATAAATGAACTAAGGGAATATTGACTTTAGATAACGAGAAAAAGCAAATTTAAAAATCCAATGATGATATTTGAAAGAGAAAAAAATGCACTTGGATAAAGTCACAAATTAAAAGAAAAATTTATTTTATGTAAATGAAGCGATCATTCAGCTGACAGAGCAAACAAGTTGAAAAAAATTACTCGGCTGTTGCGTAAAAAACTTGAATTAAATATTTGAAATTTCAGTCGTGCAAATCACGAAGTCTACAAAGTGAAATACAAAAGAGAGATGTTGATCAATAAAGTGAATAGACTTTCAAAAATAGCGTATAATTATATTTAAAGAAAAATTAGGAAAATGCAGATTTTAGATGGATTGGTAGGAACATATTTAATATTGTCATTTGCTTTTCCTGACTCTTCCAATAGTTTGAAATGCTAAACTTTATCCCCTATTAATATGGATATCCCTTATTTGTTTACAGGCATTTGCGATTTTTATTTTGCAAATAATTTTAAAATCCTACTGAGAAGTTATTGAGCTGGCATCTAGCATTTCGGAAATTTAAAATATCCTACGCCTAATGCTACCCATTTTAAATTGAAATAAAAATGATACGCAGTTAAATCACTGTTTTCGTCCTTTCTATGGCACATCGACACATCTGAGTACACTTCGCTTGTGTCAGTTCCCCTTGTCAAGTATTTCTCTTGCTAATCCGAATTCGCAGGTTCAGTCAGCCTCGATAGGGCGTTTATGAATAGTCTATCAGAAAAATTTACAATTATTCACAATTTTTTACAATTATCTGTCTGAAAAATTATTACTGATATGGCGGGAATCGACTCCGTAACTCTCTAGATTAAGGGTTCTCAATGTGGGGTACGCATACGTCTTGGGAGTAAACGGTAAATGTTTTTGCGGTACACCGTGACAGATCAAAAGTTGATTATCCATTAAAATTTTTATAATTTTATAACATTAGTTCAATAGTTTAGGCAATTTTTTGTGTTTATCGATACATGTAATTTATGAATAAAAAAATTAATGTTCATGTATATATGTTTTATTTTATTCCCATTGTTATACTCTAACTATAGTTTTATCTATCTACACAAGGAGTATGTCAGTTACATACCCATTTCCAGCCGGTACGTGAAGCATAAAAGCTCGAGAACCACTGATATATGTGTTATTTTATTCCCATTCATATACTATACCTATAGTTTTATCTGTCAATATAAGGGGTACGTTAGTTACATACACATTTCCAGGGGGTACGTGAAGCATAAAATTTTGAAAACTACTGTTACATGTTTTATTTTATTGCCATTGTTATACAACAACCATACTTTTATCTATCTATACAAGGGGTGCGTTAGATACAAATACATTTCCAGGGAGTACGTGAAGAATTAAAGGTTGAGAACCACTGATATATGTTTTACTTTATTCCCTTTGTTATACCGTCCTAAGGCCGAGTGGTTAGCATGCTTGGCTACTGATCTAAGGAACCTGGGTTCGAGCCCAGGATAAGACATGGATGTGTGTGTCGTTTTTCTGCTTGAGGTCCTGCCATCTTCTCAGATCTTCTATTATGGCATATAAATTGACAGACTCCTGTCAGATCTCTGTGGCAAGCAGCTGCTTGAGGGGGTATTTTTTTTTATTATACTATAGCCATAGTTTTATCTATCTATACAAGGGGCACGTTAGTTACATATACATTTCCAGGAGGTACGCGAAGCATAAAATGTTGGGATCCACTCATATATATATTATTCCCATTGTTATACTATAACTATACTTTTATGTATCTATATAATGGGTGCGCCAGTTACATACACATTTCCAGGGGGTGCGTGAAGCATTAAAGGATGAGGACTACAGATATATGTTTTATTTTTTCCCATTGTTAAACTATAACTATAGTTTTATCTAACTATACAAGGGGTACTACAGTTACAAACACTTTTACAGGAGGTACGTGAAGCATAAAAGTTTAAGAACAACTGATACATGATTTTATTCCCATTGTTATACTATAACTATAGTGTTATCTATCTATAAAAGGGGGTAAGTATAAAGGGTATTTAATCCTGGTTTAATCAGAATAGTAATTGTCTTATGGAGTTTGGTTTTCTAGGGTACGTTATTTTTATTCCAGATCGTTTTGCTTGGAGCGAACAGATGGAACAGAAATGTAAATATGCGTTGTATCGAAAGTCGGATTAGCGAGTATAATTCTCAATCTCAGTTGTTTTGATTTCCTGTAATACTTTCGATTGATTTCCAGTTGTTTCCTTTATAACAAAAATATCTTTTAAACATTCATTCTATTGAGTGTCAGATTATTCAGAATAATGGTAGTCTTACGCATTTTCGTTTCGTGTAGTCGTTTCCTTTATTTGAGATTGTTTCACTTAGATCGAACAGAATAAAAGAGAAATATCAGATTCTGTTGTATCAAAAGTCGGGTTTGCGAGAATAATTCTCAACATGAGTTGTTTCTATTTCCAATAATACATTTGATTAATTGCCGATTGTTTCATTTAGAAGTAATGTATCTTTAAAATATCCGTTTCATTGAGTGTCGGATTACTGAGAATATATTGGTAGTCATGTATTTTCATTTCCTATAGTCATTCCTTTTATTTAAGATTGTTTCCATTACAAAAGACAGAATAAAATAGAAATAGCAGAATCCGTTATATCGAAAGTCTGATTAGCGACAATAATCTTCAATGTCGGTTGTTTTGATTTTCTGTAATCCATTTGATTGTTTTCTGATTGTTTCTTTTAGAAAATTTCATTTGATTGAGGATCGTATTGTGGGAAAATTGATTAGTCTATGAAACTTTCTTTTGCAGTATTGCAATTCTTTCATTTTCCTTTTACTACGTTTAGAAAGAACAGACTTCATAAAACATCCGCCGTAGCGCGTTGTTGGATTAAAGGGGATGGATGCAAATCATTTATTCACAAATGGGTTACAGAGAATACCTACAAATTATGCATTGCGTTCGTGTAATTTAGAATTATATCGGTCAGAAGGAATACATTTGTAAAACAATTCGCTCTATTCAAAGTCGGATTAAAGAGAATAGAAGTAGTTGTCTATTATGTAAAAGAAATCTAAGCAAATGCATTTTACTAAGGGCGTCTTAGTTCAACAGACTTCCGAGATTGTTGAATTTGTTTGCCCTCGACAGAAATTTTAGGAGAAGAGGTGGTAATCCAAATTACACCTCATCATTTCCTTACTTCCTCCCCATTGTCTGTCTGCCATTTGTCCTCCATCTGATTGTCGTAACCTCCCAAATGTCTCGTTCACCCAACTTTCGTCCACCCAGTTGTATACTCCCAATTATTGTATCCAATCAATTCCTGTCTACACTATTGTCACCCTCCTAGTTCTCATCCAGCCAGTTGTCATCCACCCAGTTGACTTCCACCCAACTATCGCCATCTCATTTGTCATCCACCCAGTTGACTTCTACCCAACTGTCGCCCTCCCAGTTGTCATACACCCAGTTGACTTCCACCCAACTGTCACCCTCCCAGTTGTCATTAACCCAGTTGATTTCCACCCAACTGTCGCCCTGATATTTGTCATCCACCCAGTTGACTTCCACCCAACTGTCGCCCTCCCAGTTGTCATCCACCCAGCTGACTTTCACACAACTGTCGCCCTCACATTTGTCATCCACCCAGTTGATTTCCACCCAACTGTCGCCCTCCCATTTGTCATCCACCCAGCTGACTTCCACCCAACTGTCGCCCTCCCAGTTGTCATCCACCCAGTTGACTTCCACCCAACTGTCGCCCACACATTTGTCATCCGCCCAGTTCACTTCCACCCAACTGTCGCCCTCCCAGTTGTCATCCACCCAGTTGACTTCCACCCAACTGTCGCCCTCCCATTTCTCATCCACCCAGTTGCCTTCCACCCAACTGTCGCCCTCCCAATTGTCATCCCCCCATTTGACTTACACCGAACTGTCGCCCTCCCATTTGTCATCCACCCAGTTGCCTTCCACCCAACTGTCGCCCTCCCAGTTGTCATCCACCCATTTGACTTACACCGAACTGTCGCCCTCCCATTTGTCATCCACCCAGTTGACTTCCACCCAACTGTCACCCTCTTAGTTGTCATCCACCCAGTTGACTTCCACCCAGATGTTCCCTTCCCAATTGTCATCCACCTAGTTGACTTTAAACCAACTGTCGCCCTCACATTTGTCATCTATCCGGTTGACTTCCACTCAGATGTCGCCCTCCCAGTTGTCATCCATCCAATTGACTTCAACCCAACCGTCGCCCTCCCAGTTGTCATCCACCCAGTTGAGTTCCACGAAATAATCGCGTTCCCGTGCTCTCCATAGTGCAGTATATATTTCCTTAATTACAAAGAAAGCACGTGATCTCTAATGCACACCGAAGAAAGAACGCAACAACCAGAAGATCTCTTGGTTCACTTATAACTCAAGTGAAGAGAAATCGTTAAGGAGTTATCACATCACTCTAGACAAAATCATTGGCTTTTCTTTGTTGCACATCATCGTCGTCGTCACCATCACATCACCATCATAATCACCACCATCATCATCGTCGTCGTCGTCATCGTCGTCATCGTCATCATCAAGCAACCATGGGTTACAGAGGTCCAACCAGACCATGCAATTTAGTTCTCGAAGCAAGTCTGTCCTGAGCTACACTGTTGCATCTGACCACTGCACACCAATTCTAACAAGGTCCTGTTTAACACTATCTGCCCACCGCATCCTAGGTCTCCCCCTCTTTCTAAGACATTTAGGCACACTCTTCATGACCCTATTTGTTAATCTATAATTATCAATATGGGCAACATGGCCAAACCAATGTAGTCTCTCTCTACACATTATGCTGCTTAAAGGAGGTTACCGACTCCTTTGCCTAACCTCATCATTAGTTACAATGTCGATCCACCTAATGCCCAAGACACGGCGTAAGCATTTAGAATCAAGCACATCTAGTTTCCTGTTGTCTTGTTTACAAAGTGTAGAAGTTTAATTACCATAACTAACCCTAGAAGGAACCAAACTATTATACAGTCTAATTTTAGTCTTAAGGTGTACACGCCTGTTTCTCCACACTCTCCATAGATTTTTAAAAGTCCCGACAGCAATCCTTGTTCGTCTGATAATCTCATGCCGGACATCACCAGTATCTGTTACATTGCTACCGAGATAATTAAACTGTGACACCTGCTCAAGATCGCAAACATTCAGATTGACAGAATCACAGCCTGACTGACCAATTTTCATCACTTTAGTTTTTTCTGTTTTATAACCAAACCTAATCTACCACCAGTCTCAGCAACAGCTCGAATGTCAGAATTCATTTCATCAACATCATTTGCCAAAAGGGATATATCATCAGCATAATCTTAATCAGAAATTTTCGTATCTCCTGACCATTTAAGGCCAAAATCTTTCCCTCGAAGTGAATTTCGCATACCATAATCAATAACCAAACTAAAGAGAAAAGGAGACAAAATGCACCCTTGTCGGACACCAGAGGTAATGCTAAACCAATTGCTACAAGACTTACCAACTCTCACACATGACTTAGTGTTATTAAGAGAGCTTTCATTATGTTAACTAACTTGTGGCATGATCTTACAATCAACCACAAATTATGCCGATCAACAGAGTCCAAAGCCTTTTTGAAATCAACAAAGCTAGCACCCAAAGGTTTCTGAAACTCTAAACATTTCTCAAGAATCTGCCTAAGTGAAAATATCTGATCCACACATCTCCTACCACTTCTGAATCCACATTGCTCATCACGCAATTGTCTGTCAACCAGGTTCTAAATTCTATTAAGCACAATCATGGAAAGAACTTTACGTGGAACAGAGAGTAGGCTGATACCCCTATAGTATAACAAGAACTGCGATCACCTTTTTTGAAAATAGAGATAACAATAGTTCTGGTAAAATCCTTAGGAACTATGCCTTTATCATAAAAGATATTCAAAATTTCAGTCATCGAAGTTGTAACCAAAACATTCCCAGCTCTCAGCATTTCCGTAGTAATTTCATCTACCCCTGGGGATTTATGAAGACTATGTTTAGAAATAACCAAAATAACTTTAGATTTTGTTATAGGCCAACATCAAAGCCATCAATGCATCTATCATCATTGCAAACAATGGGTGTAGAACTAACTACATTGTTTAGAACATCACTGAAATGCTCAGCCCACCTAGCCATGACAGAATCCTCACCTTCTATAACCTTACCTTGTTTATCCATTAATCCCTATATACCTGTCCGTTTTCTACCACACAAAACATTAACTATCTGGTACAGCTCTCTGCAGTTGTGCTGTCTAACTGCTTCCTCGGCTTTGTCAGCCAAGCTATCAAGCCAAAGATTCTTATTAGCAGCTAACTGATTATTTACACGTTTATTAAGCTCTCTGTAATGCTTTCTATTAGGACTAATATGGTATTGATTAAGGACATTCCTGCAGTTTTGTCTTTCCGAAATAAGCTCAAGTGCCTTATCACTCAAATAAATTTGTCTTCTCTGCTCCTTTTTTCCTAAAAGAGTACTGTTAATTTCCAAAAAAGCCTGTTTAAAATGGTCCCATTCTTCCTCAACTTCAGTGGTAAGCAAACCATGACTGTCATAATGACAAGTAACCTATCATGGTAAGCTTTAGCTATAACAGGGTCGTTCAAAGCTTCAGTATTATAGGTAAATTTTTTAACCCTAGCACAACACTTTTTAAGTTTAAGTTCCAAGACATTTTTAACAAGGTACTGGTCAGATCCAATTTCAGCTCCCCTATATGACCTGGTATTCTTAACAAAAGTTGAAAACTACTGTTACATGTTTTATTTTATTGCCATAGTCCATTTGCTGTTAATTAATATATAATCAATCAGATTCTTATGCAGCCCATCAGGGAAACCCATGTGTACTTATGTATGTCGCGGTGTTTGTAATAAGTGTTAGTTATTCTGAATCCATTGAGTTTACTTACCTGTAGGAGACGTTGCCCATTGCCATTGCAGCTACCAATACTAAAAGGGCCTATCACCCCACCCCAAAGGTAAGAATCAGTACCAACTTTGGCATTCACGTCACCTAGAACAAGGGTAATATCTCCTTTCTTAACAGAATTCAAAATATCCTGAAGTTGTCCGTAAAACCTATCCTTCTCATCCTCATCGTCATCTTCAGTGGGGGCATAACAGCAGATAACATTCAAGTCTTTAACGCTTGTCTGAAATTTTGCTCTAAGAAACTTTTCATTAATGCCCTCATATCCTAGAAGAGCATCACTAGCGTGTCAGCTGGGAAGCTGAACGACGCCTTGGTGATGTTTTTCATCTTCCCTCCCTGAAAACAGAAATTTTAGATTATTTTTCAAAATCTGACCTTTTTCTGTCCATCTGGTCTCATGCAAGCCGAGAATATCTAAATTATAACGGTGGAATTCTTGTATGAGGACATCAAGAGAAAAAAGCTCTGTGCAGAGTCCTTACATTCCAACTCCCTATGGAGAGAAAATGGTTAGTAGGATGTTTAAAGGAACTATGTTTATTGAGAGAGGGAATGCAGATAATATCAAACAACCCCCTAATCGCAGACATGGGGCAAAGACCCGTTCCCCCACCACTAAAGGCTGAAGCCATCTACACTGGAAGACCTCCTCCAATGTAGAATTTGACGATGCCAATAGAAACGAAGAGTTCAGGTGCCTGCGATGACCTCTGCTCAGGATTATCCACCAGCTGATAAACATATCCTGTTAATCTATTCAGTTGGGGCTGTCAACCCACAAACAAGCAGAAAACACAGCGGAAGATTTTCCCTCCACAGAAGCGCACCAGGATTAGCGCACAGGCGCACCAAAATTAGGATCCATAATCAAGCTCAGAGCCATATATCTCTCCAGTCCAGTGGGTTTATATGGTCAGCACCAGGACCCTGTGTGGTTGACCACTCCTCAGCAGGGTAGCAAAAAAAGAAAAGAAAAGTAGCCATAGTTGTCCAGATCAGTAGGCCACATTAATCTGGCAGCCCTCCCCTTCCGTTCACTTCCACAAGAGAGTATCTCTTTTGAAAGGTAGTAACGGTCGGCACCACGAGAAGGCGGGGTTGGACATCAGGTACTAGGCCTGGCCGGTTCTATGCATCAGCACAGGGAATTAGTGCTTAGCTCTTCTTCCAGTGACTACCTAGCTACCATTTACAGACCACTCTTTCAGTCAGTTTTTCATTAAATGCATCAAATGCCTATATATAAAATCTGAGTTTGTGTTTATCGGCCACCTAGATAGCAGCAGCATCCGGACAAGGTAGAGACAAATACCCTTCTGCACACACGAGTGGCTCAAAAATAATCTAGCCTCGACAAATCTACAATTACCAATCTACAACTTCTTCTTCATCGCATTTTTCTATTAAATGCAAATTTTAGATGTTATAGAGCAGAAATGGCCAAACAGTCGATCGCGTAGCTGCCAGTTTTAGGTGGAAAAGATTGTATTTTAATTAATGTTACAATGTCACGTTAATACGTTTGATGCTAAATTGTTATTTTATACTTAGTTGGTCAAGCAGTGTTAAATTATTATTATGACTTATGTACTATGGTCGATCGCGAAGGATTTTCGGTCTTAATAGTCCATCGCAGAATCTAAAAGTTTGGTCCTCCCTGTTACAGAGCTAAATTGTTAGATTCCCGTTAGCATTATCTTTCCATGGGAAATTTCCCCATGGAAAGATAATGCTATAGCTTTCTTTGAGTAATAATATTATTATTACTAATTTTAATCTTTCACTCATTCAAATAATGTTATTTTAAAAAAATACTGGTAGATATAGTGGTGAATATGTCGCTCATTTTCGTCTGACCCGGACACTCTTGTACCCCACCCCCCTCTCCATCTCTTCTGAAACCAGTCTTGTAAACGACTAATGGAATGTGGAAGTTTATAACACTTTGTGGGCGTTTGAACTGCACAAATATGTGTATGAACCAGGGCGCATTAAACAATTGGGAGATCTGGAACCAAGTTCCAAATTGGTGTCCTGGAACAAAGTTCTAAATAGGAGCCTTAGAGCTATATTCTAAACGGAGCCCCTTTTATTTTTCTAAACTGAAAAAATAATGAAAATTGAACTACTTATGTAAAATCGTCGATTGACGTGATAAAAATAAATAACATTACTTTAAAAAAGCCAAAAAGAAACAGTAGGGGCCCTGTAGGTCGGGAGAAGTAATGAAATAAAAAGACCAACATATAAAGAGTCAATTCTGTACTGCAACATGAACTTTGCGCGTATTGCATTTAATAAACTATTACTTTTAATCTTTAATTTTTTAGGAAATTTACCATTTCATGCATAATTTTAAAAATCGAGTATTAATATCAAAATAATCTTGCAAAATCTATTGCTTATGGATTTCCCTTAACAATAAATAAACTCTATTGCAATAGCAATTAAAATTATTAAATTAGATAAAGAATTGCCTTGGAAAAAATTAAATTATGTCCTTTAAAGAACTACAGTTAAATAATATTATTGGGTAAACACTTGAAAATTTCGGATTCTAATAGATAATAATTTTCATATATAGCACGACTATTTTTAAACGTATTTTTTGTTATTCCCGCTGTATCTCTCAGAAAGATTCTAGTTTATCCAGTATTCTAGTTAACCATCTGTCCATTTCTTTACAATATGACTTCGAACAGATCGTTATATACTTACCGTTAGCGTACGTTAGCTGACCGCGGAACGGTGCTGACCTCATGTGGTAAGTTCTGAAGCTTCCAATGCTCGCTCGCTAACTCGGAGATTCGCGGAAATCGGCAGACATTCCCATTACTAAGCACCGATTATACCATGCAATCAGTCATTGGAAGTTGTCTTAAATATAATTGAAGATGATGGTTGGCAAAACAATTTCTAGATATAACAGCTGAGCTAATCGCGATGAATTTTATGTTTATAGGACATTTTTTGATCTTCTCTAGCCGTCCCATGGCGCGCGCCGTGGTTAGTGCGCTTGGCTACTGATCTAAGGGACCTGGGTTCGAGCCCCGGGTAAGGCATGGATGTATGTGTCGTTTTTCTGCTGAGGTCCTGCCATCCTCTCAGACCTTCTACTAGCCATATAAACTGACAGGCTCCTGTCAGACCTCTGTGGCAAGCAGCTGCTTGAGGGGGTATTTATATTATTTATTTACTAAAATTGAAAATTACACTACTTCCATTTGTATATCATGATGACTACTGTTTAGTGTATTGTTCAGCAATGATCTGAAATGTGCAAATCTAAATTATTGCTTATATCCACTGAGTTCTCTCTACAAATGTACTTAAATATTGTCCGTTTAATTTAGGTCATCCCCGTATATAAAGATTAAGACATATAGTTTAGAAAATGTAGAAATCTTTATTTCATTCTGAAAGCAGTCAGTGTAATAATGAGGATATTATTTCAACGAAATACTAAATCATCATTTTTAATTTTGCTAGATAAATGTAATTAAAGGAGGGTGAAAACATCTACCACTATAAATTATAATATCATTTAATATAATCTTGTGTAATCGTTTAATCACAAAACCATGTGTAAGAAGGGATAGATTCCAGTTCAGTGACTTCAACGTAAGTCACTAAAAGTTAACAATAATAGTGTACGAACTGTTATTTTAGAACAGGTCTATTTATAATGAATATAACGTATGTAACGTATATAATATATACAATGCCTCTTCATTTTAGTACCCTATTTTGAGTAGGAATCTTCACTTTTGAACGAGTGTCAACATGCCAAGTGAGTATTAACTGTACTAGTATTTAATTACAAGGGATATTACATTTAAAAAAATGATTTTTGAAATCGGAAAACGCTGAAAAGACTAATCGCAAAAATAAACATAGTATATTAATGTCGTAGTGTACTAGGTCGGTGGGATGTTTAATAATAACGTTAATAGTATGTTTTGTGATACCACATTATAACATCCATCCCACCCTCATATCACTTCGGTATTTACAGATGAGTCCCTACAGAGTACAGTTGCTCAAAAAAGTATCCGAACGCTATGGTTGATTACAAAATTCAGAAAAAATATCTGGCCACGATTTCTTTTAGAAGTTAGTGATCTGGCAACCTTCGTGTACAGTACACGAAGGATGCCAGATCACTAATTTCTAAAAGAAATCGTTGCCAGATATTTTTTCTGAATTTTTTAATTAACCATGGCGTTCGGATACTTTTTTGAGTGACTGTACAGTCGCTCAAAAAGTATCCGAAAATTATGTTTGATTACAGAATTCAGGAAAAATATCTGGCCACGATTTTTTTAGAAATTAGTTAAATTAGTTCGTGTACACGAAGGTTGCCAGATCTCTAATTTAAAAAAAACCGTTGCCAGATTTTTTTCTGAATTCTGAAATCAACCATAGTGTTTGGATACTTTTTTGAGCGACTGTACAGGGCCGGATCTGGTGGTGGTGGGCAAAAGATTGTGCCCCCTTTGAGAACTTCAATAAGGGTAAAGGAAGCCAAAAATATTAAACATTTGCATATTCATAAATTTTTCAAGATAATGTTTAAAAACGTCTGAAATGGAGAGGCAATATTATACTGCAAAATTCTTCAATATTATCTGCAAAAAACTTCCCCAATTCTTTTTTCTAGATTAGAGCCTGTTATACGATGGATATGAATTGAAACAAAACGGATGAAATTGAGCAGATTTCATAATTTACTTTATTCAGGGTTAAATTAAGATAAAATTTGAAATTGACTTAAAAGTACATTATAGAAAGGTTGGTGAAGCTGGATCTCTAATTGATGATGCTCTTGGTCATAAACATTATAAACGTAAGATAGTTAACCTTACTTACTTCCTTCCATAACTTTAATAGAGACGCTACTGACTTTTCTTAAACCTAGTAACTGCTTTGCTTCAACAAGACATTGAAGAATCACATTTTGCATCTCTATTTCTTTAAAACCTGTTGAAACATTCAACCCGTTGATCGTTACCATTTGTTTTATCTGTGGATCATTCCAAAAAGCTTTATTGTCGATTGTCATGAGAAATAAACACCTGGTTCCTAAATTCTAAGCTACCGTTTGCTTCATATGTTGATTTTAATAATGATATGAAATGTGTAAATTTCAATTATCGTGTGTTTCAAATGAGTTGTTTCTACAAGAATATTCAAGTATTGGCATCTTAATTCTGATCACCGGATACTAAAAATTAATTTCTAAATGTGCTTATGAAAAGATATTTTATTAAATTTTGAAAGCAGTCAGAGAATTTCATAAATTTTTTCTTATACGGTATTTCTTCGATTATAAAATGCCATCGATTGTAAGACGCACCTTAATTTCAGTACCATCAACAGAAAAAAAAAGCTTTGATTCTAAAAAAAATAAAGCGTTAAAATATATCTAACAAATATTTTTATTATAATAGAATTCAATTTACTAACAACAATAGTACCTATTTATCAGTAGGTATGTTATTCATTACTTCCTTCTGAAATCAATATCAGAGTCTGATTCTTCCGAGCCGTCGACATCTGCATCTGATTCAATAACAGAGTCTACTTCACATTAAGAGTCCGATTCTTCTGAGTCGCCTTTATCTTCATTATCGCATAATATATCATCTTTTGAGCCATCGAGCATAGAATTAGAGATCCAGGTTCACCAACCTTCCTGTAATATACTTTTAAGTCAATTTCAAATTTCATCTTAATTTAAACCTGAATAGAGTTAATTATGAAATCTGTTCAATTTAATCCGTTTTGTATCGAGAGCGTTGGTGATGCAACATTTTTTAACTCAGTGCTGCACTATTCTTTCTGGGATTAGCTTCCAAGCTGTTGATACCCATTCCACCAATTTTAGTGCCGGCGCTTTCTTAATTTTTCCGGAAGGTGTCAACGGAAGGTTGTCAGTCAACAGCCAGGTTCCAAGCGGGAAAATACCCACGCCACTTTATTTTCCAATGGAATTGAAGAATGGATAACGGCCAAACTTGGAGGTGGGTTTCCGCGGAAAAACAAAACGTGTGGTGCCGTGTGCAAAGCGCGGGAAAATTTGAAAGAAAACAACTGAGATTCTAAGACCCCGTTTTTAGAGAAATTTATATGGGGAAAAAATTCGTCTTAGAATCAAAGAAATACGGTATTTTAGATATTTCAGTGGAGCAGTTGGACGATATATTTAAGTTTCATTTCTTTTATATGTATTTATTTATGTAAAGGAAACTAAGATATAAGTAGAGATAATTACCGCTATGAAATGCAATAGCGTTCAGTACAGTTTTGAATTGTCTTTTAATCGATACAATTCACAAGGTTTCAATCTAGATCAGTGGCTTACAACTTAAGCCGCTAAAATGAGTACGAAAAGCATCCAACATGTTAAATAACTACATAAAATATATACTATATTCAAGAAGGAAATGAAATTAGCTATTCATTTATATTTTGAGAACATGAAAATGTTGTTTTCTGTTTGGATTTGCAGAGCCATGGCCAAAACATTCAAGAAAATTTAACAAACTGAACAGTATTATAGATTTATTTACGTAAGGATCTGAGTTATCCAAACTGAATACGAATTAATCCGATAAATTTAAAGCCTATTTAAATTACCCTTTCTTGATAATAGTTAAGATATTTTAATAGATATTTTAAGTTATAAGATCTTGAGGTTTTACCAAATAGCCGTAGCTGTATTTCTATTTCTTTAAATTATTATCTAACTAGCCAACAATTTAAAGTTATGCAAAAGGATCGAGTTAACGCTAAAATACATTGTGGGGGTGGATAGGTAATCCTCATATTATGTATAATTATATGTATATATTCATACACCTCTGTTCCACTGTTTACCGTCGCACAAAAAAATATCCGAACACTATAATTGATTACAGAATTTAGAAAAAATATGTGGCAATGATTTTTTTAGAAATTAGTGATATGGCAACCTTCGTGTAAAGTCACTCAAATAAATATCCGAACACTATGGTTGATTACAGAATTCAAAAAAAAATATCTGACAACGATTTTTTTAGAAATTAGTGGCAACCTTCGTGTACAGTCGCTCAAAAAAGTATCCAAACACTATGGCTGATTACATAATTTAGAAAAAATATCTGGCAGCGATTTTTTTAGAAATTAGTGATCTGGCAACCTTCGTGTCACGTGACGATCGTTGGCACAAATTTCTAAAAATATCGTTGCCAGATATTTTTTTCGAATTCTGTAATCAACCATAGTGTTCGGATACATTTTTGAACGACTGTAGTTGAAAAAAGGCAAATAAAGAAATTTCATATTTTTGTGAATAACCTACATATTTTTTTTCTTTAACTCTTAAAACAAAAAATTTTGCTTTCCCACTCGTAGAGTAATAAATCATTGTTGTAAAGTGTAAGCCTCTTGACCATGGAACTCTACAGCCAAATTTTAAATTCCTATTATATAATTCTAATTCTAATTTTTTTTAAAAATCGTGACATAAATTATCTCTCAATTCTCTAATCAACCACAGTGTTCGGATATTTTCTTGAGCGACTGTACATTAGAGAGCATATCTCTCTTATCAGCTTTCAAGTGGATCCGCTTCCCCAATCTTCCCTGAGACCTTGAAGTCATTGTGTCTGAAAAAAAGTACTCCTCACTGGTAAAGTAATTCAACACAATGGAATATTAACGAACTGCATGTTTTGGTGAATTCTGTAGATGAAATGTGTAATGCCAAAATATGTCTCATGTTAATAACGTTCAACTGACGAATTGATAGTGCACAAACGCTGTAAAGTGAAAGACCTATTGATAACCCTGAAGATTTAATCCATCAATATTCCTTTTCATTTGCGGTCTATATATTTCTTTTCCTGAATATATGGAAAATGATCATCCGTGTTGTTCTTGTGCACAATAAGCTCAACCGTAGAGCTTCAGTTACATATTCAGCACATCCAAAGTCTCCATTTTATAATAATTCATTGTTTAAAAGTGCGATTAAATCTATTGACAATCTTCCCATTATTGCCTGTTTACGTACTGTTTGGAAATACAATTTTACTGAGATTCAAATATATCATAAGTTACCTTACGATGAAAGGATTTTTGGAAAAGTCTTGTATATTTCACTGGAAATCAGTTTGCAGTCTACAGTTTGATGATAATATCGTTATCTTTTATGTCAATTTCTGAAGAGAAAGATTAGATTTCTCTTTGTAAATCTCTAAAGGACGGAAAATCCCAAATAGTCAATTTATGCAATATATTTCAATAGATTAATTCTTTCAGTCATGGCATCAATTAGTGAATCATAAAAGACACTTCTTAATTACGTAGAACATTAATTATTTCGCTACTGAATATTACACATTTTACAAGGTATGTAAACAATTGAATCATCTTTGACGGAATAAAGCGCACGACAGGTTTTCAGTAACAATATCTTCTTTTTCTCATTTCAATCCTTCTTCACAAAAAGAGGAATTTCTTTCGGTTCCTGGTAGAAAGTTGAAATAGATGAATATATAATCGTGTAAGGTATAACTACGACTACAGGTAATCATAAGAGGTAAGTGAAATTAGATATTATGTCATAAAAAGTTAAAATAATTTAATTCTAAGTAACATTTTTGGATTGTACGTATTTTAACTTGGTTTCCATCAATTAAGACTTAAAAACAACCTGAAAGCACCGTTTTTCTCGAAATCATTTTTGATCTGTTACATGTGAATGAATATAATTTAATTTGGATTGTTTTACCTATCAGTAGCACCTTCTTGCACACCATGGGCTAAGTGGCCAGGTCACAACGACCCTGAATGGTAAACCACTGGATAACTGCTAGAAGACAGACGGTAGCCTCCCTTCAATGCCATTCAGAGTGTTCTTTAAGCTCAGGGTTCCACCAGTGGTCAAGTAAGCACATCATTATATGGTTCCCATTACATTACGCGATGAAGTTGACCGTCAGGTGGGAGACTGAAGGGATTGATTATGCCTTTCAAAAGTGAGTTTACGCACCCAGTTGTGTGTGTGGTGAAAAGAGACTGCACAATGAGGTTATGCATCATTCATAGATTCATTCCATCACTGGTTGGCAAACCCAATACAGTTGGTTTATCAGGTGGAACGGACGAGCTATATAACAACTCTGGGTATGATAAAGGGATATTGGCAAATACCAATCAGCCCCTGTAGTAAAGATCACACAGCATTCGTGGCCCACCGAGGGCTGTATCAGTGGGAAGTGCTTCTCTTCGGGCTGAAGAACTCTGGGGTATTTTTCCAGAACATTCCACTGATTACACACCATGTTGATTATTGCTGTGCATATCTAGATGATATAGCTTTCTTTTTCGAACAGCTGGGAGGATCATCTTAACATCTTGGAACGAATTTTAGGGATATAAATGTCATGTATTTCACAATCAACCTAGCAAAGTGTATTTGGGGGAGTAGCGAGCCCAAATATTTTTGTCACATTGTGGGTTCGGTCAGGCACCGCCCCCACTATGCAAAACTAGAGGTCATCAGAAAGATGTAAGCTGCTCGAATGAAGAAGGAACCGAAGAGCATATTAGGATTCTTAGGATATTACCGACACTACCTAGGTCAGTATGCAGCGATTGCAAAGGCACTCACAGACGTGACTCCGAAGTAGGCACCGGCACAGTTGAAATGGCGCATACAAGCAGATAAGGCTTTCGAGGCACTGAGGGGGGGGGGGGGGGTGATTCAGCGAGGCAGCAGAATGCAATACGACTGATCCTGAGTGACCGTACGTTCTGCATTGAAATGCATCTGCGATTGCGGTCTGCGCATGTTTCTCGCAGATTGAAGCCCAAGGACAAGAACATCCCATCGCTTTTGCTTCGAGGAAGCTCACGGAACCCAGCAGAAATGTGGTGGTGATTGTGAGTGTGTGGGTGGGGATTGGGTGGGGGTGCTAGAAAAGTTTTTGTCCTGGTTATATTGATTCCAGGTTGAGATTCTTTCAGACCACAACCTGCTTAGGAACCTCATAGTTGTCCCAAAATTGAGCAGCAAATTAAAGAGATTGGCCTTTGTCGTTAATCAGTATGATGTAACAGTGCATTATAGGAAAGGTGCTTCCCACCGAAATGGGACGCCCTATCGAGGCTGACTGAACCTGCGAATTCGGATTAGCAAGGGAAATACTTGACAAGGGGGACTGACACAAGCGAAGTGTACTCGAATATATTGATGTGACAAGTAAAGGAAGAAAATTTTTGATTTCAAATTAAAATCGGCAGCATTATGAGTAGGATAATTGAAAATTTCCCAAATGCTAGATGCCAGCTCAATTTTCTTCTCGGTAGGATTTTAAAATTTTTTGCGAAATAAAAATCGCAAATGACTCTAAACAAATAAGGAATGTTCATACTACTAGGGGATTAAGTTTAGCATTTCTAACTATTCGAAAAGTCAGGAAAAGCAAATGACAATATTAAATATTTACTACCAATCTATCTGAAATCTGCATTTTCCTGATTTTTCTTTAAATATAATCATACGTTATTACCAAAAGTCTATTCACTTTATTAACCAACATTTCTCCTTTCCATTTCACTCTGTAGACTGCGTGATTTGCACGACTGAAATTTCACACAATTAATTCAGGTTTTTTACGCAACAGCCGAGTAATTATTTTCAACGTGTTTGCTCTGTCAGCAGAAAGATCGCTTCATTTTCATAAAATTAATTTTTCTTTTCATTTGTGACTTTATCCAAGTGCATTTTTCTCTCTTTAAAATATTATCAATGAATTTTCAAATTAGCTTTTTCTCATTATCTAAAGTCATTTTTCCCTTAGATCATCTATCAATAATGCAGTAATGTTTGCACACCTTTCTACAGATTTTATCTGCTGTCCGTGGTAATATAAATATTTTATTCGAGGCTAAAGGGAGCAGCACGCACACCCTTTCAGAATACTAGTAAGGGTAAGAGAGTGTCTAACAATATTTAAAATATTTAGCAAATTTTCAAGGCTTGTAAAACGGAGGAGGATGTGTTTTACTACATTAATCCAGCATTTTGTGTGTTCCCCTGCATTTTTCCGGTTCTATGGTATTTCTTGCCCCCCACTCCCTCCCCTTCGGTGCTTTATTAGATCTTTACGCGGTCATTATTATTGTGACGTCTTATAATGGTTCCGATGTTACTCTATGTGTAACACGGTAGGATATGTTAGATTCAATCCATTATCCAACGTTATAAAGGTCTTTTTCAAGTGATTGCTTCGATTCTTGACTTTGATGCGTTCCGGATATTTATCAAATAAAAATGAGATGGTATGCAATAAACGAAACATTTTTAATATGTAATTGAAAACTTTGAAAGAATAGTGGTGATTAGAGCAGGAGTAAAGGAAAACCTTTGGTTCCGGTTATTGTAGTCACTGTATCGAGTCTAAACAGATCGAAAGGCCGTTCACCAATATGAATATCAGCATGAGGGAAAGTACAAGCCGAAAAGCAGCAACTCGATGTTTTTCCTTAAAAACGACGTAATCACAATTATTCACGGATGAGCCTCGAACGTAATCTCTGGATTTGAACTTGCGCCTTTAGCCCTGTATAAGTGGAGGATGATAGCGATGATGAGAGAACAATTGAGGACTCTCAAGCTACATATCCAGCATCATCCATCACATAATTATCTCCAACTCCATCTTCAATCAAAACAACTCGTCATTTCCTTCTTAAGATAAAGGTTTTGCATTTAAATCCTTTAAAATATTTCGTATTCTATGAATTTTACACGGGAGCACGACAATTGGGTGAAAGTGAAGTGGGTGGATAACAACTGGAAGGCGATAGTTGGGTGGATACGACAATAAGGAGATACGACAATTGAGTGGACAATTGGATGGAACAAAATTAGGAGGATAAGACAATTGGGTTGAAATAAGGAAATTAGGAGAAATAACAATTATCCATCTGAAAAATCATTACTGACATGTCGGGAATCGAACGCGCGTTTCTCTAGATTAAGGGTTCTGAACGTGGGGTACGCGTACCCCTTGGGGGTAGGCGGTAAATTTTCTTTGTTTTTAAATTTAAAATGTAAAGTAGATGGCAGTCTCCACGTCGCATCCTTTCATTTGCCATAAATGTCATTTCATTCGATATCCTCCCACTCCGGGGGACGGTGACGGTTGTCGGTAGCACGCCAGACACGTAAATCTGCAATTCCCAGGTTCGAGTCTCAGCTTGGTCAGCGTTGAGATTTATCTCCTCAAAATTCCCCGCTGATTGCGATCAGTAGGAGAAACTAATGGGCTTGGATAGGTCACCATCTATCGGATGGAGGTTAAGCCAAGGAGCGTCTAAGGGAGAAGAGAGCTAGCTTCCATAGACGTAATGTAAACTTTTCGATTGCAGCGTCCTCTAAACATGGCAAATTCGTGTATTGCAGTGAAGCCACCTAGCCAGGAGAGAAGCCAGTTCCATGCGTTATTTTTCCACTGCCCAGCAAAGTTTTCAATAGCTTACACCACGTGAATAATTTTACATACACTTTGACTTTGTTCATTTCTTAAATTCTACCATCATGATTTTCTTTTCACAAGGATTAGTTAAAATTATTTTCCTTAATAAAATCTCGTTTTGTAAAACAAGAGGTAGCTATGCTCAACATAAAAATTTTAATATTTTGAACATTTTACTATATTTAATATATTATAATAAAGTGAAATTTATGGCTTAATGCGAGACAACATGTTTTGTTTAATTATATTTTATAGAATTTAGGATATTTTCAAAAAAAAGTCCCATCGAGTTTCTTACTTGTATAAACTGTCAATAGATGGCAGCAGGCACTTCTAGTATCAACCATAAAAAAATTTACTATTAGAACAAACTGCAGACACCTATATATGTCGATATGCTCCAGGGAACACAAAACTGCAACATACATTGACTTACATGTTCGCAAGATGATTAAATGTATTAATTTACATATTAATTTTAAAAATTCTGCAAAATTACTCGAAATAAACATACAACGGCTTTTCCAGGTATCGTAATATATACTCCTGAACGGGATAAAATACTCACTGAATAACTTTAGGGTCAGCTATCACTATGCCAAACAGTCATGGGTGTTAGACAGGTTGAAACACTGATTAAATCGCAATAAATATACCAAGAGTAAGACAAACCACAGCTGCAGTGGACTAAAAATGATTGCACTGCGCATGCGCAGATCGCCCCTTACAGTTGTTTTTGTGCATGCACATCAATTTGCCACGTTCAGCTTCGATAAAATTCCGCAGAACGGCGCCACTTACGCTTGTGCGAAGCTGGTTAAGCCGTGGCATGTGCTGGAGAGCCATTCCAACAGCTGAAAGTCAGAGGACCAAATTTATGACGTCAGATTAAGTAGTCCTACCATATAGACATTTCTTATATTTTTGTTCCTAATATTATTACTGGTAGATTCTGTGCTAATTTTATAGTAATGTGCGTCTAAAAATATTTTATATACGAGAAAATTCATTTTTTATTATATAAAACTATTACATTTGATAATAAATTCGAATATTTTTTTTTCCTAAATAAAATATATTTATTAATAAATTTTAGTATAAAGATTAGCAGAAGAGTTCACTAGTAACAATATTGGAGTCAAAAATACAAGAATTGTCCATGCAGTAGTACTATCTAAGTGACGTCAAAAATTTGGAACACTGACCTTCTGTTACAGGAAGTGTTCGTCATACTCTGTACACGTTAAAGAACACATTTGGATGGCCTTGACGGGAGACTACAATCTGTCTCCTAACAGAACAATCTGTTGACGGGAGACTACAATCCTAAACTAATACAATCCTAACAAAATACTACAATCCTAACTAAATATATTGACGGGAGACTACAATCTGTCTCCCAACAGCTGCTCCGATGGTATGGTATCGAGTCTAAACAGATCGACAGACCTTCTCTGAGACTTCGAGGTCCTTGTGGGCCATTTAACCCATTGTGTGGAAAAAGTAATCAATGTGTGGTATCAGTGACCTGGCAACCTTCGTGTACGTAAACGAAGGTTGCCAGATCACTAATTTCTAAAAAAATCGTTGCCAGATTTTTTTCCTGAATTCTGTAATCAAGCATAGTGTTCGGATATTTTTTTGAGCTACTGTACCCATTATCCTCCCCACGTCAGAAGTTTCTAAACTAAAAACCGGAATTTCGTCACTCAGATTATTGAACTTTTCAAATCACTTCGTACGCACCACAGTTCTTTGGAAACAATTTGCCAGGAATATGTAACTTTATAGCAAAATAAATTAACTTTGGTCTGAGGTGCATAAAAAATGTAAAGGTACAAAATGTTATTATTATTAAACAAAATTATTTATTACTTCACACAATATTTAAAACATTTATTAATTTTTTTGTATACTTTTATTAGATTTTGCATGTTTTTCAAATTAAGGTAATGATTTTAACTTTCGACGCAAATTTAGTTTTTGAATCTAGTGTTCTGCTCGTGCATAATTCGAACCACTTCAATATCCACCGATGCTCGCGCTTTTCAACCAACAAACTGAACAATGAGTTTACCACGCGAAATAAAAAAAAATTGTTTGATGCATTCATTATTTCAAATTTAATTGTGGCCCCGGGTAAGGCATGGATGTATGTGTCGTTTTTCTGCTGAGGTCCTGCCATCCTCTCAGACATTCTACTATGGCATATAAACTGGAAGGCTCCTGTCAGACCTCTGTGGCAAGCATCTGCTTGAGGGGGTATTTATTTTTTTTATTAATAGTTTATCATATAATAAAAGGAGATGTCTGTCTATCTGTCTGTGGCAGCCATAACTCATCGGGAAATCAACGTATAAGCATCAAATTCTCAGAAAATATTTCTGGTTGTGGTCCGGATCGCAGTGCCAAATGTCAAGTCGAATGTCTTAAAGGGGGGCTTGCTAGAGGCAAAATTACTTACCGTGCTGTTGCTACGGGAAACGAGAATCGCTGTAAAATTTACTGTTGCCATTTATTGCTCTTCAAATGTGAAAGTAAAAAGTTAAAATAGCATTTAAATCTGCTTTCTTTGCCAGATTCACCACATTTCGAAAGGCATTATTTAGTCGTTCCATTGCAACTTGGGACCTGATTTCCTAACCTAGCAAGGGGTCGGGCAGGGGGAACCGCCTACGTCATTTGGGACCTTTCGGTGAAGTACGTCGGGAATTACAGAATGCCAAAATCTGACGAAATAAATAACTCGATCGTTTCTCACGGGCTCCGAGAGCGCGCGTCGACTCAGCAATGACCTTCGCAACACCGAGAAATTCTTCGTGTTTAAAATGTTGGGAGGGGGGGGGGATACTCACAAAACTAAATTTTAGTGCAGTGAAAATAAGAATATGCAGATTAAAAGTGAAACAAGAGCTGTCACAATTTGTGTAGAAGCGAAGCCACGGGTGAGAACCCGAATTCCCGTGTGTCCCGGTGAACCAATCACCGGGCCATATGGTAGCAAAATCTGTGGTAACTCGATAGCTTACGCAGAAACTAAGTCATGGGCTATGGGGAGTGCTCGCTGACGTCAACAACGATCCGGGCAAATTTCTTCCTGTTGAAAATCTGTGCTAAAGTGTCGGGGGGGGGGGGGTTCTACAAAATATATCTTAAATGCAGTAAAAATAAGAATTTACAGATTGAAAGTGACACCCGGGCAACGCCAGGTACGTTCAGCTATTTTTGAATAATTTTCAACGGTTAATGTCTAATCACGCGAAATCAGATGTTAGTTGATTTTGATGTATTCCTTTTTTCTTAATTTATTAGTGGCAACAGTTATTATGAGTAACTTTCACCCGTTAAATCTATAGGGATTTTGAGAAATTCAAACCAGCCGACCTTAATTTTTCTTGATCACAATGGTTCGCAAATAGCCTCTATTCTTCCCCTGGGTTAAGGGAACGTTCATGCGAAGTTTGGTGTTTCTAGCTCTTCTGGGGGCTGAGTGCATAAGCAAAGAGATACACAAACAAACAAACAAAATTTCTTCTTTATATATTAGATGTTTGTGTATGTCCATAATTCTGTTGATTTGCGTGCTTTAGTTTCTTTCGATGGCATGAAAAATAGTTAGCTCTGTGTATTAAAATATTAATCATAGATTAAAATAGTTACTGGTTCCTATGAGTAAGTCTCAAGCAATTGGAAAGTATAAATAATTGACATCCCCTAATCCCCATAAGTACCTTATAAGTGAGACTACTGTATTTTGATGTTACGCTAAAACAGTCTGTGAACCATTGGTTTAGAGATCATAGCTGACCAGAAGAAACATTGATAACAAGACAGTAAGAACGCACTTGAGCAGGACAGTATCAAAAAATGACACCAGGGGTCAAGCTGCGGAATTCAATCCTTTGATAATTTGAAAAAATAAAAAAAGCGAAGAAAAAAAAATCAAAATAGAAATAAAATTAGTACTTGAAAAGGAATGGTGGCTATATAAAGAGATTTCATAAATTTATCGTTTAGAAAATGAAAAGAATAAAAACTGAAAAGGAAGAAGGAAGGTGAAAGGCACCAGACTCCTTATATCCGGACGGGTGTGGCTCAGTCGGTAGCGCACCAGGCTCGTAATCGGCAGTTCCCAGGTTCGAGTCCCAGATGGGTCAGCGTTGAGATCTCAAAATCATTCGCATTTATCATTCGCTGAGATTTTAATGCTAAATTGATTAGGTTTGTAGCTGATATTAAGCTGATATTTAAGTGGTAAAATGGTTCGGGTATGGCTTATATTTCGTTCATGTTCAAACGATAAAATGATTTGGGTTTGGAGTTCATATTTCGCTGATATCTTAGTGATAAAATTATATGGTTTACAGTTAACATTTCGCTGATGCTTAATTGGTAAAAATGATTGGTTGTAGAGTTCATATTTCTCTTATATTTAAATGACTTAAATTTGACATTCGCTGATATTTTAGCGCTAAATTGATTTAGATTAGAATTGACTTTACCACTAATATTTCAGTGGTAAAGTTGTTAGACATTATGGTCATTACATTTTGAATGTAAGATTATTTCGTTCAAGCTGGCTTTTGATTAATGCCTAGAGTGAGGATGTATATGTTATTAAGTGTGATGGAAATATTATGAATAGTTGAGGTTATTTTACCTTCATTCGATAAGTGTTGCTAAAAGCTTAAATTTCTATAAGGAATAAGCGGACAAATTACGACAAGTCAAAGATGTCAAATTACTGACATGTTTTGTGTTATAGTGACAAAAAACGTTTTATGTTGTGTGGGTTTTCCCATTCAAATTAAATAGAAGGATTTGGTTTTGGAGATAATGTATAATAAAAGATTTTAGTAATGTATGAAATATATTACTAAAACAATTCAACTTTCAATAAAATTTTAACGCTATTTTAGATCATTTGCATAATTAAAATTTAAAAGTTGTGGAAAGGGATTCTCCATTTTTGCTGAGAATGATAATCAAATAATATATGATAATGGTTGTTGACTTTTACTTCAGTAATTCCATTTAATTGCAATTTTTTTTTGAAATTTGTAGCTGATCATGTTTTTCAAACGCTTTGTTACTCTGTGAATAAAAATACAATTTTCCTAGGATATAAAATCCTAATCCATTTTAAAATAATTCACTCTTCTGTGGTGCAGGCCGTTAGTACTTTTCAAACAAGTCTCTGTGGAGTGAACGGAAGAGAAGGACTGCCAGAGTAGTGTGGCCTGCTGATCTGGACAACTATGGCTCTTTTTTTTTTCTACCATGCTGAGGGGTGGTCAATCACACAGGGTCCTGGTGCTGACCATATATACCAACCTGAAGGGAATTATGGCTCTGAGCTTGATTATGGATCCTGATTTTGTTGCACTTTTGTGGAGGGAAAATCTTCCTCTGTGTTTTCTATTTGTTTGCGGGTTCACAACCCTAAGTGAATAGATTCACAGGATATGTTTATCAGCTGATGGATAATCCTGAGCAGAGGTCATCGCAGGCACTTGAACTCTTTGTTTCTATTGGCATCGTCAAATTATACATTGGAGGAAGTCTTCCAGTGTAGATGGCTTTAGCCTTTAGTGGTGGTGAAACGGGTTTTTGCCCCATGTCTGCGATTAGGGGGTTGTTTGATATTGTCGGCATTCCATCTCTCAATAAACATAGTTCCTTTAAACATCCCACTAACCATTTTCTCTCCATAGGGAGTTGGAATGTGAGGACTCTGCACAGAGCTTTTTCTCTTGATGTCCTCACACAAGAATTCCACCATTATCATTTAGATATTCTCGGCTTGCAAGAGACCAGATGGACAGATAAAGGTCAGATTCTTAAAAATAATCTTAAATTTCTTTTTTCAGGGAGGGACGACAATAAGCATCACCAAGGCGTGGGTCTGCTTCTCAGCAGACACGCTAGTGATGCTCTTCTAGGATATGAGTGCATTAATGAAAAGTTTCTTACAGCAAAATATCAGACAAGCCATAAAGACTTGAATGATATCTGCTGTTATGCCCCCACTGAGAATGCCGATGAGGATGAGAAGGATAGGTTTTACGGACAACTGTAGGATATTTTGAATTCTGTGAAGAAAGGAGATATTACCCTTATTCTTGGTGACTTCAATGCCAAAGTTGATACTGACTCTCACCTTTGGGGAGGAGTAATAGGCCTTTTTGGTATTGGTCGCTGCAATGTCAATGAGGAACGTCTCCTACAGGTAAGTAAACTCAATGGTTTCAGAATAACTAGCACTTATTACAAACACCGCGTCATACATAAGTACACATGGGTTTCACCTGATGGGCTGCATAAGAATATGATTGATTATATATTATTTAACAACAAGAGGGCTAGTTCTGTTAGGAATACCAGGGCATATAGAGGAGCTGAAATTGAATCTGACCATTACCTTCATAAAAATATCTTGCAACTTAAACTTAAAAAGTGTTGTGCTAAGGTTAAAAAAATTACCTTTAATACTGAAGCTCTGAAAGACCAGTTACAGCTATAGCTTGCTATGATAAGTTACTTAGTCATTATGACAGTCATGGTTTGCTTACTACTGAAGTTGAGGAAGAATGGGACCATTTTAAACAGACATTTTTGGAAACTAACAGTACTATTTTAGGAAAAAATAACAGAGGAGGCAGAATTATTTGAGTAATAAGGCACTTGAGCTTATTTCAAAAAGAAAGAACTGCTTGTCCTAATAGAAAGCATTACAGAGAGCTTAATAAACGTGTAAAGGATCAGTTAGCTGCTGATAAGAATCTCTAGTTTGATGGCTTGGCTGACAAAGCCGAGGAAGCAGTTAGACAGCACAACAGCAGAGAGCTGTACCAGATTGTTAATGTTTTGTGTGGTAGAAAACGGACAGGTATACAGGGATTGAAGGATAAACAAAGTTAGTTTATAGAAGGTGAGGATTCTGTCATGGCTAGGTAGGCATAGTATTTTAGTGATGTTCTAAGCAACGTGATTAGTTCTACTTCCATTGTTTGCAATAATGATAGATGCATTGGTGGCTTTCATATTTGCCCAAAAAACCCAATCTGAAGTTATTTTGATTATTTCTAAACTTAAACTTCATAAATCCCCAGGGTAGATGAAATTACTACGGAAATGCTTTGAGCTGGGAATGTTTCGGTTACCACTTGGATGACTGAAATTCTGAATATCTTTTATGATAAAGGCATGGTTCCTAAGGATTTTACCAGAGCTATTGTTATCCCTATTTTCAAAAAAGGTGATCGCGGTTCTTGTGATAACTATAGGGGTATCAGCCTACTCTCTGTTTCAGGTAAAGTTCTTTCAATTATTGTGCTTAATAGAATTAAGAATCTGGTTGACAGTCAATTGCGTGATGAGCAATGTGGATTCAGAAGTGGTAGGGGATGTGTGGATCAGATATTTTCGCTTAGGCAGATTCTTGAGAAATGTTTAGAGTTTCAGAAACCTTTGGTTGCTAGCTTTGTTGATTTCAAAAATGCTTTCGACTCTGTTGATCGTCATAATTTGTGGTTGATTGTGGGATCATATGGTATACCAGACAAATTAGTTAACATAATGAAAGCTCTTATAAAATCACTGAGTCGTGTGTGAGAGTTGGTAAATTTGTAGCAACTGGTTTAAAATTACTTCTTTATTATTTGCATCTGATTCGACAAGGGTGCATTTTGTCTCCTTCTCCCCTTTAGTTTGGTTATTGATTATGTTATGCGAAATTCACTGCAAAGGAAAAGTTTTGGCCTTAAATGGTGTGGAAATACGAAAATTTCTGACTTAGATTATGCTGAGGATTTAGCCCTTTTGGCAAATGCTGTTTGTGTCTTTCACTCGAGCTGTTGATGAGACTGATAGTAGAGTATGTTTGGTTATAAACAGAGAAAACTAAAGTGATAAAAATTGGTCAGGCAGGCTGTGTTTCAATTGTTCTGAATGGTTGCAGTCTTGAACAGATGTCAAGTTTAATTATGTTACTGATACTGGTGATGTGCGACATGAGAATAACAGACGAATAGGGATTGCTGCCGAGACTTTTAAGAATCTATAGAGATTGTGGAGAAATAGACGTAATACATCTAAAAACTAAATTTAAACTGTATAATAGTTTGGTTCTTTCTAGGGTTAGTTATGATAGTGAAACATGTACATTTTGTAAACAAGATAACAGGAAACTAGATGCTTGCGCAGTATTAGGTGGTTTAACGTTGTAACTAATGATGCGGTTAGGCAAAGAATTGGCAACCTCCTTTAAACAGCATATTGTGCAGAGAGAGACTCCATTGGTTTGGTCATGTTGCACGTACGGATAATTATAGATTGACGAATAGGGTTATGAACAGTATGCCTGAAGCCCTCAGAAAGAGGGAGAGACCTAGGATGCGGTGGGCAGACAATATCAAACAGGAATCGTGTTAGAATTGGTGTGCAGTGGCCAAATGATCAGATGTAGCCCAGGATAGATATGCTTGGAGAACTAAATTGTACGATCTGGTTGGACCTCCGTAGCCCATGGCTGTTTGAGGACCATGATGAAATAGATCATTACTGAATCTCAAAGTTAAGGATTAAGATTGCAGTACAGATCTAAGGAAATAGTTCCCACATTTCTTCAGGGCAAACAATGAATAATATGCTAAGAAAACATATTCTCCTTATAAGACAACTATTGCACTCTCTAAAAAATGTTATTGATGTAGTCTAAATTTTATCAAATTTTGTATTGTACCAAAAATGGTTTAAGGCAGATTTGAAAAGGATGTAATAATATTAATTGGACAATTTAGGACGATACATACTCTTTAACGATTCATGTATATAATGAAATAACATATTTTGCAAGTATTGCAATATGTGCCAATTAGTTAATTGAGGAAAACTTTTTTGGTACATCATTTTAGTAAAAATCCACTTTTCGCAATTTAGTAAAAGACCACAATGGAAAGAAATATTTATTCCCCTTAATTACTTCTATTCTTTTTTTTATCCTGGATTCGATGTCAAAAATGCTGGAGAACGTTTTGTACGAAGCAGAGTATGAATGATTAATGGATTTTTCTGTTGTAGGCTACTAAAATGGCAGTGATATGCCAGGTTTGATTATTCAATATTATTCATTCTGGAAAAAATGGAAAATAATTAGATTTTTGAATTGATATAACTAAAGAAATGATAAATGTCATATTGCTTTTGGTATGTCTGTAAATAGCCTTACCCTTATAACATTATATTGGCTTTAAATATTAAAACATATAACGGTGAAAGATGCTAATATACAGCTGTATTCAGTTCTAATTAGTCCATCTATTGTTTGGAAAATTATATGCATTAATTAAGTTCAGCGCTATTGTAAATTTCCAAAATAAAATTTACAATTGCCGTGTTACTTTCCGGAACCGAGAGCCTCTTTTTACTACGTCACACACTAATGTTATCACGTGACATATGGCCGTCTCCATATGTCATGTATGTGTAGAGAGGGCTTTGTATGATGGCACAACCATTTTCAGAAACACCGAAACTGACAAATAACGAAGGAAAAACTATAAAATCTAGGTAAAGGCGCGCCAAAATAATTACTAATAGCTACCACTTGTTTTATATAAAAGTGAAATTAAAATAAATACTTTCGTTTAAACACTATTACCTCTTGACTACTTCAGTAAATGTTACATTACGGATGTACTCAATGGTATGTCCAACATTTAGGAAAAAGATAATTTTTCGCGAAATACACAAATGGTTATCCTTCTGCATCTATTGGATGTCAATACTGAAATGTGCAATTGTATCATCACTACAGTTTCCTATAATATTCTCAGACTAATTTGGCCTTTAAAATGCATATTAATTGGGAGTTTCAACCTGTATACCCATATACGTCAAATTCAACCTATATACGTCAAATGATACGGACCGTTTAAACAGAATAAAAACTAATATTGGTAAAAAACATTTGTCCAAATTTCGTTTTTGAGCAAACTAATACATATAGTCGAAATAAGTTATGAATATCTTGAACCCACTGCGCTTATCTTAGTGTTGTCAACTTTATATTAAAGGTAAGCTGACATTTTGTTTGGGAGAGACTTCTCTATCTCCCTTTTTTTACTTCTTTCTATCAAATGTTTAGGGGAAACGTATGAAAATAAATATGCAAAACTGTTTTACAGATTTTATCAGACTAAATACAAACACCCTTCACTCACAAAATTTGAATCTATCAGCCATTGTTATTAAGCATGGTCTTCTCCAGAACTATTCCATCTCACAATCGATTAATGACTTAAAACCTGGGTGCTAATACACTACGTGTTCAATATACCATTTTCTAAACAACAAGGAGAGAATTTGTCCCTCTGGGATTCCCACAGAGAAGTTAAAGGATGTTTAAAAATTAAATATATTTGTATTCTTTGAAAAATAAAACTTTATTTTATAAAAAATTTATAATAATAGATTTCCAAAATATTTAAACCTTTCTCCAAACATGTTTCTTGAACTTATATTTATTTCCTCCTTTAGGGGATGTTAGTAGACCTTTGCAGACACTCATACAATTGTTGTGTATTTTCGTTAAGCACTTCGTGTAGTCTGGTAGCTTTTTGTAATTACGCTGATACTTGTAATATCTATGCTGTTTGTCAATTGCAGTGCTTGACTCAAGTTTATACATAGTGCAATTTTTAACAGATTTAGACCCGTTTAAATAACACAACATAGGTAAGCACTTATGATTTGAACGCCAACTTCTTAACTCACTTCGAAGAAGTAGGTCTAATGATTTCGTTGCCTTCGATGAATAGTTATCACTGCAACGGATTTAAGAAGGAGGACCAAGTACTCTTCATCCTAGGAGCAAGCAGGTTGTATCCTTTTCTATTTCATTAGCACTCTTACTGTAAAAGAAGAGACTGTATCATGGAGTTGTCGAAACTATTGAGGTAATAAACAGTGTTATATGCATATTTGTGGACCATCTTTCTTAGAAGCCTTAGTTTTATTTTATCTTCTATGCATCTCGCCAGTCTAGATGTAATGTATCACCATACCTGCCTGTTTCCAAAATGTGCATCATTTAAATCCGAAGACAGAGAAACCAGAAAAAGGTGTGTCTGGTCGAAGTCATAACCTGGACACCGAACATTTCAGTTGGCAACATGGCGGTTAACAACTCTTGTCATATCCCTGTTGTATTTTGGTGACCCTGGCTGAATCCAGTTCGTTGTACCACGGAAATTATGAAAGCACGAAGAATGTTACACAGTAAAATCGACAGAGACATTATATGAATGGTTCATTAAAGTAGAGAGCGTTTAACGGTACGTCGGTGGCGGTAGGTTAGAGATGTCTAAATGGAGAAGTAATGGGATATGGAAACAAGGGATGCATTCCAAAAAACTACAACTACAATGTTGGATGAAAGAATAACACAAGCAGATGATCATTATCTGGTTCTCAGAGGCAGATGCCATAAGTGAATTAACTCTCCCACATCGAATCTATCCCGTTGGAAAGTTGTAGAAGACAGGTATGCAAAAGTAACCGAGATTTCTATCTGCAACAAATCAATGTGCACGTTAAAGAACACGCTGGATGGCCTTGACGGGAGGCTACCATCTGTCTCCCAACAGCTGTTCCAGTGGGTCCCCTCCCCTAACCTTCTCTGAGTCTTCGGGGTCCATGTGACCTGGCCATTTAGCCCATGGCACTCAGAGGAAAAACAACCCAACCAAAATTATAGGAGACTACCACTGTCTCCTAACAGTTCTCATGAGGGTCCCTTGCTCAGAATATTTTAACCATTTATCCCATCGTGTGCAGAAAAGAACCTCTCATGCGAAAAGCAAAATTCAACCCAACTGCTCTGGGGCAATACAAAAAACCATACTTCCCTCTTTCATTGTGAGTTGGTTTCGTTATAGGTATTGCTTTCACTTGTTTAGATGTTCACGTGCCATAAATGAAGCTATCTATGATGGTTTTTCACGTGTATTTGCAGGCTGTTACTCTCATACGTGGTCAGCATATATATACGTGGTCAGCATATATATACGTGGTCAGCATAAACTATTTCTTTATGAAACCAAATAATTTTTCAATAAATGAAATATATATATATATTTTCTCAATCCAGGTCAGTATTTAACCTTCAAATTCAGGAAAGGAGGAGGTGTCAAGTGAAAGGTTTCAAACTGGCATTGTATCCTGAGTGGTTGTAATCAAACTGCGCTTGCTTGAATGTCTGCGGATGAGAAACGCTTAGTTGCACAAAGCTGAAATTTGTAATGGATAATAATCAGATGCATGTGGAATGGAATGGCAGGTAAAAAATTGAATCTCAGTATAAAAGCTTCCAGCTGGTTGAACATGGCACTGTGAAGAAAAAGCATGTAAATTATTCTCCTATAAAGATGTTAGTAAAAGAATGTGAGATCTGGTGATAACAGAATGAAAACAGAAAGTCATCTTGCCACCTGATCCTTTTGGAATAGAGGAGAGCAACTTTCTCATTTTCCCAAACTTTCCAGATTAGTGAACAAGAATTTCAGACCGGAACTGAATTAGACAGACAAATATTTTTGGTTCTATGGCACTGTTGTAAGTCGACCGCATCTCGGGGTGGCTTACATAGCTCTTTAAATACTGAACACATCTTTTTAGAAGCTTGTTGCGTTTGAGAAAAAAAATGTTTGTATTTAAATAGATTGTATTGAGATCTTTAAAATATTTTCAGTCTCATATTTCAGAAATCTTTTATTTTAGAAATTACTGAGTTCTATACCTGAGTTACTATTCACATAACATAGAACTGTATTACTTAATGAAGGGGCTGCTTTGCGTACATGCACTCTGTGGGGTCTCCTCCGTAAATTCCGTGACGATCTGAAGGGAGGGTAAGGGTAGGATGTTTAAAACAGTATTAAATAGCATACTATTAACGATCTCATTAAACAAACCACCGACCTACTACGCTGTGACATTAAAATTCGATTTCAACTTTTGTGATTAGTTCCTTGCAGCGTTTTTCGATTACAAACATAATATTTTTTATGTATGACCCCCTTGTAATTAAATACTATTCCAGTTAATACTCACTTGGTATGTTGACACTCGTATAAAAGTAAAGATTCCTACACAAAAATATGTTACGTAAAATGAAGTGGCAGTCCCGCTAAGCATTGCGTATAGGGTAAAGTGTTAAATCCTTCTAATACGTTATATAAATTATAGACGACCGTTTGAAAATAAATAGGTTGTACTCTTTTGATGTTAATTTTTAGCGACTTCCACTGCAAGTCACTGAACTTGAATTCTTGAAACATTCCATTTTTTTTGGGATTAAACGAATGCAAAATACTACACTAAAAGATACTGTAATTTATAGTGGTAGTTGTTTCCACTCTTCCTTTGAATACTTTTATTTAGTTAAAAGTATATGATAAAAAATGATGTTTTAGTGTTTCGTTGAAATAATATCTTCATTATTACACTGAATGCTTTCAGAATAAAATAAAATATTATATTTTTGCTAAACTATGTGTCTTAATCTTTATATACGAGGTTACTCAAATTAAACTGACAATTCCCTAGTAAGCTTTTTGAAATAACTCGGTGTTTATAAGTAATATATAGCCGTCCCGTGGCGGAGTGGTTAGCGCGCTTGGCTACTGATCTACGGCACCTGGGTTCGAGTCCCGGGTAAGGCATGGATGTTCGTGTTGTTTTCTGCTGAGGTCCTTGCCATCCTCTCAGACCTTCTACTCTGGCATATAAACTGACAGGCTCCTGTCAGACCTCTGTGGCAAGCAGCTGCTTGAGGGGGTATTTATTTATTTTATAAGTAATATTTGATATTTGCACATTTCAGATCATAACTGAAACAACACAAAACGGTAGGCATCATGATAAAGAAATCGAAGTAGTTTAGACCTTCTACTCTGGCGTATAAACTGACAGGCTCCTGTTATAGACCTTTGTGGCAAGCAGCTGCTTAAGGGGGTATTTATTTTTTTTTTATTTAATTTTCAATATTAGAAAAACTCGGAAAATCTTATGTAAACATGGAACTCATTGTAACTATCTCAGCTGTTATATCCGGAAAGTGATTTTTCGACCGCCATCTTCAATTGTATTTAAGCAACTTCCAATGACTGACTCCATGGTATAAAAAAGCCATCAATAGAAGAGATCTCGGTCGGCGGATGGTAGTGAAACTGTCAGAGAACCTGACACACCTTTAGGAGTTCTTAGGTTTGTATCCCTTTCGGATCAAGTCGATTTCACCTATCTTCCTCTCGCTTTTGGCTTTGACAATTTGTCGATTTGTCTATTTGAGGATTTGACAAAAGATTATTCCACCATATCTTTCGAACGCGATGAGAAGATTGATGATTTATATGTCAAATGAAATCTTATGACGCGGGAGTGTCAAAGGCTATAACAAATTAACTCCCCATGTTTTCTTCCCACTCAAAAGGGAAGAAATAGGACAACTGTTCTTGGCTATATCTCCAGAACGCGAATGCAGAAAGCAACAAGCTATACATCAAATGAATCCTCCTGAAGCACGGGGCGGCGGTGGCTCAGTCGGTAGCGCGCCAGGCTCGTAATCTGTAGTTCCCAGGTTCGAGTCCCAGCTGGGTCAGCGTTGAGATTTATCTCCGCAAAATTCCCCGCCCTGCCCACGGTCAGTAGGGGACACCGATGGGTTTGGAAAGGCCGCCGTCCGTCGGATGGGACGTTAAGACGTGGCCCCGTGTGCGGGAGAGCCATACCCTGTGCACGTTAAAGAACACGCTAGATGGCCTTGACGGGAGGCTACCATCTGCCTCCCAACACCTGTTCCAGTGGGTCCCCTCCCCCAACCTTCTCTGAGCCTTCGGGGTCCATGTGACCTGGCCATTTAGCCCATGGTGTGCAAAAAAGTGCCGCTCAGAGGTAAAGCAACCCAACTCCTGAAGCACGGGAAGACATAGGCTACGAAAATGTGACTCCCCCTGCTTTTTCCCCCCGAAAAAAGGACGAAATATGAAAATTATTGTCCTTCTATATCTTCTCAATGTGAGTGCGAACAGTAACAACCTTTGTGTCAAATGAAAGCCTGTGACGTAAGAAGTGTCATAGTCTATATAAATTCACCCTCTTGTTTTCTTCCCCCCAGAAAATGGGCAATGTGAAAGTCATTCTACTATGTCTTCCGAACGCGAGATCCTACAGTTATGAGTTAGTTGGGTTATTTTACCTCTGAGCGGCACTTTTTTATGGGCTAAGTGGCCAGGTCACATGGACCCCGAAAGCTCAGAGAAGGTTGGGGGAGGGGACCCACTGGAACAGCTGTTGGGAGACAGATGGTAGCCTCCCGTCAAGGCCATTCAGCGTGTTCTTTAACGTGCACAGGGTATGGCTCTCCCGCACACGGGGCCACGGCTTAACGTCCCATCCGACGGACGGCGGCCTTTTCAAGCCCATCGGTGTCCCCTACTGACCGTGGGCAGGGCAGGGGAATTTTGCGGAGATAAATCTCAATGGTGACCCAGCTGGGACAAGAACCTGGGAACTGCAGATTACGAGCTTGGTGCGCTACCGACTGAGCCACCCCCTTATGAGTTAGGTGTCAAATGAAAGCTCATATAATGACAATCATAAGCTATTTTGAATTTTGTCTCCACTATTCCCCCCTGATAAAAGAGGGGATTTTCGCGGGGTTCGACTTTAACGACTCGTATCTCAAATTAAAACATCACGTCTCCAGTGTCATGAGCTACCTCGAACACGACTCCAAAAAGGAAAACCACTGTGGTCGATATTTATGATTCATATACAAAAAAAAAAAAAAAAAAAATACCCCCTCAAGCAGCTGCTTGCCACAGAGGTCTGACAGGAGCCTGTCAGTTTATATGCCATAGTAGAAGGTCTGAGAGGATGGCAGGACCTCAGCAGAAAAACGACACACATAACCATGCCTTACCCGGGGCTCGAACCCAGGTCCCTTAGATTTGCAGCCAAGCGTGCTAACCACTCGGCCATGGGACGGCTATTCATATACAAATGAAAGATTTTAAAGTAGGTTCTTTTAGTGACAAAAAATATAAATAAATTAAAAAATTTTAAAAATACCGTTCTTTCTATATGGGCTCTAAAAAGTAGAAAAATAAAACTAAATCATATCGATGGTGCAATCAGTCAGTGAGTTGGTATTCAATTCAAAGGAAGATAGGACGCCGATTTACCTACTCAACAAGATTACCGGCCTCCTATTTCCCTTTGAAGTGAATATGAACTCAGTGACTGATTGCACCATCGATATGCTTTAGGATTATTTTCTACTTTTTAGGGCCCATATAGGAAGATAAACTTTTTTTTTATTTTTAGTTTATTTACCTTTTTTCCCCTATCTTTCTATTACTTTTCGCTTTGACATTTGTCGGTTTGTCAGTTTGTTGTTTGGTCAAAATAGTTGTTGTACCATATCTTGCGAACTTAATGATTTATATGTCAGATGAAAATTTGTGACGTGGGGAGTGTCATAGGCTATGAAAAATTGCCCCTCCCGTTCTTTCTTTGCCCCTAGACAGGGGGGGAAATATGAAAATGATTTTCCCCTTTTATGTTCTGAACGCGATTGCGGAAATAGACGAGTTATGCGTCAAATGAAATCTTTTGATGCGGGGATTGTGATAGGCTATTAGTAGAGCTGTAAGTTTTTCGCGGCGCAAAATTTCCGCGGCAATTTCCGCAAATAACAGTGCTTTTGAAATGTTTCTGGGAATATCGATATTTTTCACGATTCCGCGAATTTCGATATTTTTCACGATTTCGCGAATTTCGATATTTTTTCACGATTCTGTGAACTTTGATGGTTTTTTTATCTTGTTTTCTTTGAAAACGAGATAATAGTTTCGCTTTCTCGTCTGTCTGTCTGTACACATCGAACTTTTTTGTTTACAGAGATAGGTTAAAAAATTTTTGTGTTGAATAGGTATTGATGAAATATTACGATATGCACTTTCTGATTCTCTCTAAAACTATAATGAAGCCCTCTATAGGTGAAAATTTTTAAAATTACAAAATTTTAAACGAATATTGCAAACGATATATTTATACTAGAAATTTGAAATATTGGTGCTACAGACTGAGCCACCCCCGCCCCCCTTTGTGGGAGAAGAATGTTTCTTTAATTTAACTCGTCAACCCACAATGAGAATAATTTTAACTTTTCCAAACCTAGGACCATGAAACTAAGCATTTCTCCTGATTCTTGCTGCAGTAGAGCGGCAATATTAAGCTCCCTACAAACAGCAGGACGTAATTGCCAATCCTCCATTCTTCTCATATCTTTTATTGCAATATTTCTCCCCTAACCCTTTATTTTCAGCTACCTAAACCTCAGATTACGAGCCTCGCGTGCTACAGACTGAGTCACCCCCGCCCCTACTTTGGATCAAGAGACTCTTTTGAGGTCATAGGTGAACTTTAGATTTAACCGTACTAGAAAGCTAAAAGGTCTAGCGCTTGTGGGTATTTGGGTCGCAGTTCTAACAAGTGTGAAATTTTGGATCGAAGGAAAATTGGAAACTGTGGGTATTTTGAGTATCAGATCTCAGAGATTTTCTTAATTTTGGATACGTTGTGTTCTCCGAGATCAAAGGTCAAATATTGATATACAGTCGCTTAAAAAAGTATCCGAACACAGATTACAGAATTCAAAAATATCTAGCAACGATATTTTTTAGAAATTAGTGATCTGGCAACCGTCCTGTACCGTACACGAAGGTTGCCAGATCAGTAATTTCTAAAATAAGATATTTTTTCTGAATTCTGTAATCAATCATAGTGTTCGGATAATTTTTTGAGCGACTCTACCAGTGCTGGAGAGCTAAATACTAGTGAGTAGTGTTATTTTATGCAGCAGAACTAAGAAATAAGAGGAATGTTCAGATCTGGTGTCGCATTTAAGGTCAAATAGAGGTCGGAGTGACGGTCTTTAAATAAAGAGGTGCCTAAGGTACCGATTGATTTCCGATAGGATAATGATGTATGACAGCGACTCAATAATTTACCGATTACTAATGGCTTAATCAATCATCATCATTATCCTCAAGCAGCCATGGGCTACGGAGATCCAATCAGACCGTGCAGTTTAATTCTCCAAGCATATCTGTCATGAGCTACATCTGCTGCATCCGGCCACTGCACACCAAAACCGCATCCTAGGTCTCCCCCTCCTTCTGAACCTCTAGGCACACTGTTCATAACCCTATTCGCCAATCTATAATTATCCATACGGGCAACATGGCCAAATCAACGGAGTCTCTCTCTGCACAATATGCTGCTTAAAGCCGGTTGCAGACTACTTTGCCTAACCTCAACATTAGTTACAAAGTTAAACCACCTAATAACCAAGATACTACGTAAGCATCTAGAATCAAAATCATCTAGTTTCCTGTTATCATGTACACAGCGTTCAAGTTTCACTACCATAACTAACCCTAGAAAGAACCAATCTATTTAGTCTTTAGGTGTATACGCCTATTTTCCACAGTCTCCATAGATTCTTAAAAGTCCCGGCAGCAATCCCTATTCGTCAGTTAATCTCACGCCGCATATCACTAGTATCTGTTACATAGCTCCCAAGGTAATTAAACTGTGACACCTGCTTGAGACTGCAACCATTCAGATGAACTGAATCACAGCCTTCCTGACTAATTTTCATCACTTTAATTTTCTCTCTGTTTATAACCAAACCTACTCTATTACCAGTCTCATCAACAGCTCGAATGAAAGAGTTCATCTCATCAACATCATTTGCCAAAAGGGCTAAATCATCAGCATAATCTAAATCAGAAATTTTCGTATCTCCAGCCCATTTAACGCCAAAATCTTTCCCTTGAAGTGAATTTCGCATAACATAATCAATAACCAAACTAAAGAGAAAAGGAGACAAAATGCACCCTTGTCGAACACCAGAAATAATGCTAAACCAATTGCTACAAGACTTACCAACTCTCACACATGACTCAGTGTTATTATATAGAGCTTTCATTATGTTAACTAACTTGTCTGGTATACCATATGATCTCACAATCAACCACAAATTATGACGATCAGCAGAGCCGAAAGCCTTTTTGAAATCAACAAATCTAGCAACCAAAGGTTTCTGAAACTCTAAACATTTCTCAAGAATCTGCCTAAGTGAAAATATCTGATCCACACATCCCCTACCACTTCTGAATCCACATTGCTCATCACGCAATTGACTGTCAACCAGATTCTTAATTCTATTAAGCACAATAATTGAAAGAACGTTACCTGGAACAGAGAGTAGGCTGATACCCCTATAGTTATCACAAGAACTGCGATCATCTTTTTTGAAAATAAGGATAACAATAGCTCTGGTAAAATCTTTAGTAACCATGTCTTTATCATAAAAGATATTCAAAATTTCAGTCACCCATGTGGTAACCAAAACATTCCCAGCTCTAAGCATTTCTGTAGTAATTTCATCTACCCCTGGGGATTTATGAATTTTAAGTTTAGAAACAGCCAAAATAACTTCAGATTGTGTTACAGGGCCAACATTAAAGCCACCAATGGATCTATCATCATTGCGAACAATGGGAATAGAACTAACCGCATTGTTTAGAATATCACTGAAATGTTCAGCCCACCTAGCCATGACAGAATCCTCACCTTCTATAACCTTACCTTGTTTATCCTTGAATCCCTATATACCTGTCCGTTTTCTACAACGCAAAACATTAACTATCTGGTACAGCTCTCTGCTGTTGTGCTGTCTAATTGCTTCCTTGGCTTTGTCGGCCAAGCCATCAAGCCAAAGATTCTTATCAGTAGCTAACTGATCCTTTATACTTTTATTAAGCTCTCTGTAATCCTTTCTATTATAATATATGCGAAGCAGAAATATCGCGTCCAGTCACTGGGCTGCTGAAAGTGGCAATGCCTATGAATAGAGCATGTTTCTTAGCATTGCAAACGAGTCATGGAGAAGTGATCATTGGTAAAGGCAGTGACGTAAGTGAGTGGAAAAAGGTCATCTGGTGTGACGAATCAAGGTGTCAACTCTATCACGCCGATAGGAGGGTGCGTGTGTTGCTTAAACCATTCGAAAAGATGAACACTCCTTGTCAATACATTTGATACAATAGTATGTGAATGCAATAATATGTGATGCATATTTTGTGATTGGACAGACATTTCTCAGCGTTTAAAACATTGTAGCTTTGATGTGTTTGTTCTAAGGGTAAAACGTTGAGTATCAGGTTATTAAGTAGATGTAAATAATAATTTGTCCACTCAGTGTACAACAATATGTGATGCATATCGTTGTGACTGGACAAACATTTCTTAGCGTTTAAATCATTGCAGTTGCTTGTTGCGGTAATACAGGCAGGTTGAGGCGGTGTAATATTTTTGGGGGCGTTTGCATGGACATCCTTGGGCTCCTCCTACACGTCAAGACCTTCATCAGCGGCACAAGGTACAGTCGCTCAAAAAAATATCCGACACTATGGTTGATTAGAGAATTCAGAAAAAATATCTGCAACGATTTTTTTCAGAAATTAGAGATTTGGTAATTTTCGTGTACTGGTACACTAAGATTGTCAGATCACTGATTTTAAAAAAATTTTGACAGATATTTTTTCTGAATTCTGTAATCAACCATAGTGTTCGGATATTTTTTGACGATTGTACAGTAGAGAGCATCTCTCTTCTATCAGCTGTCAAGTGAATCTGCTTCCCCAATCTTCTCTGAGACTTTGAAGTCATTGTGTGAGAAAAAAAGTGCTGCTCATTGGTAAAGTAATTCAACACAATGGAATATTAACGAAATACATGTTTAGGTGAATTCTGTAGATGAGAATGTGCAATGTCAAAATAAATCTCATGTTAATAACGTTCAAGTGACTAATTGATAGTGCACAAACGCTGTAAAGTGATAGACCTATTGATAACGCTATAGATTTAATTCATCAGTATTCCTTTGCATTTGGGGTTTATATATTTCTTTTCCTGAAAGGTTGGAAAATGATCATCCGTGTTGTTCTTGTGCACAAAAGCTCAACCGTAGAGCTCCAGTTATATATTCAGGACATTCAGAGTCTCCATTTCATAATAATTCATTGTTTAAAAGTTCAATCAAAGCTATTGACATTTTCCATCAGTGCCTGTTTACGTACTCTTTGTAATTACGATTTTACGGAGATTCCAATATATCATAATTTAACTTACGATGAAAAGATTTTTGGAAAGACTTGTATATTTCACTGGAAATCAATTTACAGTATACAGTTTGATGATCATATCGTTATCTTTTATGTCAATTTATGAAGAGAAAGATTCGATTTCTCTTTGTAAATCTGTAATGGACGGAAAATCACAAATAGTCATTTAATTCAATATATTTCAATAAATTAATTCTTTCAGTCATGGCATCAATAAATGAATCATAAAAGACACTTCTTAATTACGTAGAACATTATTTATTTCGCTACTGAATATTACATATATTACAATAAATGTAAACCATAGATTCCCACCGGGGCGATACCGCACCCCAGTGGGCGCTGGAGCCTTCCATGGGTGCGGTAGCGGATCCAGAGGCAAATGGGCGCGTTGAGGCAGTCAAGAGGGGCGGTCAAATAAATAAATAAATTTAACGGAATTTTCTGTGACAACCTTTTTATCTCTTCTATTCTGTGGTGTATTCCTGGGATTCTGGTCATCCACTACCTCATCCGTCATGTACAGCTTTTCAACTGTAGCTTGGACAATAAGTTCCCTGCTACCGCCTACTAGCGTACTGGTACGTCTGAAGTCGACTGAGATGCTCTCAAAAGTTCTCTTCAAGATCACAGATTGGATATAAGCTTCAATATGTTTTCCCACTCCAAGTCGCTTTGAGTATGCTTTATGGTACGTAGTTAAAATACCATCCCACGTCAGAACATAAAGTATAATATTAACATTACATTTGTGAATTAGGCTCAACTCATTAGCCAGCAGATCATACTTCCTCTTCTTTTCAACCTCTACTGTCTGCAGGTTATCCTGAGATGTTACTCCTACTTCAATAATTGTAATCTCATTCAATACCTTACCATGCACTACTATATCAGGCTTATTATGTTGGACATGTGTGTCCGTCCTGATAGGCAAATCAACCTTGATGCAATAATAATATAATAATAATAAATTTATTATATTTAATATTTTTCATAATTATTTTTAAATATAATAAAATACTTTGAAAACACCTGTTTTCATGAATAAATATTTTTTCTAGCTATGTAAATTATCTTATTGTTATCGCGTTAATAAGCATTTTTAAATTAGCATTAGGTATACCTATACCTAATTTGTTTTAGTTTAGAATAGATTGACGGTGACAAGTCCTTGCAAGTTGGTAGGCAAACACGCGGTTCATGCAATTTAACATGTTTCGACAAGAATATGGGAGCTTGAAATGACTTGTTTACGGAGCAAGTGCGCCGGCATCACAAACATACAAGTTGATGCGTGCACAAAATCAAATCTATAAAAGCGATAGCTCTAGGAATGTTTTATTATTTTTATGTGCTTCGCCGTGATAAATAGTCGTGAGTGATAAGTGTTAGAAGTTATTATAAACATTATTTTTATAACTATCTATAAATCTGTTGAGAAGTTAATTTGTATTTGAAAATGTCTGAATCTACATCTAAAAAGAAATGGCGGCAGTACAGTATTGAATATTTGAAATATGGATTTACGTACTCTCCTACAAACCAATGTGTTTAATTTGCCAAAAAGGTTTTTCAAATGAAGCTATGAAACCTTCTAGGCTACAAGAGCATTTAAATAAAATTCCTGCTGATAAGAAAAACAAAGATTTATCCTATTTTCAAGAACTGGAAAAGCAATATTTAAAACAGCGAACTATGTCAAACCTTTTTGCGTCGTCTTCTAAAAAAAGATGATGATGGACTACGAGCCTCATATAACGTTTCATTGTTAATCGCAAAAGCAGGAAAACCACACACAATTGGCGAGGAATTAATTTTGCCGGTAGTCAAAGAGATATTAAAAACTGTTCTTCATCATAAGACACGGTCAGATATCATCAAAAAAATTCCTCTCAGTAATAATTCAGTGCAAAGAAGAATAGATGAAATGGCAAAAGACGTTGAAATATCATTATGTGATTACTTAAAGACTTGCAAATTTTCCATTCAACTCGATGAATCAACTCTACCAAATAACGAAGCTCTACTCTTATCATACGTACGATTTATAAAAGAAGAAAAAATTCATGAAGAGTTATTATTTGCTAAAAATTTGGTATCTGATACAAAGGGAGAATCTATATTTAATACCATGCAAAAGTTTTTTCAAGAGAAAGAAATTCCTATTTGCAATATTTTGTCTGCTGCTACTGATGGTGCTCCAGCAATGACAGGGCGTCATAAGGGTTTCATAGCGCATTTGAAACAAGCAGTACCAAATGTACTCGCTGTACATTGTGTTATTCATCGTCAGCATTTGGTTGCAAAAAATTTGAATGAACGTCTGCATACGTCGCTCCATTACGTTATTAAAGCAATCAATAAGATTAGAAGCAATTCATTGAATGACCGATTATTTGGTAAGCTTTGTAATGAAAATGATGAAGATTGCAATCGCTTGCTACTGCCCACAGAAGTACGTTGGCTCTCTAAAGGTGTTTGTCTGAATCGTTTTTTCAATCTATTTGACTCAGTACTGGACTTTCTTGAAGACAGAGACGAAAAATTGCGCGAAAACCTGATTACGTCAAAAAATGACATCGCTTATTTTACAGACATGTTTAAAATATTTAATCAAGTTAATTTACAATTGCAAGGTGATGAGTTGAATTTAATTAAAACAAAAAACGTCATAGCTGCTTTTGCGGGAAAACTTCTTCTATTCAAACGAAATCTAGGTAGAGGTGAATACAACCACTTTCCCACATTATCAGCAGTCTCTGCAAAACCGGAAGATTTACTTACTTACTGCCAACACTTGGAAGTTCTTCATGTTGATTTTACGGAGCGTTTCCGAGATATTTTAAACATGAATATACCGAGTTGGGTTTTAGATCCTTTCGCAAACACAGATACTGTAGAATCATCAAATTTGTAGAGGAACTCTTAGAACTCACGACTAACGAAGGACTCAAAGTAAAATTCAAATATGGATACCAAAAGTTCTGGCTTCAAAAATCAATTCCAGTTCTCTATACCCTGGATTGTGGGCAATAGTACAGAAGTTTTTAATCGCATTTCCTTCGTCCTATATGGCTGAACGTGGATTCAGTGCAGTAGCTAATTTACTGTCAAAGAAGAGGAACAGACTACACATCACTGAACGTGGCGATCTGCGATTGATGTTAATGAAATTGGAACCCGACATTAACAAATTGTTAACACTCCACCAGCCTAAACCATCTCATTAATTTTTTTTATTTATTATTAATTTTGTGTTTATCTCATTATTTTTATATTTCTTATTGATTCTGTGTTTATTTTTCAAATTTTAATAAACAATTTTATTGTACATTTGGTTGTCGTTTTATTAATTTCTGCTTTATGATTTTTAATAGATAAATAAACAGATAAATTAGGTACAGATAATATGCAACAATATTTTAATATTTCATATAAAATTAACTATTATGGACTAGGGGGGCGTTGAAATATTTGTTGTCTTCTAAGGGGGGCGATGGTCCAGAAAAGGTTGGGAATCACTGATGTAAACAATTGAATCATCTTTCACGAAACAAAGCGCACGACAGGTTTTCAGTAACAATTTGTTCCTTTTCTCATTTCAATTCTTCTTCACAGAAAGAGGAATTCCCTGTCGGTTACTGGTAGAAAGTTTAAATAGATGAATATATAATCGTGTAAGGTATAACTACGAATACAGGTAATCATAAGAGATAAGTGAAATTAGATATTTTGCCATAAAAAGTTAAAATAATTTAATTCTACACAATGTTTTTGGATTGTACGTATTTTACACTGGTTTCCATACATTAAGACTTAAAAACAACCTGAAAGCACCGTTTTTCTGGAAATCCTTTTTGATCTGTTACATGTGAATGTGAATATAGGTTGAGTTGGGTTATTTTACCTATGAGTAGTACCTTTTTATACACAATTTGCTAAGTGGCCAGGTTCACAACGACCCTGAAGGGGGAAACCACTGAATAACTGCTAGAAGACAGACGGTAGCCTCCCTTAAATGCCATTCAGAGTGTTCTTTAAGCTCAGGGTTCCACCAGTGGTCTAGTAAGCACATCATTACATGGTTCCCATTACACTGTACTATGAAGTAGACCGTCAGGTGGGAGACTGAAGGGGTTGATTATACCCTTCAACAGTGAGTTTACTCACTCAACTGTGTGTGTGGTGAAAAAAGATTGTACAGTGAGGTAATGCATCATCTTTCACAGCCTCAACGCCATCACTGAGTGGCAAACCCAATAGAGTTGCTGCACCTAGTGGAACGGACGAGCTATATAACAACATTGGATATGCTAAAGGGATATTGGCAAATACCAATCAACAACTTTTAGTAAAGGTTACACAGCATTCGTGACCCACCGAGGGCTGTACCAGTGGGAAGTGCTTCCCTTAGGGCTGAAGAACTCTGAAGTTTTATTCCAGAAAATTGTGAATACCATAATTACGCCCTACGTTGATTCTCGCTGTGCATATCTAGATGATATAGTTTTTTTTTTCGAACAGCTGAGAGGATCATCTTAACACCTTGGAGCGGATTTTAGGGATATCAATGTCAAGTATTTCAAAATTAACCTAGCAAAGTGTACTTTGGGGAGTAGCGAGACCAAATATTTTGGCCACATTGTTGGTTAGGTCAGGCATCGTCCCCACCATGCAAATCTAGAGGTCATCAGAAAGAGGAAAACTCCTAATATAAAGAAGGTAGTGAAGAGCATATCAGGACTCTTCGGATATTACCGACACTACCTAGATCAGTATGCAGCAATCGTCAAGCACTCACAGACGCGACTCTGAAGCAGGCACCTGCACAGTTGAAATGGTGCATACAAGAAGATTAGGCATTCGAGGCACTCCGGGGGGGGGGGGGGGTGTCTGCGAGGCAGCAGAATGCAATACTCCTGAACCTGCATGACCTTATGTTGTGCATTGAAATGCATCTGTGTTGCGCTTTGCGCATGTCTCTCCCAGATTGAATCCCAGGGACGAAAACAACCCATCGCCTTTGCTTCGAAGAAGCTCATGGAACCCAGTAGAAATGTTGTGGTGGTGTACGTGTGTGTGTGGGGGGGGGGGATTATTTTGATCTGGTTATATGGATCCCATATCGAGATTCTTTCAGACCATAACCTGCTTAGGTACCTCATACTGTGGCAACATTGAGCAGCAAATAGCAGAGATTGGCCTTTGTCATTAATCAGTATGATGCAACATTGCATTATAAGAAAGGTGCTTCCCACAGAAACGCGACGCCCTATCGAGGCTGACTGAACCTACGAATTCGGATTAGCAAGGGAAATATTTGGGAAGGGTGGCTGACACAAGCGCAGTATACTCTAATGTATTGATGTGACAAGAAAAGGAAGGAAGCAGTTATTTAGTTTATTAACACATTTTATTTCAAATTAAAATGGGCAGCATTAGGCGTAGGATAATTGAAAATATCCCAAATGCTAGATGCCAGATCAAAAATCTTCTCAGTAGGATTTTAAAATTATTTGCGAAATAAAAATCGCAAATTCCTGTAAACAAATAAGGGATATTCATATTAATAGAGGATAAAGTTTAACATTTTAAACTATTCGAAGTGTCAGGAAAAGTAAATGACAATATTAAATATGTCACTACCAATCCATCTAAAATCTGCACTTTCCTAATTTTTTGTCTATTCTCTTTATTAACCAACATCTCTCCTTTCCACATCACTCTGTAGATTTCGTGATTTGCACGACTGAAATTTCACACATTTAATTCTAGTCATTTATTCTTTTTCAAGTGATTGCTTCGATTCTTGACTTCTTATAAAGCATCCTGTGTATGCGTTCCCGATATTTATGATATGATAGTCAATACTTACGCAACAGCCGAGAAATTTTTTCAACTTGTTTGCGCTGTTAGTAGAAAGATCTCACATCATTTTCATAAAATATTTTTTTCTTTGAATTTATGACTTTATCCAAGTTCATTTTTTCTCATTAAAATATCATCATTGAATTTTCAAATTAGCTTTTTCTCATTATCTAAAGTCATTTTCCCCTTAGGTCATCTATCAATAATGCAGTAATGTTTGCACACGTTTCTACAGATTTTATCTATTGTCCGTGGTAATATAAATATTTTATTTGAGGCTTGAGGGACCAGCACGAACACCCTTTCAGAATGCTAGTAAGGGTAAGAGAGTGTCTAAAAATATTTAACATATTTAGCAAATTTTAAAGACTTTTAAAACGCACTACATTAAAACTACATTATTCCAGAATTTTGCCCCCCTCCCCCCTGTATATTTCCGGGTCGATGGTATTTCTTACCCCACTCCTTCCCCTTCGATGTTTTTTAGATCCGGGAACGTCTTAGAATGCATCCCATGTTACTCTATGCCTAACACGATAGAATATGTTAGATTCAATCCATTATCCACCGGTAATAAACGTCTTTTTCAAGTGATTGCTTCGATTCTTGACTTCTTATAAAGCATCCTGTGTATGCGTTCCGGATATTTATGATATGATAGTCAAGCCAAGGAGTGTCTAAGGGAGAAGAGAGCTACCTTCCATAGACGTAATGTAAACTTTTCGATTGCAGCGCCCTCTAAACATGGCAAATTTGTGCATTGTAGTGAAGCCACCTAGCCAGGGAGAGGAGCGAGTTCCCTGCATTATTTTTCCACCACCGAGCAAAGATTTCAATTGCTTACATCACGTGACTAATTTTACATACACTTTGACTCTGAAAAATGTTCATTTTCTTCATGAGGTACAATCATAATTTTTTTTCGTTTAGAGAAAAATATCAAGAAGTAATGTAATCATTCTCTTTAATAAAATCTAATTTTGTAAAACTGGTAGTAGCTATCTAAAAAACAAAATTTTTATATTTTGAACAACCTATAGCATTTAGTATATTATAATAAATTGAGATTTCTGCGTCAATGCACGATAACATGATCAGTATAATTATATTTTATAAAATTGTTGATATTTTCCATAAATATCACATCGAGTTTTTTACTTGTATAAATGTTCAACAGATGGCAGCAGGAACTTCCCGTATTAACCATAAAAAAGAATTACACTGTTAGAGCAAAGTGCAGAAGCCAATGTACATCGATATGCTCCAGGGATCACAAACCTGCAACATACATTGACTTATATATTCACAAGATGATTAAATGTATTAATTTACATATTAATTTTAAAAATTCTGCAAAATTACTCAAAATAAACATACAACGGCTTTTCCAGGTATAGTAAAATGTACTCCTGAACGGTATAAAACACTCATTGAATTTGAATAACTTTAGGGTCAGCTACCATTGTGCCAAACAGCCATGGCTGTTAGACATTTGGAAACACTTGTTAAATCGCAATATGTATACCAATAGTAAGACAAACCATAGCTGCAGTGGGCTAAAATGATTATACTGCGCATGCGCAGATCGCCCCTTACATTTGTTTCAAGTGCCTGCACATCAATTTGCCACGTTCAGCTTCGGTAAAATTCCGCAGAACGGCGCCACTTACGCTTGTGCAAAGCTAGCCTTCATCTCCTTAGATCCTTTTTGGTCAAGCTGTGAAATTCAACGAAACATTGCTTATTTGTATTAAACTACTTTGGAAGAACAGTGGTGGTTAGAAGAGGAGTAAAAAAAAACCCTTTGAGGCCGATTGGCATAGTCATTCATCGAGTCTAAACTGATCGAATGGCCGTTCACCAATATGAATATAAGCAAAAGGGATAATACAAGCAGGAAAGCAGCAACTATTGATGTTTTTCCTTAACAAAGACGTAATCACTATTGTTCACAGATGAGCCTTGAACGTAACCTCTGAAGTCGAACTTGTGCCTTTAGCCCTGTATAAGCGGAGGATGATAGCGATGATGAGAGAACAACTGAGGACTCTCAAGATACATATCCAGCATCATCCATCACATAATCATCTCCCAACTCCATCTGCAATCAAAACAACTCGTCATCTCCTTCTTAAGATGAAGGTTTTGCATTTGAATCCTTTAAAACATATCGTATTCTATGAATTTTACACGGGAGCGCGACAATAGGGTGGAAGTCAACTGGGTGGATAACAACTGGAAGTGTGACAATTGGGTGGATACGACAAACGGGTGGACGATTGGATAGAACACAATAACGAAGATATGACAATTGGTTTGAAATAAGGAAATTATGAGAAATAACAATTATCCATCTGAAAAGGTATTACTGACATGGCAGGAATCGAACCCGCAATTCTCTAGGTGCATGCCAGATCCCTTAACCAAAAAAACCACGCATCAGACGAAACTATGCTTCCAGAATAACATAAATCTTTCACTGAAATGTGGCGGACCTTGCGCCATCTATACTTCATGAGAGGCAACTTATTTTCCAATTGTTGCTGATGATTAAGATTAAAATGAAGGGCTTAAGCGTTCTGAATGAAATAATTATAAATTTAATGAACGCACTGCAATATTTGTGTTTATTCTCCTTAATCCTTTTTTCTATATAGGGTTTGTATGTACCCTCTTTAATCCGATAACCCACTACAGCAGAATTTTTACGAAGTGTGTTCCTTCTAAACATAGTAAACGGAAAATGGATAATCTGCCCTTCTCACTAATACAACCCTAATTAAAACGAAATTTTCCAAAAAAAAATTAAAAGAAACAATTGGAAACAATTGAATGTATCACAGGAAATCAAAACAGGGGATATAGGGAATATTTCTGGCTAAAACGATTTTCATTAAAACGGATTCTTAAATTTTTTGTTCGATTCTCTTGGTTTGAAGTGAAACAAACTCAAATAAAAGGATCGACTAAGACACGACGATGTATAAGACTAGCAATATTCCCTTTAGTCAATAATATAAATATTTTAATGATCCTTTACTTCTAATAGAAGAAGTTGGAAATTTATGAACTGTATTACAGAAAATCGAAACAGGCGATATTGAGAATTATTCTCGCTTATCCATCCTCAGTTATAACGTACTTTTGCATTCTTTCCTGCAACAACTAAATGTACTAAAGTGAAACCAAATAACGCACTACAGAAAAACCAAACAGAAAAAAAATCATAATGTTCACTAAACCCGAGCACTTAATGGAACGATTTTTACTTCCAATCAATATTTATCCTTCATTGAAAAAAACGTAAACATTTTTTTTTTCAAAAAAAAAAAAGAAATGGAAATCTAGGGATGTCAGGCAGGAAATTGAAACAGCCAATATATACACACCGTCCACTGAATTAGAAACCTTTATGCAGATGTACGCAAACGTCACTTGCGTAGTGTATACGCAAAATGCGTGATCACGTGCATCACCACGTGATCTAGACAGCTATTTAATACTTCTGCCCATCAGTCATGTGATGTTTGGTTTAAAAGGAGTAGACATTGAAAAATGTCGTCCAAACCATGTTTATCAGAGTAAACAATTGTTAAGCATCGGCTGTTTCGCTTCTTGTGATGTTTTCGTTCGATTTATGAGAGTTCCATTCAGAAAATATGCTTTAAAAATATCGATTGCTTTGATATATCAGATCAGAAAGAATAAATTCAAAGCATTATTAAAAGTCGAGTAAGAAAATATATTTGTTATATCGGATGTTTAAAATTCCATGTGCATTTCTAATTTTTTCATTTCAAAGGAAAAAAAAAACATTTTAGTGAATGTCGTACTAGTGAGAGTATTTGCAGTTCTAGTTTCTTTGGTTGCCTCTGGTGCCATCTTTTGATATTCTTATTATCCTTTGTTCAGAAAATTGGGTGTGGAAAATAAAATTTCATTTCAATCAACTTCAGTTCGAAAAAAGTAAAAATTATCGTTCATGTAGTGAAATGCCTAAAATATAATATCAGATAGATTCATTCAAACGAGTTTTCAAAAAATTCGATATACTGGGATATCAGATTAGAGAGATCATTAAATGCTTTAATGAGTAAAAGACCAGATGGAATAAGTGTTGTACTTTGCAGTTTCTTTCCTGGGTTCCTTCGATTACAAATAATCAATTATAATATTTTAACCCAATGTAGTATTATAGAGAATACAGACAAATGCGTCATTACTCATGGATTAGCTAAAATACTTGTAAATGAAGGTTGGTTTAGTTTCCCAAAGGCATTCCTTTGATATTCGATTGGTTAGTTCAGAAAGGAAAGGATTTTTCTTTTAATTCAATGTAGGACTTGTGAGAATACAAAATTCTTATTCTGATTACGTTCCTGCAGCTCCTTTCCTTTGACTTGAGATTGTTCCGTTTAGAAGAAACATAATGAAATTGATTCGTGAAAATCCGTTTCGAGCAAAGCCTGATTAGTGAGAACAATATTATTGGTGGATGTTATCATTTGCTTTTATATGCTTTTTGATTTCCGCCTGTATCTATAAGACGAAAAGAAACTTCAAAATATACTTTTATTTAATGCTGGCTTAATCAGTATATTAATTATCTTAGAGAGTTTGGTTTTCTAGAATTCGTTATTTTCTTTCCAGATCGTTTTACTTGGAACGAACAGGATGGAACAGAAATATAAGTGTCCGTTGTATCAAAAGTCGGATTAGCGAGAATGATTCTCAATCACATTTGTTTTGATTTCCTGTAATACTTTCGATTGATTTCCAATTGTTTCCTTTATAAGAAAAGTATCTTTTAAACATTAATTTAAAAAAATTCTGTAAAAAAAATTTTCCAGCACAACATTGCTCAAAGCATTGCACTTTCTCCACTGGCTTGTTTTCGTCCCACGGTGTATCCTGCTGCCAACACTTTCCGAGGTGAACGTCGCACACGAATTGGGCTATCCACATCGTGCAACAGGAAACACGATTCATAGCACCAGACGATCTTGTTCCAATCATTCAAGGTCCAGTTTTGATGCCCACTTGCCCATTGTAGGCGCTATCGATGGTGAACGAGGATAGCATGACCAATCGGAGTGGCCTGCGACTTCACAACTCCATTTTCAACAGGGTTCGATGTACTGTGGTTGTGACACTTTACTCCCGTCACCAGCATTGAAATCATGGGTGACTTGTATCACAGTATCCCTGCTGTTGGCTCGCACCATACGTCCTTCATTCACCTCTAACATCAATGAGCCGTGATCAGTCCGCATAACCATAACATGGTTTTTCCCTCCTCAGACCACTTTTTGAAGATACTCAACATGGATGACGATGAGCATCCAACAAGCTTTGCCATCTCGGAATTGCTCTGACCAAGTCGTCTGGCCATTACAATTTGGCCTTTGTCAAACTCTCTTGAGTCCACCGCTTTTCCCATCTGAAGAACAAGAGTAACACTGATTAACACAGCTCAGTATCAGGTGTTATTTATACCGTTTCATGACCTTCACACGTGCCATCGTATACCTGCAGTTACTTCGATTTGCATAAAGAGGCGCTGGTCATAATGTTTTGGATCTTCGGAGTATATAATAAGCTTCTGTTATTTGCATGCAGGTGAGTTAAGGTAAAGCCAATCTATAGGTAATTTTAGATATTAATTTAAGAATTCAAGTGTTTTGTTTCCCCAAACGTATATTGGGTCATTTTATTTTGTTATAGAAAGTATTTTTTCTCATCATTCATGCATAAAGCATTGAAACATGCCAAATGCAATAATATTTCTTTAGTAATTGTAACAGAGATAAAATGCAGTAAAAGGATTTAAATGACCTATTGAATATTAGAACTCACATTTAAATATTGTAAATGAAGCCAATATTGTAATATGCTTAGAATAGCTAATTGGTATATTCCAGAAGATTTGTAAGTTAGAATTTAGCAAAGAGTTTTATTTCAGAGAGGTAAAGAAATGCATTTATGGCAATCATTATTTTTGAAATGAAGAAAATTGTTGTAACGAATTCATTTTACGGTATCATGCGATTAATTTGATGCATAGTCTACGGATATATGTGCTGTTTAGGAATTGTTTTTTATTCGGATGGATATGTGCCGCTTGCGCATTGATACACTTGCTTGAGGGTGCTATGGGGTGCTATTGGATCTGACAGCAGGTCACCTCTTGTCCGCATCACGGGAACACTGACTGCTGCACAATATCGTAGCGTGGTTCGGCAGCCCGTTTCGTTACCGTTACTGGGAGGCATGCAGCAACCCATTTTCCAGCATGACAACGTCCGTGTGCATACTGCTAGGGTCTCCAGACAAAGTTTGAAACATATTCAAGCATTCCCATGACCACACGATCTCCAGATTTATCCCCAATAAAAAATCTGTGTGACCACATTGGATGAGGTGGTGCAATCCTCTCACCGGCCGTGGTGGAATGTCGATGAACTAAGGGAGCATGTCAACACTGCTTGGTGTGCAATTCCTCAGGACTAGGTCCATCGACTGTATGACTCCGTGCAAAGTCTTATTGCTGTCTGTACTGCTGTTCACGGCTGTGCAACCACCTACTGAGGTCGTCATATTGTGCTGCATTATCTCATCTTCTAACCGCTGTAAAGTGGCTGCAAATTTAATCATAGTATTTCCATTATGTATTGCTATGTGTGTGCTACATTTCACCCCTATCCCCTCACTCCTTCTGGTTGGGGCAATTTCAATGTCGTGAAGTGTATTTGTAAAGAAAAAGAAAGCTAGAAATTTACTAATGGAGATTATTGTTGCAGTTTTTTTTTCTTTTGCACTCTTGTTATAGAGATTTATTGCAATTTTTCCAATAGTAAGAACAACCGAGAGAAAGAAAAAATTAAACTACATTCCGTTACGCATTTTTAAATAAAATTGTTATTCTCACAAGCGGAGCCACTACTCTGGATTTAAGTGGTGCTAAAACGTACATTTTGAACTTGGCTGATGATAATTTAAATGCATAATATTTATGTTGCTAACCAATTAAATGAGGCTTTTAAAGTAATTCTTATCAAAAAGTAAGTAAAATACAAATAAAAAGCAAACTTACTGTTCAAAACTGTTTTTATTTCTATGATAATTAGAAATTATTTGTAATTTAAACAATATTAATACAACGAAATATTATATCTGCAAATCATAACTGTGAATTGTCCATATTTACTAAAAAAATGCTAACTATCGACGTAATAAGCGCGTAATAGAGAGTTATTATACATATTTTATTTCCTTCTGTAATCAACCATTGCTCAAGCTTAAGATTTGTAATCCGATTACCCGTACTTGGTAATGACTCCAAAAGAGATTTTTTTCTCCTTATTGCGATGATAAATGTTAAGTAGGATAAAAATTTCTTTGCGTGATTTCTATAATTTAAATAATGTCTTTGTGGCCGAGTGGTTAGCGCGCTTGGCTACTGATCTACGGGCCCTGGGTTCGAGCCACGGGTAAGGCATGGCTGTTTGTGTCGTTTTTCTGCTGAGGTCCTGCCATCCTCTCAGGCCTTCTACTATGGCATATAAACTGACAGGCTCCTGTCAGACCTCTGTGGCAAGCAGCTGCTTGAGGGGGTATTTATTTTTTATTTATTATATATTTCGCAGCAATTATTAAGTTATATGAAATACTCTTTTAGGTAAAGATATTCTATCCAAAAACTACAGAAAACTCTCTGATTAGTTTGCCTAATAAAGGGAAATATAATTATTCAAAATATTAAGGAAACAGCTTATTTAACAGCTTATTTGAAAGAGAGAAGACCTTAAATCTCAACTTGAACTGTTCGTACATTTATATTAGTGGATGGGGTTTTAGGGCCCGAGTTTAGCACTTTCAAAACCAACCTAATCGCCTCTTAAATTTTCCTCCCTTGTCTGTAGGATTTTTTTTAGATTTGTGATTAGATCCGCAAAGCTACTAGTTTCTCTGCAGGTTATGACAGAACAAACGACCATACTCTGTCAAGACTCGAACCCAGACTACAGCAGTTGCAATCTCAGGTGAGCTATAATATTGTGATACCGAAGTGACATCTTTCAACCGAATCCCATAAAACACGATTGGGATGATCTTCATAGATATTTTGCATATCTCCATTTTCTTCCCTGGACTCACCAAGAGATGCAAGTGGCCTTTGTACGTGAATGAAACCTCATACCTTATACACCTTTCTATAACCTCATACACATTATCAATCCCCATTGCGAGGTGTTTATTTCTATGTGAAGTGATCACACACTTAACAGTCCTCAATTTGCGTTCTAACTGAATATCATGTTTGACACTTTTGACACCAGTGTTATATTTTATCAGGTAGCATTAGGAAATTGTGAATACATTATGAATATTAATTCAATACATCTACAGACACTTCCCTAACAACTTCCTTGCAAAGTGCTAGAGTGATATTTGTTTTACAACACTTTTACTTTAAATTCGTTTTAAAATGCAAGACATCATTTTTTTCCTAATATCATACATAAATTTTCTGATTTCGGCATCAAATCCGAAATATACATAAGAAGTATGGATTCGTGAACAATTTTTTGAGTCCCAACCCAATTACAGAAATAAAAATCTGAGAAAATCCTGAAGCATATTTTTATTTGCTGCCTTGGTGTTGCAGGGATATCAACTTGCCGAGGTCCAGGTTCAAATATCGGAATGGCACGATTATTTGTTAGCTCCAACTGAGGCAGTGGCCACCAGTGACTCCTTGTATGAGAAGGCCTGTACAAGCTAGGAGTAGTTTCTAGAACCTTTTTCTGTCAGATATATTTCAAGATCAAATCAATATATATTCATGGAAATGGATGTTTACTTTAATTCTTCGCATTATATGCTACTTCAGAGTTTGTAATAATATTATTTTGACACAAATTTGTACTGCTAACTTAGAAGTAATGTTGGCCATATTTTAGCAATTTTCAAAAGAGGTATTTTCAGTTACTTAATTTGGATATTGTAACTTCAATTAATATTTTCAAACTCAAAATGATAATAAAAAGCTTTATCAATATGAAATATTAATGCATTCATTACTTTAGTTACATTATTAAATATTTAATTACACTTTATATGTCGGCTCGTTTTACCTCTGAAGGATAATTTAATGCTAAATACGGGCTAAACTGCCAACTCACAAGGAACCCAATGACTCAGAGGCTGGATAGAGGAAAAGTTACCAGAGGGGTGACGTGCTCGGTAGCATCCTTACCACTATTGGACGTTTCATCTGTCATCTTCTACGACCGGTGCTGACCACCCTACCTAAAGGCAGGCTACAGTTCGCTTCAGAGATGGCCCAAGGACAAAACTTCAAAACGGCTTCCAAAACAGGATTGCATGAAGCCGGTGCAGACCTGCTGCAACGTGCCAGTTCCAAGCTGCATGGAGGAAAGGGGATAAAACGCAGTCGTCATCAACCCAGTGTTTATAAGGTGAAGAGACTCTGTACAGTGAAGGACGTGTTTTCATCATGAGCATTCAGAAAATTCACGATGATTCTGGGGATTGTGCGAATTCCGAACTGGCCCTGTTTCTGGTTCTCCTCACTGTCTCGCAACTAAAAAGAGGCTGCTATGTCAACTATTTGCCTGTGGCTTCGCTGGAAAGTAATGCCCCATTTGAATTCATCGTGAAAGGAACAGATGATTACATCGATCTATCCCGCTGTCACCTAAGTCTCATCTTGAAAATTGCGAAATCGGACGGTACAGCCCGTCAGAAATGATTGCCCCTGCAATCATTTCTTCCACACCCTCTTCGATCAAGTAGACGTCTTCCTCAACGATCACCTAGTGAGTGCTTCTCACCCCTGTACCCCTACAGGGCGTACTTGGAAATCCTATTGAATTACGGTTCTGAGATCACATGAAGTCAGCTCGGTATGTCATTCTGATACCTCGACACCGCGGATAAAATGGAACTGACCACCCGTGAGAACGAGGAATGGCATCAGCGCAAAGGGTACATAAAACCTGCGGGTATCGAACTCATCTCGTGGATCCATGCCGACCTGTGCAATCAAGAACGATACCTACTCAATCAAATCGATCTGAGACTACAGTTGTTACGCTCCAAACCCGACTTCTATCTCGTGAAAGGTGAAGCGGACCTTTCTTACTAAGTACAGATTCAAGAAGCCGAATTTTTCGTGCACAAAGTCAAACCCACTTCCAGTGTGATCCTTGCACATTCTCGCCTAATGGATTCCGACAGCGTCAAGTACCCTCTACGAAGAACGGATTTACGCATGTTTTCCTTCGCAGCGGGTCTGACGAATGTGAACCGTGAGAATTTATTTATCGGACAACTACCGGTATGTCTCTTACTGGGTATGGTGGAAAGTACCAGCCTGAATGGATCGTAAGAAAAAAATAACTTCAACTTCCAACATTTCGACCTAAACTACATCAGCCTTCACATCGACAGTGAACAGTAGTCTTACACCCCCGACTTTATGAACGGTCGCTATCTTCGATGTTACCAAGGATTATTGGAAGCTGTGGATGCCTGGAAATCCGAGAGTGCCATTAACTTATCGAGAAATGCCTATGCCAAGGGCTTTACACTGTTTGGATTCCAATTGACCCCTTAACAACGTGAATGTAATGAAGTGTTTTCCTTCTAAAGAGCGAGAGTGCGAGAGTCGAATTAAAGTTTCCCCGACCTCTACCCACTTCAGTTTCGGTGATCCTGTATGCAGAATACCAGAATTTGCTTGAAATCCCATTGGATCGTAAAATCTTGTTTGACTACAGCTCATGAATACCTATGAGTTAGAATCCATCCTCTCGTTGCTATCAAGAAGTGTAGACAGACTACCTCAAAGAATCGACCAATCAGAAGCCTTGTTTATCTACAATACCGATCCGTTCGCCATCCAAGGCACCCATTGGATAGCTGCTTACGAGAAAGGAACGAGTGTGGATCACTTTGACCCTCAGGGAACAAGTCCCGACCTGTCCATGGAAGAATACTACAAACAGCTAGGCGTATGCCTAGTGTTTCATCCTTAAATACCTCTACAGGACCCCCTGGAGGACACTTACGGTGCTCACTGTTTGTATTTCCTGGTTAAAAGAGCGAGCGTTACGACTCTTCCCACAGTATTGCACAGCGATTACACGTGTCGAACCGACTTTAACGACTTCATGGTGGTACGATGACTCTCCGAACTCCTTCAAATATTTTAATTGCCACTCCTTCTCAGTGTGGAAAGACTTTCACCCTGAAACCCGTCAAAGAAGCCTATCAAGTATTCCATCCCCGCCCCATTGTGTTGTTTACTGCTACGGGGAATAGCAACCTGCCTTCGACCCCTTTAAGAATGCTGTGGAATTTTATGAAGGAATGCTTAAAGATCTGGAATTTGACCCTCTGAGACCGACGCTTTTGGTGTTGGATGACTTGATCGAGAAGTCTGTGGCCAGAGAACGCACATCACAACTGTTTATTCGTGGCAGTCACCATAAAAATATCACGATTGACCTGATCTTGCAAAATCTGTTTTTAAAGGGAAGATATTCGAGGACTATATCGCTCAATTCACACTATATGTTTTTATTTCGTAATTGGCGAGACGCTTCGCAAATAACGCATCTAACAAGACAAGTGTTTCTCCATCACTCCAAACTTCTGATCGACGCTTATAGACTCGTTACACAACCGTCGTGTGGTTATTTGTGTGTGGACCTGCATCCGAGAATGTCGGACTCTGAGCGACTCCCCGCTAGGATCCTCCCTTCTGAAGAACCCGAGATAATCTATGTCCCCAATGAGAGTTAGCTCTCAATACCCGTTTCTGCAATGTTTGCCAAAACTCGGGGGGAAACAACGTGCAGCTCTGTTGAAGCACATCTCGGAGCCCCATATGTATGCTCTGTGTGAAGTGTGTGTCAATTTCTTGAAAGGCCACATCCCTGTTTCCGGTAGAGTATTAAACATATGCGTATTTTTTCTAAAAACGTTGTATGAAAAGGTAATTACCAGGACAATATAAAAACCACTCTAAATTTCAGTATCTTTCAAGACAGTTTTAAATATCCTTTTTAGTTCATCTTACACTTTCATTTTCCTTCCGTATTTTCCACTTTTAAACACTGACTTTTTTTCCGTTTATCTGCAACAGAACTAAGATTCTTTACATAATTAGCATATGCTGTTGATCTAGTTGTATGAACCATGAGATCACTTTTTCTCTTTTAATTGGCTAGATCAGATCTATCTCGCATAGACAGTCCCAGTGACCCTAAAGGCAGGAGTGTCAAACTCAAATTATATAGCAGGTTGAATCATTAAATTTTCATTATATGACATTTTTATTTTAATAATAAAAAAGTTGCTCCGTTTTTCAAAGTTACATACTTTTAACACCAAAACGTAAACTTAAATTCCATTGATAGTGGCTTCATCTACAGCTGAATGTGCTCACATTCTGCATACTCACATGAGATCATCTGAATCGATCCAAGTTAGCAATCCAAAATTCGTTACCATGATTATGATGAAAGGTATTGGTTGTGGAATACTCAAAATGACTTCAAAGGGTCCATGTCTGAGACTCCTCCTCAAGGTATCTAAGAGAAATGTATATCTTGGAAAACCCTACATATAAGAGTTTCCAATGTCAAATGTAAGTAATGTTTCAGTTTCAGTCAAATGCTTAAGGATTCACTGAAATGTAACGTCAACAAATGATCATTTTTCTGATACCAGGGAACAGGTTATTGAGAAAGCCATATCAAACGTTAAACCTAAAAGTCTTCCTAAAATATTCTTTTTATTTATAATACACAAAATTAAAAATATATATAATTTTGGAAGAATATTTTGAACAGTACAATAAATATATTTTGAACTAAACATATATTTCTTTTTATAATAAGCAAACACAAGTTAAAAATTATAAAACACAGGTTAAAAATATCCAAATATTAAAAACCGTATATGGTCAATTATAAAAAAAAATAATAAAATAAAATTAAAAAAACAAAATTTAATTAAAATAAAAAAATAAAATTTAATTTCATTAAAATAAAAAAGTAAAATAAAATTTGATTAAAATAATATATATATATACATAGGAAACCAAAAAAAGGAAATAAATTAAATATGAAAAGATATATAAAAAAATATTAAAAACATAAAAAAAAATAAAAAAAAACACTTCCTATTTTGAGAGGAAAAATTATGAGGAAAAGATTTTACCACCAAAATCTGTTTTTAATTAAACTAAATTATCAAACATTAAAACACAAATTTATATTCAGAGATACAAAAAAAACATAACAAATAGGAATAACACTCTATCCTACTTTCTCCTTCCTCAAAAAACTTTTTCACATCCTAACAGTCATATATCATATATTAATTACTACCATCTCAATAGAATTAATCACATTCAAAACACATATGGGCGAACATTAATTTAAAGTTAAAAAAATATATATGCATATATATATATACCAAAAAAAAAATAACCTGGATGAATTCATCCAAACTTTTTCAAAAATTTTAATTTTACAATTAAACTTTTTATTGGGAAAGAACCTCTGAAGAAGGACCTCTGATTGTAACGTAACGTTTAACAAACAAGCAAACTGTATGCTGAGCAATGCCAAACATAGAGAAAAAATCCATTTAATCCGGGTGGAACACGAACCTACGATCTCCTTTTGAGGCTTTATTATACCATTATTACTTTTATATTACCTTTATTATATCAATCAGTATTTGGAAGTTGCATTAAATAAAATTCAAGATGGTGGTCGACAAAACAATATTTATATATAACAGCTGAGCTAATTGCGATGAATTTCATGTTTACAGGACATTTTCTGATCTTCTCTAATATTTAAAATCACACTACTTCCATTTGTATATCATGATCTCTACTCTTTTATGTATTGCTTCAGTAATGATCTGAAATGTGGAAATTTAAATTATTACTTTATCCACTGATTTCTCTCTACAAATTTACTTCAATGTTTTCAGTTTAATTTGGGTCACCTTGTATATAAATATTAAGACACGTGGTTTAGAAAAGGTAGAAATATTTATTTTATTCTGAAAGCAGTCAGTGTAATAATGAAGATATTATTTCAACGTAACCTTAAATCATTTTTTATCGTATGCTATTTCCTAGATAAAAGTAATTAAAGGGGGGGGGGGGTTGAAAAACTACCACTATAAATTATAGTATAATTTAGTGTAGTTTTTGTGTAGTCGTTTAATCATAGGAGTCATTCTGGTAGAGATAAATTCAAGGTCAGTAATAGCCAACGTAAGTCGCTAAAATTTAACATTAATAGTGTACGACCTGTTATTTTAGAACAAGTCGTTTATAATATATATAACGTATCAGAAGGATTTACCACTTCATCCCACTCGCTGTACATAGCAGGACCGCCTCTTCATTTTACTAACGTATTTTGTGTAAAAATATTCACTTTTGTACAAATGACAACATACCATATGAGTATTAACTGTATTAGTTTACAAGGGATAATAAAATTAAAATAAATACCCCCTCAAGCAGCTGCTTGCCACAGAGGTCTGAACAAGAGCCTGTCAGTTTATATGCCACAGTAGAAGATCTGAGAGGATGGCAGGACCTCAGCAGAAAACAACACGAACATCCATGCCTTAACCCGGGGCTCGAACCCAGGTCTCGAAGATCAGTAGCCGAGCGCGCTAACCACTCGGCCACGGGACGGCAACAAGGGATAATACATAATAAATATAATGTTTGAAATCGGAAAAAGCTAAAAAAGACTATTCGCAAAAACAAATATAACATTATAATATCATAGTATACTAGATCGGTGGTTTGTTAAATAAGAACGTTAATAGTACGTTATCAGACCTCTGTGGCAAGCAGCTGCTTGAGAGGGTATTTTTTTTTATGTGATACCACATTATAACATCCCATCCCAGCCTCAAATCTCTTCGGTATTTACAGAGGAGTCCCTACAGAGTACAGTCGCTCAAAAAATATCCGAACACTATAGTTGATTTCACAATTCAGAAAAAAACCTCGCAACGATGTTTTTAGGATTAGTGATCTGGCAACCTTCGTACGTGAACGAAGGTTGCCATATCACTAATTTGTAAAAAAAATCGTTGCCAGATATTTTTTCTGAATTCTGTTATCAACCATAGTGTTCGGATATTTTTTGAGCGACTGCACATGTACATTAACCCTTTCACGACTAAGAGAAACATTTTTCCCATTTTAAAATTGGTGATTGTCGTATTTAATTATAACCTTATCTGCATTTTTTTATACAGAATGTCAAAATAGAACGTATGCCGAACGCAATTACGTAAACGGGAACGTTTAGTCCATGTCCATCTTTGTAATAATGTTGCATCTGTGCAATGTCCATCTTTGCTTCACAACCAAAAGAAATTGCACATCATTTAATATAGTAATTTTATTTCATAATTTGGTATTATTTTAGTTAACATTTTGTTATAATCAACCAATAAATAAAAGACATTGCATAATAAGCGTAACTATAATTTGTGTTACCTTTATAGTCCATTGGGAAAAATATTTCCCATAAAATTCCAAAAAAACTACACATTGTTATGTATTTTTCTTATGATTTTTATTTATTTTACGTCTAAACAAACTAAAATAAACAGTTACATACTAATATTTACTCTTAGAAACCTTATGGTCCTGAAAGGGTTAAACGGTTCCATCATTAAGTGCAGTTCTATGTTATGTCAATAGTAAATCAGTTGCAGAATTCGCTAAATTTCTTAAATAAGTGTTTTATACAAAAATGTTACCCAATTCAAAGGTCTCAGTCAAATCTATTTAAATCAAAATATCTTTCCCAAACGAAGCAACAAATTTTTCAAAATATGCATTTAGTGTTTAAAGTTGAGTGGAAGCTGAAACATTTAGCAAATTAGCTTGTTCTGCAAAACGTCATTTATAAATAGTGGAAATTAACATAATTATTATAAGAACTGTTAAAAACACTCTTATATGGGTTACTAAAGTTCAATATGACGGTTCTTGCTTTCTCTTTAACTAGTTTTTATTAACTTAGTAGAACAATTATTTAAATTGTCATTTTAGCTGTTAAATATTACAATCTGCGCAACTGTGAAAATAGGGAACGAATTTTATTGAAAATCGACACTGAAATAGATTTGATTGCGATGATTTTTATGTAAAGCTTATTCAAGAAGTTACTAAGTTATGTACCTGAGCTATTACTGAGATAACATGAAATTGTACCAAATAAAGTATTGTGCTCTGGACATGCTTTATTTGTGTTATACGTATTAGGAGATCATGGGTTGGGCCTCCTCGAAGAAGAAGGGTTATTTTTCTGCAAAGCGCCACGTTCAACCCGCTGCAGTTTTTATAAGAATTAAATTTTTTACCTGCCATTCTATTCTGCATGACCTGATTATTATCCACTTGAAATTTCTGCTTTGTGCAACTAACCGTTTTTATTCGCAGATCTACAAAGTACGTAGTTTAATTTAACCACTCAGTATGTATCATCAATTTGAAACATTTCACTTGAGACCTCATCCTCATTTTGGGGGTAGGGGAGACTCAATCGGTAGCGCGTCAGCTCGCAATCTGCAGTTCCTAAGTTCGAGTCCCAGATGGGTCAGCGTTGATATTTATCTCCGAAAAATTCCCCGCCCTGCCCACGGTCAGTAGGGGACACCGATGGGCTTTGAAAGGCCACCGTCCGGCGAATGGGACGTTAAGCCGTGACCCCGTGTGCGCGAGAGCCATACCCTATGTACGTTAAAGAACGCACTGAATGGTCTTCACTTGAGGCTACCATCTATCTCCCAATAGCGGTTCCATTGGGTCCCCTCCCCCAACCTTCTCTGAGCATTCGGGGTCCTTGTGATCTGGACATTTAACCCATTTTGTGCAAAAAGGTGCCGCTCAGAGATAAAACAACCCAATCTCCTCCTCTTTTAAATTTCAAGGTTAAATACTAACCTCTAATGAAATAATAAACAATCATTTATTTCTTGAAACATTACCTAAAATATTATTTAGTTTCATAAAGAAATAGAACTACAAACGTATATTCTGACCACGGATGAGTGTAACAATTTGCAAATACACATGAAAACCCATCATACATAGAATCAGTGGTGGCCCGTAAGCATCTAAACAAGCGAAAGCAATCCGTATCGCAAAACCAATTTATAAGATTGGAGGAAAGATTTTTGGTATTGCTCGAGAGCATTTGGGTTCGGTAGTTTTACCTGTGAGAGGTACAGTCACTCAAAAAAATATCCGAACTCTATGGTTGATTACAGAATTAAAAAAAAATATCTGGAACATTTCTGTACGTACACAGTTGCCAGATCACTAATTTCTAAAAATAGTGAAATTTCAACCATAGTGTTTGGATATTTTTTGAGCGACTGTACGTGTTTACAAAAAATGAGTTAAATAACCAGATCACAAATATTCCGATGTCTCAGAGAAGGTTGCACGAGGGACCCACTGGACAACTGTTAGGAGACAGATGGTAATCTCCCACCAAGGCCATCCAGTATGTTCTTTAATGTGCTTAAGGTATTGATCTCTCCCGCGTGTGGAACTACGGCTTAACGTCGCATCCAAAGGACGGCGGCCTTTCTAAGCCCATCGTTGTCCCCTACTGACCGAGAGCAGGGTGGGTGTTTTGCGAAGTTAAAATCTCAACGCTGGTCCAGGTTGGACTTGAACATTTGAACTGTAGATTCCGAGTCTGGTGCGCTATCAACTGTCTGCCCCCCCCTCCCACAACCCAGAGCAGTATTCTGTTGTTTTAAGGTTGAAGTCCCAACTGTGCTTGCGTGGATATTTTCTCTCTTAACTACCCCTCTGAATTCGGTAAGAAAAGAAACACCGATGGGCTTGGTAAGATTTATTTATATATTACTAGAAATTAATCGTTGAGATGTCATTTACCAGACTATTTGTCTCTGATTGGATTATTCTGCTATGACGTCGCTATGCAGCTCAGCTTCCCACCTTAGAAAAGCACTGAAAGTAAATAACCCAATCAGAGACAACTTGTCCGAAAAATGCAAATTCATGGACAAGTCACTTCCAGTACATACTTATAAAAACACGGAGAGTGAATAATGGAATCAATAGCACTTATTAATTATTTTCTGGTACAAAGTGTTGTAAAGAGTAAATGTTCTTGTAACTCACTACAGACAACCAATCTAAACATACAGAATATCATTAGCTAATTTCCAACTGTATCACTACGCAGTCCTGTTGGAACCATATCCATGGTCTACACCAACTCACTTCCCAGAAACAAGCATATCTATAGACTTGAAGGTCGACAACGACTCCGTTCACAAAAATTCTAATTCACTATGAGTTTTTGTACACGTTAGCCTTCTGATATAACAAAATAAATAAATAAGATATACTCCCTCAAGCAGCTGCTAGCCACAGAGGTCTGACAGGAGCCTGTCAGTTTATACGCCAGAGTAGAAGGTCTAAGAAAATGGCAGGACCTCAGCAGAAAAACAACACGAACATCCTTGCCTTAAGAGGCTCGAACCCAGGTCCCTTAGGTCAGTAGCTAAGCGCGCAAACCACTCCGCCAAGGGATGACATACCCTACATATATTACAGTTCTTAACTAAAGCCATTCAAAATGCCCATAAACGATTTTAAGAAATTATCTATTTTTTTTAACTGTATTTTTTAGCAGAATCAACTAATATTGGACTAAGACCAAAAGAGTTTTGTATATGTGCACGGAACCGATTTTTACATTAGAATTTAGCAATTAATTGCTTTAATGCTTCTAAAAGAAATTGTAATATAAGCTTCCATCGATTTAGGAAATGTTAATGAGTTTCGAAAATTGGAGCGGTAGTTTATTTGCCCTTTACGGCCATTTTGTGAACTATAGTTCACAAAATAGTCGTACAGGCCGGATCTGGTGGTGGTGGGCAAAAGATTGTGCCTCTGAGAAATTTAATAAGGGCAATGGAAGACAAAAATATTAAACATTTGCATATTAATCTATTTTTCAAGATAATTTTTAAAGACATCTGAAATGGAGAGGCAATATTATACTGCAAAAGTCTTCAATATTATCTGTAAAAAACTTTCCCAATTCTTTTTTCTGATTACAGCCTGTTATAGGAGTATACGATGGATACGAATTGCAAACAACAGGGATGAAATTGAACAGATCTCGTAATTAACTCTATTCAGTTTTAAATTAAGATAAAATTTGAAATTGACTTAAAATTATATTACAGAAGGGTTGAAGCTGGATCCTTAGTTGATGATGACCTTGGTCATAGCCATAAATAAATGCATGGTAGTTAACCTTACTTTACTTCTTTACTTTAATAGAGATGCTAATGACTTTTCTTAAACCTAGTAACTGCTTTGCTTCAACAAGATTGATTGATTGATTGATTGATTTGCGACATTAGGACAGAGAAGAATCCTAGAAGCTACTCCTAGCTTAATACAGGCCTTCTCATACAAGGACATGCCCTACTACGACCGAAGTTACTGCTGACCACTGCCTTAGTTAGAGCTAACACAACACACAAAGTTTGCCTTGCTGGAACAGTCGCTAGCTGCTTAACCACTATGCCAGTTAAGACTGACATTAGAAAGCTAAGAGATTGAAGAATCACATTTTAGCATTTCTATTTCTTTAAAACCTGTTAAAACATTCAACCCGTTGATCGTTACCATTTGTTTTGTCTAGGATCGTTCCAAAAAGTGGTAATATCGATTGTCATGAGAAATAAACTCTTTCATAAATTCTGAACTACCGTTTGATGACCTGAAAGGCGAAAATTTCAAATATCGTGTGTTTCAAATGAATTGTTTCTACAAGAATATTGAAGTATTGGCATCTTAATTCCGATCACCAGATACTAAAAATTAACTTCTAAATGTGCTTATGAAAAGATATATTATTAAACTTTGAAAGCAGTCAGAGAATTTCATAAATTTTTCCTAAACGTTATATAACGTATTTCTTCGATTCTAAGACGCCAACGATTGTAAGACGCACCTTAATTTTAGTACCACCAACAGAAAAATAGCTTTAATTGTAAAAATAATAAAAGGTTAAAATATATCTAACAAATATTTTATTATGATAGAATTCAATTTACTAAAAACGATATTACCTATTTATCAGTAGGTATTATTTATCACTTCCTTCTCAATCAATATCAGAGTCTGATTCTTCCGAGCCCTCATATCTGCATCTGAATCAATATCAGAGTCTACTTCACATTCAGAGTCAGTGTCCGAACTTTCTGAGTCGCCTTTATCTTCATTTTCGCGTAATATATAGTCTTCTGAGCCATCGAGAGTGTTAGTGACGCAACATTTTTTAAATGAGTACTGCATTATTCTTTCTGGGATTAACTTCCAAGCTGTTGATACCCATTCCGCCAATTTTGATGGCGGAGATTTCTTAATTTTTCTGGAAGGTGTCAGGGGAAGGTTGTCAGTCAATAGCCAGGTTCCAACTTCCTAGTTTTTGCTGAGTGAGCTCCACTATAATGAAATAACGGTGGTTTCACATTTGGAAAACGAGAAAATACCCACGCCACTTTATTCTCCAATGGAATTGGTGAATGCGATAACGGTCAAACTTGTAGGCTGAGTTTCCGCGTAAAAACAAAACGAGTGGTGCCGTGTGCAAAGCGCGGGTAAATTTGGATAAAAAAAACTGTGATTCTAAGACGCACCCCGTTTTTAAAGACTTTTATATGGAAAAGACAGTGCATCTTACAATCGAAGAAATACGATATCTCAGATATTTCAGTGGAGCAGTTCGACGATATGTTTAAATTTCATTTCTCTTATATGTATTTATTTATGAAAAGGAAACTAACATATAAGTAGAGATAATTTCCGTTATTAAATGTGATATCATTCAGTACAGTTTTGAATTGTCTTTTAATCGATACAATTCACAAGGTTTCAATCTAGATCAGTGGTTTACAACTTAAGCCACTAAAATGCTTACGAAAATCATTCAACTTGTTAAATAACTACATAGGATATTTATTATATTCAGAAAGGAAATTAATTTAACTATTCATTATCTATTAATGTGATATCATCATATCTCAATTATATTTTGAGAACATGAAAATGTTGTTTTCTGTTTGGATTTGCAGAGTTATGGCCAAAACATTACAGAAATTTTGACAAAATGAACAATGTTTTAGATTTATTTGCATAAGGATTGGAATTATCCAAACTGAATATGAATTAATCTGATGAATCTAAAGCCTATTTAAGTTACTCTTTCTTAATAATAGTTAAGATATTTTAAGAGATATTTTAAGTTATAAATTCTTGAGGTTTTACCAAATAGGCGTAGCTGTATTTCTATTTCTTTAAATTATTATCTGACCAGCCAACAATTCAAAGTTATGCAAAAGGATCGGGTTTACGCTAAAATATATTGTGTGGTAGATAATTAAACCCCACATTATGTATAATTATATGTATATATTCATACACCTCTGTTCCACTGTTTACAATCGCTCAAAAAATATCCGAACACTATGGTTGATTACAGAATTCAGAAAAATATCTGGCAACTATGTTTTTAGAAATTAGTGATCTTGCAACCTTCGTGTACGTACACGGTTGCCAGATCACTAATTTCTAAAAAATCGTTGCCAGATATTTTTTTCAGAATTCTGCAATCAACCATGTGTTATGATATTTTTTGATCGACTGAACTCTTCACACCAGACAATCTGAAATATCTGAAATGATCTGAAATGTGCAAATTTAAAATATTGCTTATATCCACTGAGTTCTCTCTACAAATTTATCTAAATATTGTCATTTTAATTTGGTCACCTCGTATATAAAGAGTAAGACACATGGTTTAGAAAAGTTAGAAATCTTTATTTTATGCTGAAAGCAGTCAGTATAATAATGAAGATATTATTTCAACGAAATACTAAAGCATCATTTTTTATCGTATGCTATTTACTACATAAAAGTAATTGAAGAAGGACGAAAACAGCTACCACTATAAATTATAGTATCATTTAGCCTAGTTTGTGTAGTCGTTTAATCAGAACACACATCTGTAGCAATAGAACGATTCCAGTTCAGTGACTTCCAAGGTAAGTCGCTAAAATTAACAATAATAGTGTACGATCTGTTATTTTCCATCAGGTCGTTTAAAATATATATAAACGTATCAGAAGGATTTAACACTGTACCCCATCCGCTGTACATAGCAGGACCGCCTCTTCATTTTACTAACGTATTTTGTGTAGGAATCTTCACTTTTTTACGAGTGTTAACATATCAAGTGAGTATTAACTGTAGTAGTATTTAATTACAAGGGATATTTACATAAAAAATATGATTTTGGAAATCGGAACACGCTAAAAAGACTAATCGCAAAAATAAATATATCATTTTAATGTCGTAGTGTATTAGGTCGATGGTTTGTTTAATAAGAACATTAATAGTATGTTTTGTGATACCACGTAACATCCATCCCACACTCATATCGCTTCGGTTTTTAAGCGACTGTACATGTACACTAAGCGGTTCCATCATTAAGTGCACTCTTATAGTGAATAATAAGTCAGTTTCAGAATTCTGCAATTTCGTAAAATAAGAGTTTTATAAAAAACGCTTCCTAATTTAAAAATCTTAGTCAAATCTATTTAAATCAAAATATATTTTCCAAACGCAACAAATTTTTAAAAATATGAGTTTAGTGTTTAAAGTGTTGTGGAAGCTGAAACATTTAGCACGTTAGCTTGTTCTGCAAAACGTCATTTATAATTAGTGGAAATTAACATAATTATCATAAGAACTGCTAAAAACACTCTTATATGGATTAGTAAAGTTCAGTATGACGGTTTGCTTTCTTTTTAACTAGATTTTATTAACTTAGCAGAACAATTATTTAAACTGTCATTTTAGCTGTTAAATATTACAATCTACACAACTGTGAAAATAGTGATAAAATTTTGTTGAAAATCGACACTGAAATAGGTTGGATTGCGATGATTTTAATGTGATGCTTATTTAAGAAGTTACTAAGTTATGTATCTGAGTTATTACTGAGATAACATAAAACTGTACCAAATGAAGCATCGTGCTCTGGACATGCTTTATTTGTGTTATACGTGTTAGGAGATCATGGCTTGGACCTCCTCGAAGAAGAAAGGTTCCTAGATGATATTAGAATTGAAAACACACCACACAGTAACAGGTGGAGAATGCTGTGAAATTTCATCATCCCCAGAGGATGTGACGATTCCCTTTTACCCAACAATGCTGAGTGTTAACATTATCATTCTGCTGGAAGTACGCCTCCTTACTCCGTAAAATGTTACATGGCCAATTGTTGTCCAGCTCAATCCTATCCAACCCTAAGCCTTGAAAACACCAATTTGTACCGGAAGTACCGCAACACACTTCGTAGGACCTTGGAGACTGTCGATCACGCAAGATTCAGGATTGTTACATCGCCCCTGGCTCTAAGAAAAGACTACTGCATTAGCCATCTACAATGTGTTCAAAAACTGGTAGACTTCCTCTGCAATGGCATTACGATTTATAACCGCTTTTTCAAAATTCTGAGACCTATTTGGTAACTCATTTTCCTCAAAGGCGCCTCTATCTCATCAGTAAGCAATTATTCGGCTATAGCATTCGTGTCTTTGTTATTATTTTGGAAATAGAACTTAACCAATAATGCACGATCCTTCAGTTCCGGTGTCGTGGCTCTTTTTATCAATTATTCTGGAAAGTTTGGGAAAGTGAAAATGATCATGCTTTCTATTCCGAAAGTGTCAGATCTCATGATGGCTTTCTGTTTTTATTTTCTAACCTGTTGATCTTATATTCACTTACTAACACGTGATTGATAAATAATGTGCATGATTTTTCTGTACAGCGCCACGTTCAACCCGCTGGTAGTTTTTATAATAGTTTCATTTTTTACCTGCCATTATATTCTGTATGACCTGATTATTATCCGCTTCAAATTTCAGCTTTGTGCAACTAACCGTTTTTATCCGCAGAACAACAAAGTAACGTAGTTTCATTTAACCACTCAGTATGTATCATCAGATCGAAACATTTCACTTGAGACCTCCTCCTCCTTTTATGGGAGGGGGTTGCTCAGTCTGTAGCCGGCCAGCTCGTAATCTGTAGTTCCCAGGTTCGAGTCCCAGCTGGGTCAGCATTGAGATTTATCTCTACAAAATTCCCCGCCCTGCCCACGGTCAATAGTGGACACCGAGGGGCTTTGAAAGGCCGCCGTCCGTCGGATGGGACTTTAAGCCGAGGCCCCGTGTATGGGAGAGCCATAACCTGTGCACGTTAAAGAACACGCTGGATGACCTTGATTGGAGGTTACTTATCTGTCTCCCAACAGCTGTTCCAGTGGGTCCCCTCCCCTAATTTTCTCTGAGCCTTCGGGGTCCTGGTGACTTGGCCATTTACCCCATTGTGTGCAAAGAAGTGCTGCTCAGAGGTAAAACAACCCAATCTCCTCCTTTTATAAATTTCAAGGTTAAATCCTAACCTCGATTGAGATAATAAATAATCATTTATTTCTTGAAACATTACCTAAAATATTATTTAGTTTCATAAAGAAATAGAAGTACAAACGTATATTCTGTCCACGGATGAGTGTAACAATTTGCAAATACACATGAAAACCCATCATACATAGATTCAGTTGTGGCCATAAGCATCTAAACAAGCGAAAGCAATCCGTATCGCAAAACCAATTTCTGAGATTGGAGGAAAGTTTTTTGGTATGCTCGAGAGCATTTCGGTTCGGTAGTTTTACCTCTGAGAGGTACAGTCGCTCAAAAATATATCCGAACACTATGGTTGATTTCAAAATTCAGAAAAAAATATCTCACAACGATATTTTAGAGATTAGTGATCTGGCAACCTTCGTGTACATACACGAAGGTTGCCAGATCAATAATTTCTAAAAAAAAATCGTTGACAGATTTTTTTTTCGAGTTCTGAAATCAACCATATTGTTCAGATATTTATTTGAGTGACTGTACACGAAGGTTGCCAGATCACTAATTTCTAAAAAAAATCGTTACCAGATATTTTTTCCGTATTCTGTAATCAACCATAGTTTTCGAATTTTTTTTGAGCGACTGTACCTCTCAGAGGTAAAACTACCGAACCGAAATGCTCTCGAGCAATACCAAAAAACTTTCCTCCAATCTCAGAAATTGGTTTTGCGATACGGATTGCTTTCGCTTCTTTAGATGGCTACGGACAACCGCTGAATCTATGTATGATGCGTTTTCATGTGTATTTGCAGGCTGTTACACTCATCCGTGGTCAGAATATACGTTTGTACTTCTATTTCTTTATGAAACTAAATAACATTTTAGGTAATGTTTCAAGAAAAGAATGATTATTTATTATATCAATCGAAGTTAGGATTTAACCTAGAAATATATAAAAGGAAGAGGTTGGGTTGTTTTACCTCTGAACAGCACTTTTTTGCACACAATGGGCTAAATGGCTAGGTCACAAGGACCACGAGGCTCAGAGAAGGTTGGGAGAGAGGTCCCACTGGAACAGATGTTAAGAGACAGATGGTAATCTCCCACCAAAGCCATCCAGTATGTTCTTTAATGTGCATAAGGCATAGATCTCTTCCGCATGCAGTGCCACGGCTTAACGTCGCATCCAAAGGACGGCGGCCTTTTTAAGCCCATCGGTGTCCCCTACTGACCGAGAGCAAGGTGGATATTTTGCTAAATTATACCTCAACGCTGGCCAAGGTTGGACTTGAATATGTGAACTGTAACTCATGAAATGATGCGCTGAAAAAAATTTGGTTTTGCCATGAGTGGGATTCGAACCCATGTCTCAAGGAAACATTCCTGTTATGCTAACCACTACACCATCGATGGCTAACTTTTTTTCAGCTTATGTGACCTTACAAACCATCCGGATTTTATTTAATTGATTCACACTAGTCGCGCCATCTATCCAGGAAGTGGACAATTCTATCACTTTTCCTATGATTATTTACTACTGATTTGATTTAACGCCCTGAGCGTGAGTGATAAATATTAATTCCATCTCTAATGAGGCAACAGAGTTGTCCACTACCTGGATAGATGGCGCCACTAGTGCAAATCAAATAAATAAAAACTTGAAGGTTTATAAGGACACATAAGCTGAGAAAAGGTTATCCATTGATGGTATAGTGGTTAGCATAACAGGCATGTTTCCTGAAGACGAAACTTCGAATCCCACTCATAGCAAAACCAATTTTTTTCAATTCATCATTTCATGAGTTCCATGTCTACAGGACTTATCCTGTGATTATTTATTAATGATGTGAACTGTAGATTCCGAGCCTGGTGCGCTATCAACTGTCCCCCTCCGCAACCCAGAGCAGGATTCTGTTGTTCTAAGGTTGAAGTCCCAACTGTGCTTGCGTGGATATTTTCTTTATTAACTACCCTTCTGAATTCGGTAAGAAAAGAAACACCGATGGGCTTGGTAGGATTTATTTATATATTGCTAGAAATTAATCGTTGTCATGTCATTTACCACACTAAACATAAGAAGAGTCACAGAAGTGAAAGAAAAGGACGGAGATATTCTTCTTCATTATGTCCTTGATCACTCACTCCGGGGATCGTCCCCACAAGTGTTGTCAGTGAGGAAAAAGTTTCAGACTTAAAATTGAAAACAAAATGTCATCTTGAAAGATATTTTCGTATCCACACAGAAGAACGGTCATTTTCCTTGTGATATTTGTAGCAAATCTTTCAAACAGCGTGAAAATCTATCTAGCGCAGATGAATTCATTTGGTGCAAAAGCCATTCTTATGTAAAGTACACGTATTTCGTGTACAGTTGGGTTGGGTTGTTTTACCTCTGAGCGGCACTTTTTTGCACACCATGGGCTAAATGGCCAGGTCACATGGACCCCGAAGGCTCAGAGAAGGTTGGAGGAGGGGACCCACTGGGATAGCTGTTGAGAGACAGATCGTAACCTCACGTCAAGGCCATCCAGCGTGTTCTTTAACGTGCACAGGGTATGGCTCTCCCGCACACGGGGCCACGGCTTAACGTCCCATCCGACGGACGGCGGCCTTTCCAAGCCCATCGGTGTCCCCTACTGACCGTGGGCAGGGAATTTTGCGGAGATAAATCTTAGCGCTGACCCAGCTGGGACTCGAACCTGGGAACTACAGATTACGAGTCTGGCGCGCTACCGACTGAGCATCCCCCGCCCCCTTCGTGTACAGTACACGAAGGTTGCCAGATCACTAATTTCTAAAATAATTGTCGCCAGATATTTTTTCTGAATTCTATAATCAACCATAGTGTTCGGATATTTTTTTGAACGACTGTATATCAAGGCTTAGAGAAGGATGGAGAGAAGTTCCTCTAAGTCCCCGCAGGACAGTTGTTAAGAGACAGATGGGAGAATCCCATCAGTGTTGTTCAATACGTGATCGGCTGTTCAGCATATTCGTTAAGGTGTTCAAAATATGAGTCTATTGCACACGAAATCACGTTAATATTCCATCTGACGAATGACACACTTTCTACGCCTCTCGATGTCTTCTCCCTCACCGAGGGCAGGGTGGGGGACGAGAAGAGAATTCTCAATTCTAGAACACTTGGTACTTGAACCAGGGAACTGGAGATTACGAAACTGAAGCTTTACCGATTCGGTCAACGTCCGTTACTCTTTGTAAAGGAATTTCTTGGTGTCACATGACGTCACTGAGGTCGATCACCAACATAATTTTTTCTGTGCTCTGGGGAAGAATTGATATAGACAACTTCCTGTTCCCTTTTATTTTTAATAAGAGGAAACTGATACCAAATTTGGTGCACTAAGTTCTTATAGTTTTGAAGGCCTTACAGTTTTTTAGGAGTTCTTAATCAGAGAGACAACGGTTTTCTGAAACCCATAGTAGATTTAGCTAATGTTAAATCTGATTCAAATTTAAGTAATAATTTTAAACGAATGTTAAAGAACAGTTATTCAAAGTCTGTTATCTGGTGTAATGTGTTGTCCAATACGTGATCAACGAGAGGGTGTCTCAAAAGAGTTTAAGCAAATTGCAGAATCCACGAACTGCAAACCGAGGAATCGGCCAGAATTATTTTGGAAAAATAATTAAATTATACAGGAAGTGAGTTCTGATTCATTTCCACTTCAATCCAATAACTTGCTCTCCCAACAATTATATTTAACAATGTTACGACCAGAAATACTGATAAATAATTCTGATAATAATTGATTCTGATAATATTTGAATTCTGATAATAATTGAAATACTGATAATAATTGATTCATTATTTGATCACTGAAAGAGTATTGGAAAAATAAAAACGATTATTAAAAGCGATTTTGCTAAAGCACAAAGACCTCAGAGATCAGGGAAGGTTAAAAAAACGATTATTAAAAGCGATTTTGCTGCAGCACAAAGAACTTAGAGATCAGGGAAGGTCAAAAAAACGATTATTAAAAGCGATTTTGCTAAACCACAAAGACCTCAGAGATCAGGGAAGGTTGGAGGAAAGGAACCCATTCGACAGCTGTTAAGAGACAGATGGAAGCATCCTGTCAAGGTCATCCAGTGTGCTCGTGAACGTGCACATGGTAAGGCTGACTTCACCAGCAGCTAGGGTTTAATCTTCAATCTGTTTCCCAAAGCCGACAGTGGATAATTCGAATCAGGGAACTACAATTGCGAACTTGGAAAGCTACTACCCACTCCCCTGGGAATAAGGTAAGTCCATTAAGGTATGAGGTAAGTGAAACTAATTCTTTTGAAATTTAGTTTCAAATGTGTAGGGCAGTGGATCTCAGTCTTTTATGCTTCACGTACCCCCTGGATATGTGTATGTAACTAGCGTACCCCTTGTATAGATAGATAAAACTATAGTTATAGTATAACGATGGGAATATAATAAAACATATATCAGTGGTTATCAACATTTTATGCTTCACGTACCCCCTGGAAATGTGTATATAACTGGTGTACAGTCGCTCAAAAAAGTATCCGAACACTATGGTTGATTACAAAAATCAGAAAAAATATCTGCCAACGATTTTTTTAGAAATTAGTGATCTGGCAACCTTCGTGTCACGTGACACGAAGAGCCTTCGGGGTCCATGAGCCTTCGGAGTCCATGTATGTCCTCTGAGCCTTCGGGGTCCATGTAACCTGGCCATTTAGCCCATGGTGTGCAAAAAAGTGCCGCTCAGAGGTAAAACAACCCAACCCAAGAGAAGTTGACTGTACTACGCGGTGGCCAGCACACCCTAGCTCTGCCATCTGTACAAAATATTATATTTTATATTTCATCTGACTAGATGACCCATTTCCCCAAGTCTTCTACAATCCACTCATGCCTCTTCCGACAACACTGAAACCTAGCTTTCTGATTTTTAGCCAACACTAAAAGTCTCCGAATAGGATTGGGTTGGGTTGTTTTACTTTTGAGCGGCACTTTTTTGCACACCATGGGCTAAATGGCCAGGTTACATGGACCCCGAAGGCTCAGAGAAGGTTGGGGGAGGAGACCCACTGGAACAGCTGTTGGGAGACAGATGGTAGCCTCCCGTCAAAGCCATCCAGCATGTTCTTTAACGTGCACATGGTATGGCTCTGTCACACACGGGGCCACGGCTTACTGTCCCATCCAATGGACGGCGACCTTCCCAAGCCCATCTGTGTCCCCTACTGACCGTGGGCAGGGCGGGGAATTTTGCGGAGATAAATCTCAACGCTGACACAGCTGGGACTCGAACCTGGGAACTACAGATTACGAGCCTGGAGCGCTACCGACTGAGCCACCCCCGCCCCCTTCGAATAGGATACCGACTGCCGAATAGCAAATATTTGAATTCCCTCTGGATTGTCCGAATATATGTCTTATTTTGAAAGAAGTCGTGATTTCATATATAGTTGAAGTCGTATCGCTTTCATGTGACTTCTACTTTTTCTCTCATATAGTATCGGAAGAAAGGATTAGATCCCTCTGTAACGCGCCTGAATCCTAATCTGCAGTTCCCAGGTTCGAGTCCCAGTTGTTCCAACATTCTTTTATAACGGCTAATCCCAACCATTCCCTCGGTGAGAAGAGAACACCTATGGGATGGGAAATGCTGTCGTACGTGAGATGAAAGCTGAGGCTTGGTAGACAATAAATACGGTAGATGGTGCACAAACATTGACGATAAATACGGTAGATGGCGCGCCGAGACTTGGTAGAAGATAATGATGATTAAGCCTAGGCTTGGTAGACAATAAATAGGGTAGATGGCGCGCCGAGACTTGGTAGATGATAATGATGATTAAGCCGAGGCTTGGTAGACAATAAGTACGGTAGATGCCGCACAAACATTGACGATAAATACGGTAGATGGCGCGCCGAAACTTGGTAGACGATAATGATAATTAAGCCGAGGCTTGGTAGACGTTAAATAACCAGTTGGATGGTCTTGATATGAGGCTACAATCTGTCTGCTGATGACCAGTGAGTTCCATTTCCCCAGTTTTCTCTGAGCTCTTTCGGTCCTTGTAGCCTTGAGGTCATTTAGCCCATTGTGTACAAGAAATGCCTCTCAAAGGTGCAACACCCTGCTCCTACAACGACACAATTATTCCAGCCAGTCCTCGGGACTCATTCCTACTGAGGAGGTTCAAACTGTTTTCGATAAATGTCTGTAGATTTTCACTCGTCCCATCGAAGTTAATGAGCTGCTACTTCTTTGAACGCTTGTGTAAACTTCCTGTTACATGTTAAAACAAAAGCTGCATGAAAGATCATTTCTAGATATAACATCTGAGCTAATTGCGATGGATTTAAATTGAAAACTACACTACTTCCATTTGTATATCATGATGGCTACTGTTTTATGCTTTGCTTCAGTAATGATCTGAAATGTGTAAATTTAAATCATTGCTTATGTCCACTGAATTCTCTCTACAAATTTACTTAAATATTGTCAGTTTAATTTAGGTCACCTCGTATATAAGGATTAAAACACATGGTTTAGAAAAGGTAGAAATCTTTATTTCATTCTGAAGTCAGTCAGTGTAATAATGAAGATATTATTTCAAAGAAATTTTAAATAATCATTTTTATCGTATATTATTTGCTAGTTAAAGTAATTAGAGGAGGGCGAAAACAGCTACCACTATAAATTATAGTATAATTTAGTGTAGTTTTGTGTAGTCGTTTAATCACATCGATGTTAGTTCATAAGAATGGATTCCAGTTCAGTGACTTCCAACGTAAGTCGCTAAAAATTAACAATAATAGTGCACTATCTGTTATTTTACAACAGGTCGTTTATAATATATATAACGTATTAGAAGGATTTAACACTTCACCCCCACCCGCTGTACATACAGGACCGCCTCTTCATTTTACTGACCTATTTTGTGTAGGAATTTCACTTTTGTAAGAATGTCAACATACCATGTGAGTATTAACAGTACTAGTATTTCTAGTATTTAACAACAAGGGATATTACATTAAAAAAACATGTTTTTAAAAATTGGAAAACGCTAACACGACAAATTGCAAAAATAAATATATCATTTTAATGTCGTAGTGTACTTGGTCGGTGTCTTGTTTAATAAGAACGTTAATAGTGTGTTAAGTGATACTACATTATAACATTCCATCCCACCCTCAAATCGCTTCTGTGTTTACAGATGAGTCCCTACAGAGTACATCTACACTAAGTGGTTCCTTCATTAAGTGCAGTTCTATGTTATGTCAATAGCAGTAAGTCAGTTGCAGAATTCAGTGAATTCATTAAATAAGAATTTTATGAAAAATGCTTCCTAATTTAAAAATCTCAGTCAAATCTATTTAAATTAAAATATATTTTCCAAACACAACATTTTTTTTAAATATGCGTTTAGTGATTAAAGTGTTGTGGAAGCTGAAACATTTAGCAAGTTAGCTTGCTATAAAACGTCCTTTATAATTAGTGGAAATTAACATAATTATCATAAGAACTGCTGAAAACACTCTTATATGGGTTAGTAAAGTTCAGTATGACGGTTTTGCTTTCTTTTTACTATTTATTATTAACTCGGTAGAACATTTATATAAACTGTCATTTTAGCTGTTAAATATTACAATCTACGCAACTGTGAAAATAGTGATAAAATTTTGTTGAAAGTCGACACTGAAATAGGTTGGATTGCGATTATTTTAAATGTAAAGCTTATTTAAGAAGTTACTAAGTTATGTATCTGAGTTATTACTGAGATAACATGAAACTGCACCAAATAAAGCATTGTGCTCTGGACATGCTTTATTTGTGTTATACGTGTTAGGAGATCATGGCTTGGACCTCCTCGAAGAAGAAGGGTTCCTAGATTATAGTAGCAGTGAAAACACACCATACCGTAACAGGTGGAGAATGCTGTGAAATTTCATCATCGCCAGAGGATGTGACGATTCCCTTACCCAACAACATTGAGTGTTGACGTTATCATTCAGCCGGAAGTGAAGCTCCTCACTCCGTAGAATGTACCGTCGCCAATTATTGTCCACTTCTATCCTATACAGTCCTAAGCCACGAAAATACCAGTTTGTAAGGGAACTAGCGCAACACACTTCGTAGAACCTTGACGCAAGATTCAGGAGTGTTACATCGGCCCTGGCTCTAAGAGAAGACTACTGTACTAGCCATTTACAATGTATTCAAAAACCGGTAGACTTTCTCTGCAAGGGCATAACGATTAATAATAGTTTCATAAAAATTCTGAGCCCTATTTTGTAACTCATTTTCTTCAAAGGTGTCTCATTAACATCAGTAAGCAATATTCGGCTACAGTATTCGTGTCTTTGTTATTGTCATGGAAACATGGCTTAACTAATAACGCACGATCCTTCAGTTCCGATGTCGTGACCCCTCCTGTCCACTTTTCTGGAAAGTTTGGAAAAGTGAAAATGATCATGCTTTCTATTACAAAAGGGTCAGGTCTCATGATGGCTCTCTGTTTTCATTCTGTAACCAGGTGATATATTCTCTTACTAACACGTGATTGGTAAAAAATGTGCCTGGTTTTTCTGCACAGCGCTACGTTCAACCCGCTGGCAGTTTTTATAAAATTTTAATTTTTTACCTGCCATTATATTCTGTATGACCTGATTATTATCCGTTTCAAAAATTCAGCTTTGTGCAACTAACCATTTTTATCCGCAGAACTACAAAATAACGTAGTTTCATTTAACCACTCAATATGTATCATCAGTTTGAAACATTTCGCCTGAGACCTCCTCCTCCTTTTGGGGGGAGGGGGTGGCTCAGTCCGTAGCGCACCAGCTCGTATTCTGTAGTTCCCAGGTTCGAGTCCCAGCTGGGTCAGTGTTAAGATTTATCTCCGCAAAATTCCCCGCCCTGCCCACGATCAGTAGGGGACACTGATAGGCTTTGAAAGACCGCAGTCAGTCGGATGGGATGTTAAGCTACGGACTCGTGTGCGGGAGAGCCATACCCTGTGCACGTTAAAGAACACACTGGATTGCCTTGACGGGAGGTTACTATATGTCTCCCAACAGCTGTTCGAGTGGGTCCCCTCCCCCAACCTTCTCTGAGTTTTCGTGGTCCTTGTGACTTGGCCATTTAGCCCATTGTGTGCCAAAAAGTGCTGCTCAGAGGTAAAAAAAACCAACCTCCTCCTTTTATAAATTTCGAGGTTAAAACCTAACCTCGATTGATATAATAAATAAGCATTTATTTCTTGTAACATTACCTAAAATGTTGTTTAGTTTCATAAAGAAATAGAAGTACAAATGTATATTTTGACCACGGATGAGTGTAACAGTCCGCCAGTCCGCAAATACACATGAAAACCCATCATACATAGATTCAGTGGTGGCGCGTAAGCATCTAAAGAAGCGAAAGAAATCCGTATCGCAAAACCAATTTATAAGATTGGAGAAAAGTTTTTCGGTATTGCTCGAGAGCATTTGGGTTCGGTAGTTTTACCTTTGAGAGGTACAGTCGCTCAAAAAAATATCCGAACACTATGGTTGATTACAGAATTCAGAAAATATATCTGACAACGATATTTTAGAAATTAATTATCTGAAAACCTTCGTGTACGCACACGATGATTGCCAGATCGCTCATTTCTAAAAAAAAGTTGCCATATGTTTTTTCTGAATTCTGTAATCAACCATAGTGTTCGGATATCTTTTTGAGCGACTGTACGTGTTTGCAAAAAATGAGTTAAATGACCAGATCACAAAAACTCCGATGGCTTAGAGAAGGTTACGGGAGGGAACATACTGGACAACTGTTGGGAGACAGATGGTAATCTCCCATCAAGGCCATCCAGTAAGTTCTTTAACGTGCATAAAGTATGGATCTCTCCAGCAAGTGGAGCCACGGCTTAACGTCATATCCGAAGGACGGCGGCCTTTCTAAGCCCATCGGTGTCCCATACTGACCGAGAGCAGGGTGGGTGTTTTGTGAAGTTAAATCTTAGCGCTGACCCAGGTTGGACTTGAACTTGTGAACTGTAGATTCCAAGCCTGGTGAGCTATCAACTGCCCCCCCCCCCCAACCTAGAGCAATATTCTCTTGTTCTAAGGTTTTTTCCGTTTGTTTCTATTTTTCCGGCTCAATGATGTCCTTTGCCCCCACTCCCTCCCCTTCGATGTTTTGTTAATGCGGGGCCCGGTCACTATTATTCTGACGTCTTATAATGTATCCCATTTTACTCTATTTGTAACACGATAGGATATGTTAGATTCAATCCATTATCCACCGGTAATAAACGTCTTTTTCAAGTGAATGCTTCATGTCTTCTTATAATGCATCCTACGGATGCGTTCCAGATTATCTTAAACTAAAAAAAAGAATAGTTAGATAAAATTAAGCAAAATATTTGTAATTAACAAGTTTGAAACAATAGACGAAGTTAGAAGAGCAGGAAAGGAAAACCTTTGTAGTCGATTGCCATAGTCACTGGATCGAGTCTAAACAGATCGAAAGGCCGATCACCAAAATGAATATCAGCAAGAGGGCAAATACAAGCAGAAAAGCAGCAACTCTTGATGTTTTTCCTTGAAAACCACGTAATCACTATTGTTCACGGATTAGCCTCGAACGTATCTGCTATGGCGTAACCACGAAAATCCTGGCTCACGGTATCATAATATTTTACTGGTAGGGGGATAGAATTAATCCGTGCTAATTATATATAATATTAATTAATAATTCTACTAAATATTCATCATCAGTTAATTCTCCCTCAAACACAAACCGGTATTTGTTCTTGCAGTGATCGCATAGTTTTTTCTTCTTTAAAATAATCAGTAGCCCAGCACCCTACTGGGAAACCAAACCATCCTCCCACACAAAAGGAGCAACTTTACAACAAATACAAAAAAATAACATTTATTGGTAACATTAACACAGTTTCATCCTAATCTCACAATTTTATATCAACTTATATATCTACTGTAGACTGTCGACATTCAAACGTTGAGCTAGTTACATTAATACTCTGCTGCTTGCTACTATATAGTGCTCTCGTCACTAGACTATCGTGTCTCCTGACCGAGAGTCACACCTAAAAACTGCACTGCTCACATCGAGAGTTAAGCGTAGAAGGAGAAAACGTGACTTGCTCCTACGAGTCTCTGCAGCCAAGTGAACATCGTCCCATAGTCACTAATTCCGAAGTCAAGTGTCAAGTCGAATCGAATGCCCAAAAAGTCTCTGCTCTCTCGGACACACAAAAATAATCCAAAGTCATCCCGAGACCGTGATTGGCTCAGTCAACTCTCCGCTAGGGGGGGATAGGGTACCGGGCCAAAATGGAAACTTCTATAATCTGAGTCCTTGGTCGCAACCACGTGACTATCCTTCATGGGACCATTGTGCCGTGAACCGGTGGAATCCTTTTCAGGGTTGTCACAGATAGGAGGGCAATCCTGTCGCCAGACTCCTCAATCCCCAAAGGTGAACCACTGTTTCGTGGGCGCTCCCCTCTGTAGGCGTTAGTGCGGGATTAAGCTAGCTTGCCGACAGGTAAGTGGTCGGCTCATTTAGTCGGTGCATCAAACTGTCCTGCCTGCCTGAGACATGGGCTTGTCTTTCATGATAATCCCTCATATGGCGCCGCTCCGATGGAAAGGAAACTGCAGTCTGGAACTTGAATACCGTTCTGCGTGAACTATGCAAATTCATGCAGAACATCCCTATCCACCACCGTGGGGAGGGGGGGAAGTGAGAGAGAGAGAGAGAGAGAAATCGTAGTGAGAGCACCATCACTATGTAACCATGGTACACTACCCATGCCCTCATGCGCTATCTGCTGAAAATTCAGGTAACAGTCCCAAAGTTTTTGAAAATTATACAGTTCAATATGTAAAATGTCCTTAAATGGTAATGTTGAAGGTCAGTCCGAAGGGAAATGGAAAGTCTATCACCAAAAAGTTTCTGAAAAGAAATCACTGAGGGTTCAAGTTCGAGTCACTAAATTTTCGTCCTAGTTTGAGTCAAAAATTGGTGGCACAGTAGACAGCTCTTAGGACCCCGCACGTCCTGAGCTGCGATGATTTCTCTCGGGCTGCCGAAGCAGCCAAACTCCGGTTCAGCAAGATGAACATGAAATATAAAACAAGAAATAAAAACTGTAAGTATCCGTTCTTAACCACTGACATAAAACAAAACTAATTTTCACATAACAAATTCACGTGGTTATTATTCTACAAAAACAGCCATAAACAGAAAAAAATTCAAAATATAGCTCACATCAATCGTCATTACAAGCGACCACGTACGGATCCTGTGGCTACATAAATGACACATGCGAACAAGGAATGTGACTGTATTTACCACAGTTACGCATAGGTGGCAAAAATTCTCATGACTAAAAAGTGGCAGTAACCTTCACACAAACTATCAAATGAACACACATTCAAACGAAACAGAACCTGGCAACTTATCTCACTTCGTTAATTAACCAACTATATCACAGAATAAAGTCTTAGCCACAGTCAAAAGAAACTTCTCTAGTCTCTCCTAAGAAACAAATTTATTGATTGGCCAAAATTTAAATAAAAATCGAAACGCTAAGAAAGCCTACCATGGAAAATTGTTATCGGTGTTTATTTCAAAAGTAAATCGTTAATGGATGCAACGAGAATTTTTACTTCCTGAGTAAGTGAAACCTGTTTGAATATAGCAATATAACATTTAACTTCAATACAACTCTTTGGTTAATCAATGTTAGTATCTTCAGGGATGTCGAGGAATTTATTTAGAAGTGGCTAGTGACGTAATTCACACGCGAGCATCAAAATGATTATAGCACATTACGGTCATTGATGCTCGTTCTTCTGTCGTAACATTGTCCCCTCCTTTGGTTTTGTTCCTACCGAAAAATTCTGAATTCCGAAGCTTCTTCAGTTCTTCAATGAAACGGGGCCAAATGATCCACGTGAACCACCTTGCACTTTGCAGACTGACGTCAACGAATGCGATCCTTAATCCTGTTAATTACCGTATATGGACCTTTCCAAGGTTTCTGAAGTTTTGGATAAAGTCTCTTCTTTCTATGTGGATTATATAACCAGAAAAGATCTCCTTGATTGAAAAGAGTTCCTTTTATTTTACTGTCATACCTCGTATTCTCTCTCTTGCCAAGTTGATGTTAAGTCTGACGGAGTGGTGGATTTTTTCTAATTCGTTGTTGTAATTCTTGTACGTATTATGAAGTGGACACAGCCATTATTTCGGGCCGACCATATAAAAGGTCACAGGAAAGACATAATTCTCTTCCAAATAGCATCATGGAAAGTATCTCTCCAGTTACCTCGTGCATTTCTGTTCTGTATGCCAACAAAAAGTGTTGTATGTGGCGATCCCAGTCATGTTGATGGTCGTCGCCATACAATGCTAGATTTTGTGCAATTTTTCTGTTAAATCTCTCAACATTCCATCCGACAAAGAGTGAAGGGGAGTTGTTCTGATTTTCTGAATGCCTAATAGTTGACAGATGCCTTTAAACACATTGGATTCAAAATTCCGTCCTTGGTCAGAGTGGAGTTGAAAAGGTACTCCATATCTACTAATCAAGTAATTTACTATCATCTCTTCAAATGTTGTTGCCTCCTGATCTTGGATGGGATAGACTTCTGGCCATCTCGTGAAATAATCCATTCCCAATAATAAATTGTGATTCCCATTATCAATCGTAGTAAACGGACCCATTATATCAATGGCTATTCTCTCAAAAGGGGCACCAACGTTATACGTCTGCAGCTTACCCCAACTCTTAATCTCAGGGCCTCTTTTGCTGCACAGGCCTCACATTGTGTACACCATTTTTCAATGTCTGTCCGACTTTTCAGCCAAAGAAATCGTTCCGTGGCTTTCGCTAATGTCTTGTTAACAACAAAGGGTCCCCCAGCGGCACTATCAGGCATATATTTAATCACCAGTTCCAATCGGGAGCGAAGAAGGATTATCTGCCAACGGATCAATCGTCCAGTGGGATTCTACCATCCCCTGTGTAATACACCATCTTTTACTTCTAAGGAGTCCCATTGCGCGCAATAACTTTTGGTAGTTGGGCTATACCTCGAGATTTGCTTCCAATTAGGTCTTATATCAGATATTTTAATCAAATTTATTATTCAAGTTGGGCCTTCTAATTTCTATTGGGCTCCAGGTGTTTGGAGTATCGCTGTTTTCTTGTGTCGATATTAATTGTCTTATGGGTATATATATCTTTAGTACTATGTTTCAACTTGCATTACAGTAACATTTACAGTTGGATTATAGTAATACCTGGATTATATATATTACCATTATAGTAATATTATAATAATACCTGGACGTCTGGGAAGGGCATCTGCATTCCTGTGTAGTTTGCCACTTCGATGCTCAATGGAGAAATTATATTCTTCTAACCGCTGCATCCACCTAGCGATTTGTCTTTCAGAGTTTTTAAAGTGTAGTAGCCACCTGAGTACAGCGTGATCAGTAGGAATAAGAAATTTCTGGCCATAGAGATAATGGTGAAATGTTCTATTGCTTTTACTATTGCTAACATTTCTTTTCGTGTGACACAATAATTCCGTTCTGGTTTGAATATAGTTTTGCTAAAATATGCAATAACTCTTTCTTGTCCGTCTTGTTGTTGTGAAAGCACAGCACCAAATCCTGTGTTACTTGCGTAGTATCCAATATGAACTGTTCTCCAGCTTGTAGATATGCCAACAGTGATGTCGTGGAAAGAACTTGCCTTCATATTAGGAAGGCCACTTCCTAATATGTTGGAACGCCATTCCCATTCGTTTCCCATATTTTGGAAGGGCACTTACAATTGATTTCCCATATGTTGGAAGGCCACGTCCTATTCGGTGGTCCACATGAACCCTTGAGCCTACTCTATTAGATGATGTAATGCTTTGCTATGTTGGAGAAACCCTTGACAAATCTTCTATAATATGTGCAAAGTCCAATAAAGTTGCGAAGTTGATAAGCATCCTGTGGTGGAGGACAGTCTATTTCAGCTTCTCTCTTATTAGGATCAGTGTTTATCCCTGATGTAGTTATCACATGACCAAGCACTTCTTGCTGGAACAGTTTAAACTTAGGCGGTCCCAATTGAGCTTGCCTGCCCTAAATGTTTCAAACACTTGAAGAAGATTTCTGAAATGTTTATCAAAAGTGTTTCCAAGAACGATGATGTCGTCCAAGTAAACCAGGCAGACCACCCAAAACAAACCTTTGAGCACCGACTCCATTAGTCGTTCAAACATTGCAGGTTCAGGGCAAAATCCAAATGGCATCACTTTAACTGCCAAAGTCCATTCCTATAGTGAAAGCTGTTTTCTCACGGTCTCCAAGATGTATACCAACTTGCTAATCGCAGCTCTTCAAATCTGATGTCGAGAACCATTCTTACCCAGACAGAGTGTTTCCTCCAGTCAAGTGTATCATCGAACCTAGGTAAAGGAAAGCAGTCTTCTTTGTTATGTCATTCAATCTACGGTAATCCACACAAAATCTAGTAGATTACATCCTTTTTCTTCACTAAAACCATTGGTGATGTCCTGCGACTCGATGACAGTTCTACAATATCCTGAGCTTCCATGTCCCTTATGAGTTTTTCTGTCCCTCCCGTTTTGCTATTGGAATCCTTCTTGCTGGTAGATGGACTGGAGGAGAATCACCAGTGTTGATCGTATGTTCTGTCAGGTTAGTACGGCCATAATTATTTGATGTAGGAGAAAAAATGTTAGAAAACTCTTTCATTAGGTTCTCGGCCTTAACACCTTGGTCTGCAGTTAATATTCTTATTGCTTCTTTCCATAAGTCAGTAAGATGAGATGGGATGTCAGTAAGGCGTTGGTTTGAGTCAGTAACTTCTATTTTGTTTATACTTGTTACCCAAGTAATAGGTTCACATATTGCTAATTATTCACCCTTTTTGAATATTCTATTGGATTTGTTACAGTTCATCACTGTGATAGGACTCTATTCTTTATCTACACTGACTAAAGTCCTTGCAACCAGGATACCACTAACCAAATCTCCTTTACCATATTCATTTACCATTCAGGGGCATCAGTGACTGTACAACAGGAAGGCCCTCGATGTCCACGACTATAATTTCACTTTGAGCTGGGATTTCTATGTCTTTCGTCACTAGTACTGTGGTCACACTTGATAAAGAATCAGATGTTCGTCTAAGCAGAGGGATCTCTTCTGTCTTATAAATGAGTAGGTTGTCACTGGATCTAATGCTGAATCCATGTTTCTTTAGGAAATCAAGGCCTAATATGCAATGATCGTAGATGTCAGCGATGTAAACAGGATGGCATACCAGACAGCTACCAACTCTGATGTTGAGTGACTGAACGATCACTGAACGATGGGGAAGCCTCACTAGACTCGCCTAGAGACATTCGATTGTATCATTATTAGCTCGTGCAATTGCAGCAACTCTTCTAGATATAGATGGTTGGTTAGTTGTTTTACCTCTGAGCGGCACTTTTTGCACACCATGGGCTAAATGACCAGGTCACATGGACATCGAAGGCTCAGAGAAGGTTGGGGGAAGGGACCCACTGGAACAGCTGTTGGGAGACAGATGGTAGCATCCCGTCAAGGCCATCCAGCGTGTTCTTTAACGTGCACAGGTTATGGCTCTCCCACACACGAGGCCACGGCTTAACGTCCCATCCGACGGACGGCGGCCTTTCCAAGCCCATCGGTGTCTCCTACTGACCGTGGGCAGGGCGGGGAATTTTGCGGAGAAAAATCTCAACGCTGACCCAGCTGGGACTCGAACCTGGGAACTACAGATTACGAGCCTGGCGCGCTACCGAGTGAGCCACCCCCGCCCCAATATAGATGGTTAAAAACTTGGGCAGCAGATGTCATGCAATATAAGTATATAATACATATTTTCTGTTCTTTAACGTTCTTTAAATAAATTAACGTCTTCTTTAATGTGTACAGCTTATGGCTGTCCCTCACATGGGGTCATGGCTTAAAGTCCTACCCGACAAACGGCGGCATCTTTAGGTGTCCACTGGTGACTGAGGTCAGGACGTGGAGGTTTGTGGACATAAATATTAATACTAGCCAAGGTGGGATTCGAATCTAGGAACTACAGATTGCGAAGATAGTGATTAAATAATATAGCAAGACGGAGAAAACGTTATTCAAAATTTCCTTCGTTATTGATCCTGAAACGGTGGGAATCAGGTCAAGAATAACTCTGGCGATTTATTTGTTTAAGATTTCTAATGATAGTTCAGGGATTTGATTTTCCTTTAGACAGTCTATATCTAGTATTTATGTTATACTCACTTTTTTTTTTCTTAAAATTATATATTTTTCTTTATATATAATTGTAGCCAGAATTAAGTTTCCTTGTTCTCCACAGTTACCGATATATGAACTTGAAATATTTGTAATTTCATATTAAGTTGCTATAGACTAACTACTGATTCAATCTCAATATGTTAATGTGATAAAGATTTCTATAACTTTTTCTAGTGTCAAGCAGTTTCAAAGAGTTTGTTGCACATATGGTTTGTAAAATGAAGAGCAACATTTTACCTCTAACAAAAGCGGGTTATTATGAGAGATTGCAATCATTAAGAGATTATTTTTCCTCTGATGACAATGGAAATTTGGGAAATATAAATTTACAAGCTTTGCCAAAGGTGTAATTTTTTCTGCACTGAAGTCGCTTTATTTAACTTCTGACCAGTACTTTTTTTTTGCAGGTAATAGAGCTAAATGTTCAGGTCGCAAAGATTCCAAGGACTTAAAGAAGGGTGAGGGAGGGGAGACCAGAGAAAGAAAGTCCACTTTTATACACCAGGTCTGAGCAGCCGTTGAGCAAAAAGAGAAAAGAAATTTAGTATATTAAATAATAATAAAGAATTGCATAAAAATTTAGGCAATTTAATTTATTTAAAACTAAATAAAATTTATTTGTTTTAAATTAGGTAGAACAAAATCCTTTAATGATTATTACAATATCAAAATATTTATGAAATTTTAAAACTTATTACGAGATATTTAAAAATTAGAAACTACCGGTATAATATTAAGGAAAAAAGTTTAGTAAACTCTATATGTTTTTAACAATAACTCGTTATTTATCGTATTGTCCAGGCCTCCTCTGGTATAAGGTTTTGTCCACAAATATCTATAGCATAACTAACCAGAACAATAAAATATTAAATAAAATATTAAAAGTCTCAAAAATTATTTAAAATAGTCATGCCTACTGTAAAAAGCAGTAATGAATTATTTTAAGCTCTTTAAAAATAAACAGTTTACGTTAAAAAAAAATGAAAAATTCTCAAGCAGCTTGCCACAGAAATCTGACAGAAGCCTGCCAGTTTATACGCCATGGTACATGGTCTGTGAGGAAGGCGAGACCTCAGCAGAAAATCAACACAAACATCCATGCCTTACCCCATTTGTTTCTCAACTTCAGTAGTAAGCAAACCACGAATGTCATAATGACTAAGTAGCCTATCATGGTATGCTTTGGCTATATCTGGATCTTTCAGACCTTCGGTGTTGAAGATAATTTTCTTAACCTTAGCACAACATTTCTTAAGCTTCAGCTGCAAGACACTTTTTACCAGGTAATGGTCAGACCGAATTTCGGGTACCCTATTGATCTATTATTCCTATCTGAATTAGCGTAGATCGTAGATCGTAAAAGGATTTATGATGTACCGGGCAGACAGTGCCCTTGACCATCTCCATCTAAAGATGTGCCCAATTGGCATAGGTAAAAATAGAAGATAAACCACCCCAAAGGGCAAGTAACTAAAACAGCAAAAAGCAAAGATATGGGCCCGAAGGGCAAGTAACTAAAACAGCAAAAAGCAAGATATAAACACACAAGATAACTAGAATGGGAAGTTCTCATCGGAGAAGGCCACCATCTTAGGTCTCTTGTACCTATTCAAAACAGAATGGTCGTAAAGTAAAAGATGAGAAATAATCTCATTAGGATATCTGAATTAGCTCATTTGCTGTTAATTTAAATATAATCTGTCATATTCCTGTGCAATCCATCAGGTGAAACACATAGATATTTATAAATGTTCCGGTGATTGTAGTATGTGTTAGTTATTTGCAACATATTACATGTAGGAGACGTTCCCCATTGCCATTGGAACTACCAAAGCCAAAGGGACCTAAAACTCCTGTCCAAAGATTATCAGTACCAACTTTACCATTGAAGTTCCTAACACAAGAGAGATATCTCTTTTCTTCACAGAATTTAAAATATCCTGAAGCTGTCTGTAAAATTTATCCTTCTCGTTCTCATGAGTCCTCTGTGGGGGAGTAACAACAGATGACATTCAAGTCCTTAATTTTAGTTTTAAATTTTGTTGTAAGAAATTTTTCATTAATGCACTCATATCCTAGAAGAGCTTCACTGGCGTGTCTGAATGTGAGAAGCAAACCTACTCCTTGGAGATGTTTTCCATCCTCCCTCTCTGAAAAGATAAATTTAAAATTATTTTTAAGTATCTCACCTTTACCTGTCTCTCTGGTCTCTTGCAAGCCTAGAACACCTAGGTTATATATGGAATTTCTGAGCGAGGACATCAAGAGAATAATCTCTATGTAACGTTCTCACGTTTCATGTTTCTGCAGAGAGGAAATGATTAATAGTGTTTTAAAGAAACTTGATTTATTGAGAGAGGTAGGGCCAACAATTATCAAACTGCCCCCTAATCGCAGGCATGAGACAAAGACATATTCCTACACCGCCACAGGCTGAAGCCACCCATATTAGTAAGAACTTCAGACACCACATTTTTAAGTGAACCTTTTCAAGAGCCATATGACCTGCCTGAGACACATTACTCCATTTTAGGAATGGCGATGCCCAACTATCTAATTGAAAGCTCAGGTACCTGCGATGGTCTCTGATCAGGATTATCCATCAGCTGATATAAGGTATCCCGTGCTTCTCACAATTAGATTACACAATTAGAGCTAGCAACTCACAAGCAAATAGAAAACACAGAAGCAGATTTTCCCTCAACAGAAGTCCACCAGTGCAGCTCGTCCAGGATCCATAATCAAACTCAAAATCAAAATCAGTTCAGTCTAGTGTGTATAAATGGTCAGCACCAAAACACTGTGAAGTTGACCACTCCTCAGCAGGGCAGGAAAAAAAAAACGAAAAAAATGGCTATAGATAAAGAGTTCAGTAGGCCACACTGGGGCGGGGGTGGCTCAGTCGGTAGCGCGCCAGGCTCGTAATCTGTAGTTACCAGGTTCGAGTCCCAGCTGGGTCAGCGTTGAGATTTATCTCCGCAAAATTCCCCGTCCTGCCCACGGTCAGTAGGGGACACCGATGGGCTTGGAAAGGCCGTCGTCCGTCGGATGGGACGTTAAGCCGTGGCCCCGTATGCGGGAGAGCCATACCATGTGCACGTTAAAGAACACGCTGGATGGCCTTGACGGGAGGCTACCATCTGTCTCCCAACAGTTGTTCCAGTGGGTCCCCTCCCCCAACCTTCTCTGAGCTTTCAGGGTCCATGTGACCTGGCCATTTAGCCCATGGTGTGCAAAAAAGTGCCGCTTAGAGGTAAAACAACCCAAAACAACCCAACGTAGGCCACACTGATCTGGCAGTCCTCCCCTTCCGTTCCCTTCCAAAAGAGAATATCTCTTTTGAAAGGTACTAACGTCCTGCACCACGAGAAGGCGGGGTCGGATATTAGATGCTAGGTCTGGCCGATTCTATTCATCATCACTGAGGATTGGTGCACAGCTATCTTTCCAGTTTATACTTAGCTACCATTTACAGGCGAAATAATATTTATTATTTTATTTAATTAACTTCTCAAGTAAATCCTTGTCCCCAGATTTTTTGTCAAATGTTAAGCTTCCGTAATTCTTTCAATGCTAAATGTACATTGTGTAAAATTAAAATTTGTATACATTTGATATGGATATTTTATTTTAATTTCGTCATATTTCCTACAAAAATATTGTGTTAAAAACTAAGCAGCGTCGGATTTATTTATCCACTGGCATAACATGGAAATTGTCTAATTTTTTTTTGTTTAGCCAATGTATCTAACACTGTAATGATAACGGAATTCAAATTAATGCAGTGATTGAAGAAGAAGTTATTCTTCTCTGGTCAGTTAGATAATGTAATGGTAATTTCAACACTGATGGGAAAAGTAGCTGTGAATCCTGGTGTCAGACTAATCGATGTCGCAGGCTTCATAAATTTAAGATCCAATAACTCTTTGTAAATCAAACAGAAGAATAAGATTTAGAGGGCATCTGTGAAGAAATGAGATCTTCTGTTTGTATTCATATTGTTTTCAAACGAAAAGGTAGCGCTTAAAGTTGTTATTTTTACCATGTAATAAAAATAACTGTTGGCACCCAATTTCCGATGATTTTTTTTTCAATTTTCCGACATATAGGACAGAGAAGAATCCTAGAAGCTACTCCTAGGTTTTACAGAACTTCTCATATAAGGACATGCCCTACTAAAACCAAAGTCACTGCTCACCACTACTTCAGTTAGAGCTAACACAGCACAAAGTTTGCCTTGCTAAAACAGTGGCTAGCACCTCTAACCACTATGCCAGTTAATGCAAGTAATTTCGTTTCAATAAGTTTCTTTCGTTTGTCAATAAGTGATTTAATCGTTTGAAATTTCGTTATTTTCCTTTTCATTTTACATATAGACTGAACGGCTTTTTACATAATAGCTCAGTACAAATAAGTGTGCATCACAGTTTATCTTCGTGTGTAAGATTGTTATTTCTGATATTTTACTTTTTCAAAGTTGAAAAACGATTTAATGAGGGTGATATTGAATTTTTTTTTATCTCAGATATATGTTTTGGTCTACATAGGAGAATTTTTCAAACAAGATGTTTTGGCTAATTTTAGGTTTGACTTTTAAGTAATAGACGGATCTTAAATCTTTTACATTTTCTGATATTTGAGATAGAGTCTACGCTAATGTTTCTCAACGAGTGGTACATCTCAACGAGTGGTACATGTCAAAAAAGTATCCAAACACTGCGGTTGATTACAGAATTCAGAATAAATATCTGGCAACGATGTTTTTGAAATTAGTGATCTGGCAACCTTCGTGTCACGTGACACGAAGGTTGCCAGATCACTAATTTCTAAAAAAAATCGTTGCCAGATATTTTTTCTAAATTCTGTAATCAACCATAGTGTTCAGATACTTTTTTGAGCGACTGTACCTTTAGGAGTACGCGAGAGAACTCTGTGGTGGAAGTGAATACAACTGATATGTCTGAATTTTTGTTTTAAGCTTTACAACGCTTTATTATTTTTGTGCATTTCGCATCCAATAATTTCTTTTCCGCCAGTCAACTTGTTTCTTTATCAATTGCGAAACCTTGATCAAAATCGTGAACTCTTCAATCCCTCGGCTCTTGCACATTGGCATGTGCCTCCGCCTAACAATTCTTTGCCAGAAGACCATTTTACCAATGCTTTCACGACAACACAATCAAGTTCTTTTCTTTGCTCCATGCGACCTTTGATTAGTGTTTGGTTTTTGAAATCTTTAACATTGATAACCTAAGTTGTCATTATTGTATTACGTAGGAATGCTACATGTCATTAAAAAAAGTTACAATATGACATTCGTATGTATTTCTTAAGATCGTTATAATATTCACAATTCATTTTTATTATTTTTTCCACAAATAAACATTTTTTAAACTATTATAAGTGTAAAAAATGTCAACGAAGAGAAAGAAGTTAAAACGAGAAGATGTCTATACAGAACAGCTCAAGAAATCTGAAAGTGAATCTCCAAAGAATGAGTTTGTGGGTGACAATTTGGGTTGGGTTGTTTTACCTCTGAGCGGCACTTTTTTGCACACCATGGGCTAAATGGCCAGGTCACATGGACCCGAAGGCTCAGAGAAGGTTGGGGGAGGGGACCCACTGGAACAGCTGTTGGGAGGCAGATGGTAGCCTCCCGTCAAGGCCATCCAGAGTGTTCTTTAAAGTGCACAGGGTATGGCTCTCCCGCACACGGAGCCACGGTTTAACGTCCCATCCGACGGACGGCGGTCTTTCCAAGCCCATCGGTGTCCCCTACTGACCGTGGGCAGGGCGGGGAATTTGCGGAGATAAATCTCAACGCTGACCCAGCTGGGACTCGAACCTGGGAACTACAGATTACGAGCCTGGCGCGCTACCGACTGAGCCACCCCCGCCCCTTGTGGGTGACAAGAGAGGTCCAATGTTGCACACAGAAGGACAGAAGAGCATTAGCTGTGCAAAATTTTAACTATTGACAATTTAATCTGATTAACTGGGGCGGGGGTGGCTCAGTCGGTAGCGCGTCAGGCTCGTAATCTGTAGTTCCCAGGTTCGAGTCCCAGCTGGGTCAGCGTTGAGATTTATCTCCGCAAAATTTCCCCGCCCTGCCCACGGTCAGTAGGGGACACCGATGGACTTGAAAATGCCACCGTCCGTCGGATGGGACGTTAAACCGTGACCCCAGGTGCGGGAGAGCCATACCCTGTGCACGTTAAAGAACACGCTGGATGGCCTTGACGGGAGGCTACCATCTGTCTCCCAACAGAACAGCTGTTCCAGTGGGTCCCCTCCCTCAACCTTCTCTGAGCCTTCGGGGTCCTTGTGGCCTGGCCATTTATCCCATGGTGTGCAAAAAAAGTGCCGCTCAGAGGTAAAACAATCCAATCCAAATCTGATTAATCAATCCTTCTTATTATATTTCTGAGAGAATGCCTAAAAAATTGAGAAACACTGGCATAGACTCAACGGTCAGAGCACTGTCATGCTATCAGGAGGTCGTGGCTTCGTATCCCGCCCCGATCAAAACAATTTTCCTCTAAATTTGATATCTACGTTAAAACTAAGACTGACAACACCTTTATATCTTTTTTTATTATTATTTTATGAGTATTATGCCTCCGAACTTAGTCTCTGGTTGAACATCGAACGGACAAGTTTGTGATTGCAAATTTCTGTGTTAATTTTACGAACTATAAAAAAACAAATTAAATATTTATAAGAAAACGTTTCTCATTAATATTTTATTTTAATCATTCGAAAGTTAAAAATACGCTGCTATAGGCAACATTACATGAAAAAAGTGATAATTAATGAAAATAGAAAACTCTCTACTATCAGACAAACGTACTGGAGCCAATATAATAATAAATAAATAAATATTCCCTCAAGCAGCTGTTTACCGTCAGTTTATGCGCCATAGTAGAAGGTCTGTGAGGATGGCGGAACCACAACAGAAAAACGACGCAAACATCCGTTCTTTACTCGGTTCTCGAACCCATGTCACTTAGATCAGTAACCAAACGCGCTAACCACTCGGCTACGGGACAGAGGCTCAAGTATACTGCAACGAATTACGTGCACTTTATGGTACCGTCATCAACACTGTATGGTTGCATTAAAACAAAACTTGGAGTCATTCCTCGGCATCTATGCACACATATCTTCAACGGATGGCAGAGAAAACCGCAATTAATGCTATATCATTCCAGGACATTCCTGTGAAACCCACGGTCTTTTGCGCATTTGGACTCTTGGGAAATAAATATCTACAACGCAGTGTAGATGATTATGCAAAGTTTGAAAAGTTGGGTTGGTTTGTTTTACCTCTGAGCGGCACTTTTTTGCACACCATGGGCTAAATGGCCAGGTCACATGGACCCCGAAGGCTCAGAGAAGGTTGGGGGAGGGGACCCACTGGAACAGCTGTTGTGAGACAGATGGTAGCCTCTTGTCAAGGCCATCCAGCGTGTTCTTTAACGTGCACAGGGTATGGCTCTTCCACACACGGGACCACGGCTTAACGTCCCATCCGACGGACGGACGGCGGCATTTCCAAACCCATCGGTGTCCCCTACTGACCGTGGGCAGGGCGGGGAATTTTGCGGAGATAAACTCTTGAAATGGGCTTTGGGAAATAAATATCTACAACGTAGTGTAGATGATTATGCAAAGCTTGAAAAGAAGAATGGGATCAATTACATACGAAAGTACTTTGCAAAAGTCTACTACAGTGGAAGGTATGCTGCAGTTGTTGCACAACAGGGACAACAGATTAAGCCTGATCGATGGTTTTTAATATTATACTGTCTCTGAGAATAGCGCCATGTATCGTATACCTCAATACAACTTAATTTATTAGGTACAAGTGAAATCCATAGATGAAAATCGCGTGACGTGCAAGTTTCAGCCATTAAAAGTCAGCTATTAATATTTGTGGAAGGATGAATTTGCAAAATTATTTAAAATCTACGATATCGCTTACATATGAAACTGAAGAACATACCATATTTGTGAAGTCCACATCAGTGCTGTAGACAAGGTAAATAATGAGACTATGAAACTGCGCATTTGAAATACTGCAGATAATCGTAGTCTCTGAATTGCCACTCATTCCTTGGTGGTATACAAAGAGTCCAAAGAAAACACGATCGGTATTCGACTTGGATTAAAATTTAAAAAATATTTGTATTTTAAATACATAATTCAATTTACATTATTTATTATTTAAGGCATTTTTGAGTACATTCTATTAATAAGTTCAAAAAGATGCATTTTCCGAAATATTTTTAAAAATATTTAAAAGAACATTTGAAATTGTTATTTGTTTCCCATTAAATTATCTACCGTTTCTTAAATTAATTTACAATTTATATAAAAGAATTGTGTTCTTCTTTTAATGTGTTATGCGTTTATTGTTTATTAATTTATCGTTCTTGAAGAGTTACTGCCAGTGCAGAAACTAAATACTGTTAAATCTCGATTCTACGGACCAAAGAATGTAGAGGGAGAAGAAGTTAGGCTTCCACAGAGATTAATGTAAAATCGAGTATCGTGCATTTGGCGTAGAGGTGAAACGAACATTACAGGGGACGAACGCTTTTGTAATTACACGTTACTGTCAACTTCCATTCTCTTCGCTTTTCCTATGTAATAATTTCCTATTGATATCCTTGCAGAGTATATTAATATCAATTCTGTTTCTATGCAACCAAGAAAGCTCTTAATTGTAATAATTTATTCTATAAATTAACCTTAGGTAATTTCAAATCTTCTCTATCCGTTCAATTTATAATTGTTGGTTCAACGAAAAATAATTCCAATGGAGAAAATAAACCTTTATTAAAATCATGATATTATTTTTTTCAAATACAAAGTGCAGTTGATTTTTTTCCATTTTTAAAATATAAATTTTTTGATGCATAATTCCTTTGCCCCTTATTGTTTGCTTCCCAGCTTAAAAAAATGAACGAAACGAATCGAAACACCACTTGAGGTCGCCACTTACGCTTTGTCAAAGCTGAACTTCTTTTCCTTATACATTCTTTGCTACGGACCCCAATTATAGCATTTATCTTCTAACTACCAGTTTCCTATGTTTTTTTCAATGAAAGTCACAAATTCTCTCTTGATTACCTGAAAGTCATCATCAGTTACATTGCCTCAATTTAACCCCCTGAAGCGCTGTTTCGTTATGCACATTTTCATGCAGTTTGGTAAATTGTAATAAAGGAGCATCACCATCATAAGATTTAATTGAAGTTAGATGTATTCTTTAAACCGTTCCTGCTCTCATAACCTTCCACTAACAAGGGTCAACAGGAGGATTCTAGCTCCTCACCATAACTCTCTTCTAGTAAGAGGCTATGTATGCAAGATAGTCCACAGACTCAGAATACTTGTTTTGATTTTTAGTGAACAGTATTATTTAGAATTTTTATTACCATTAGATTGTAAATTAAGCATTTTCATCAACGTTTAGTGTTTTATTTTGTAAAGTTAGCATTTATATTTCATTTTAAGAAACAATATACTTAAAAATCAACTTTATTTAGTCCACATGATAGTCTACAAAGTTAAAGTTGCTAAAAATGCGATAAAACACTGATGCTTACTATGCGCTGCAAATGCGGATGCAAAAATACGATAAACACGGATGCATACATTGCGCATAAACATAGATGCATACATTGCGATGTTTAATGGTGTTTCTATTTACTGCATTGGTTTATTATGATACACCTATCCCTCGATTTACAGGGTTTCGGTTTTACCCGGTCAAAACTAAAATGCAACAAGTTTTGAATTACAGAGTGAAGAAAATGCAACAGTTTCGTTTTACACGATTATGAACTCGGTTTTCCCGGTACAGATTTCGATTTTTTATGTTTAACTAGATATAAAACATATTATGATGGAGCAGTGGTACAGCGAAAAGAGAGGGTATTCAAGCTGTCATCCTAAATTCAAAATCAGTTAAAGGATTTTAATTCATCTAATTGATTTTCGAGAATAAATATATAATATTTAACTCCTATATTAATAAAATCGTTATCTCCAATAAGTTATATTTATATTCTTTCTCTATAATTATGTTCTTTCTATTATAATGCTATCTGACCTGTTTTGAATCACCAGTGAGATCTGACTTTTCTAGACTGAATTTTTCAGACTATAAAAAACCGTGTCCTATCGCATTTTTAGCAAGTTTAACTTTGTAGACTATCATATGGACTAAATAAAGTTGACTCTTAAGATCATTGTTTCTTAAAATAAAATATAAATGCTAACTTTGCAAAATAAAACAATAAACGTTGATGAAAATGTTTAAATTCCAATTTCTATTCAGTTCATAAATATCCATTTTTCAAATTTCGTCTTCAAATTAGATAGTGTACCTCTACATTAATGATGAGTATTTTTGTGACCAAAAAGAAATGTGTGAGAAATTAATCTAAAACTATCTGATTACTTCAAATAAAGTAAGATATAATGTTATATTAATGCTTATTTTGTTGCTAAACTGAAATTTGAGATAAATATGTATAAATAAAACTTTCAATATGCGTTTTATTCTTAACTAGGATTGTTTTGGAACTTTCCCTATTTCCCTATTTCCCCATAAGTTGTTGGTCTAGAGTTCCACGATTTCGATTTACACGGTGATTTCTAGGAACCTATTTTCCGTTTAAAACAAGGGATGGACGTATATGGTTATGTGCTATGAACTTACTCATATAAACACCGTGCCTAGTTGTTTCTCATACAGAACCGTGCCTAGTAAATGTTGTGCCCTGGACACGAGAGATAATATATTCGCTCTCGCAGACCCTAATCTGGACATAATGCAATGCTGGAAATCATTCACTATTGCTGACGCAATAACATTCATCAAAACTACAATGGATGAATTAAAACCAGAAACTGTAAATGCCTGCTGGAAAAACTTATGGAGTGAAATCGTGAATGATTTTAAAGGCTTCCCGGGGATCCATGGAAAAGTTAGGAAAATTGTTCAGGCAATAAGACAAGTTGGTAGAGGAGGATTTGCCGAAATGTTTGATGAAGAAGTGGAAGAACATATTGAAAGTGTTAACAAATGAGGTCGAGAACTGTTAACAAATGAGGAATTGGAAGAACTTGTTGAGTCATCTACGGAGGAAGAAATTGAAGCAGAACCAGCAATGTGGACATTACCGAAATTTGCTGAAGTGTTTCGAATTGCACTGACATTAAAAGACAAAATTATGGAATACGAACCTCGAATCGAAAGCAGCATTAAAGTCACCCGTATGATCACCGAAGGATTACAACCACTGCAGCAACACTTTGATGAGTTAAAAAGAAACAGACAACAACTTTCGATTACAATGTTCTTCCAAAAGGCTTCGGCAAAAAAACCTTCAACTATCGAGGATCTCCAACCATTGACATCGTCATGACTCGATGATCCAGGATCATCCAAAGCATATGATCCTCCTTCTGACGTATCGTCAGAAGGTCAATAGTAGCCTAGAGCTACGTCACAATGCCTACGTCATTCACCTCACTTCATCTCATCATGTAGGCATTGTATCATCTCACATCATCACAAGAAGAAGGGTGAGTACAGTACTATAATATATTTTGAGAGAGAGAGAGAGAGAACGAGACCACATTCATATAACATTTATTACAGTATATTTTTATAATTGTTCTATTTTATTATTAGTTATTGTTGTTAATCTCTTACTGTGCCTAATTTATAAATTAAAATTTATCACAAGTATGTATGTATAGGAAAAAACATAGTATATTTAGAGTTCGGTTCTATCCGCGGTTTCAGGCATCCATTGGGGGTCTTGAAACGTATCTCCCGTGGATAAGGGGAACTACTGTACTGTGTAAATTGTAAATGAACCAATGGTACGTGGCGGGATTCCCTCCCATATGTTCTTTAGATAAAAAAAAACAGAAAACAATATATCTAGCAAACAAGTTTGGTTGTTTTACCTCTGAGCGGCACTTTTTTTGCACACCATGGGCTAAATGGCCAGGTCACAAGGACCCCAAAAGCTCAGAGAAGATTGGGGCAGGGGACCCACTGGAACAGCTGTTGGGAGACATATGGTAGGGCCTCCCGTCAAGGCCATCCAGCGTGTCCTTTAACGTGCACAGGGTATGGCTCTCCCGCACACGGGATCACGGCTTAACGTCTGATCCGACGGACGGCGGACTTTCCAAGTCCATCGGTGTCCCCTACTGACCGTGGGCAGGGCAGAGAGTTTTGCGGAGATAAATTTCAAAGCTGACTCAGCTGGGACTCGAACCTGGAAACTGCAGATTACGAGCCTGGCGTTCTACCGACTGAGCCACCCCTGCCCCTATCTAGCAAACAAAAACATTGGATAAATCGCAATAATTTATCCTATAAAAGATAGATTTTTATTCAATAAAACCAAATATATAGGTACCAGGATATATGTTTTTGACTCTATATTTGAGGAATTTGGTATTTAGACGATGTAAATAAAGAAACGTTTCCAGATTTAAGTGTCCTAGTTTCTAAGGGAACTAACTATTCGCCACATTTGAAGTAAATTCTACCATTTTGTGTCTGAGGTCGGACTAGAATAATAACGACGCTATTCTGATTTAGGCATTATGGCGTACTATAATGATGACTATTTGATAAGCTGTTTGGCTCAAACATTATTCATTTTTAGCGAGAAATCTCGAGAACTGTAAATATTATACTTGAAAATCTTAGAGAAAAAGCACCAAATGTTAATATTCTGTTATTAAGGTTCTGCAATGATTAAAGGGAACCAAACTGGTTCTAACCCCCTATTTCTTATACTAAGCTTGAACTCAGTTACTTTGAGTCCCAGCCCAGCACGTTATCCACTAGGCCACCGGGACGCACCTGTACAGTCGCTCAAAAAAGGATCCGAACACTATGGGTGATTACAGAATTCAGAAAAAATATCTGGCAACGATTTTTTTAGAAATATCCGAAAAATGGACATTCCTATCTATTCAGTCAAATATAACTTAATCTCTTTTACTCTATTTTATGTTTTTATTTTATTGCCAAACAGGGTGTATAGTACTTTTACTTATTTACGAAACAGGGTTACACTTTTTTTAATTTATTGGATGAAAGCATTTATTTCAAAGAACGGTTTATAGCAATAACTTTGGATCATCTTTTAGAATGTAATTATTGCTCCCAAAAATAATGTTCTTGTTAAGACATTTTCCAAAATATAACATTTTATGTATTCTTTTTGAAATGATATTGGAAAAATTTCCCAGTTATTTTTTTTAGTTAAATATATGAAACGAATGAGAAGATTTTACATTTTGTTTCCTATTTTATACTGCTTTCTAATCAGTATAAAAAAAATGATAAAACGAATTTGCTATTTCTTGCAAACTCTAAAACCGGCAGATAGGAATTTGATTTCTGACCTTGGAGGATCCTCGGGATCCGAAATATCGTAAGGTTACTGAGATCTACCACCCGAAACACCTCTAGACAACAATTTGCACGTTTCTACCACTTGTGTATCATGGTTTGGCCTCTACGTGATCTCTATCTGACCCTGAAAGACAGGTCAGAAGTCAAATTATGAATTTTTCATGGAGTTTTTTTTTTTTGGGGGGGGGGAATTTTCGGAAACGGATTACCCCCCGGGGGTAAATTTCAGAACTCTAGCATTTCTGCGACACAACATGGCTAGATTTATTCACTCACAATATCCATTCACTCACCCTATCATTCACTCACAATAGTTATTATATCATTCACTCACTTAATGATCATCACTCACAATAATCATCACTCACTTAATGATCATCACTCACTTAATGATCATCACTCACAATAATCATCACTCACTTAATGATCATCACTCACAATAGTTATTATATCATTCACTAACTTAATGATCATCACTCACAATAATCATCACTCACTTAATGATCATCACTCACAATAATCATCAGTCACTTAATAATCATCACTCACAATAGTTATTATATCATTTCACTTCATAATTATATCATTCATTCACATTCATTCACCCTATCATTCACACACAATAGTTTCTATGAGCTAGGTGTATATTATATAATTTTGAATTTAGACGACTCAAATTTCGAAGCAATATTAAAAGTGCAGTTTTTAAAATAACTATCTCGTTACAAATGAATTCTTCCATTGTTATTTGTAGTTAGACTTTTAGGTACGTAAATGGAATATAATGGTACCACAGATTGAGTATCTAGCAAAGATAGACTTCCATATATGCCCATTTTAGAACAAAATCGATACCAGCGCTTCTACCGAGCAATAACTGAGCCAACGTTGTTCCAAGAGCTTTTGCCATTTCGCTGGTAGCACGTTGCTTCGTTTCTACGCAAATCGTCTTTAGTTTACCTCGGTTTTCACACATTTTAGTACCCGGCAATTTCCGAGATGCTTGAGCGAAAAGTCCGAAATTTCATATGCAGGTTCCTCCTGTCTGACCCCTTTATTCATGTAAAAAAAAATCAATTCGTATCTTAATGTAATAATGTGTTTCGGAATGTGAAGTATCTAGCAACGCTTGGTGGCTTTCACGATTAGAAATTGCGAACAAATAAGCTAAGAATGCAGAACGTAAGAGAAATTCTCTTTATCCAAAATAAAGTTTTTTTTACATTATGAAAACTAGCGAGTTCATATTTTGACTACAAATCCTCAACAAATAAATAAACCTCCCCTCAAGCAGCTGCTTGCCACAGAGGTCTGAAAGGAGCCTGTCAGTTTAATTCGCCAGAATAGAAGGTCTGTGAGGATGGCGGGAAACATGCCTTATCCGGGGATCCAACCCAGGTCCCTTAGATCATAAGCCAAGAGCGCTAACCATCTACCAAATCTTCATGTTTCTTGTCCCTTTATCCTGTTCACTGGGGCGGGGGTGGCTCAGTCGGTAGCGCGCCAGGCTCGTAATCTGCAGTTCCCAGGTTCGAGTCCCAGCTGGGTCAGCGTTGAGATTTATCTCCGCAAAATTCACCGCCCTGCCCACGGTCAGTAGGAGACACCGATGGCTTGGAAAGGTCGCCGTCCGTCGGATGGGACGTTAAGCCGTGGCCCCGTGTGCGGGAGAGCCATACCCTGTGCACGTTAAAGAACACGCTGGATGACCTTGACGGGAGCCTACCATCTGTCTCCCAACTGTTGTTCCAGTGGGTCCCCTCCCCCAACCTTCTCTGAGCCTTCAGAGTCCATGTGACCTGGCCATTTAGCCCATGGTGTGCAAAAAAGTGCCGCTCAGAGGTAAAACAACCCAACTCAACTCAGGTACAGCTAGACTCAAACCTGCAGATTAGGAACCTGGCCTGGCGCTTTACCGACATTACTCGTATGTAGGAAAATATCTCCCCATTGCTTTGAAAACAGGAAATTTTCGTATACCGTATATCATCGTGCATTTTAGAAGATACCATTGATACATAACTTATTTTAATTGATCCATGGTCAGGGTATGATCTGGAGGGGAGGGGGGAGATCCCTCTTGAGAATAGTAGTAACCTGAATGGAGGCAGCTAAGATATGAAACATATATATGAGCATAGTATTCAATAACGTTTTTACTAACGGCCTAAACGGGGAGGGGGGGGAGAATTTTATACCGAAATAATTTAATTAATATAAAAATTAATATTAAATAATTTCCGGTTGCATCAAGTTTTTATTTTTTTATAGATCAGGGCCTTCACATGATTTTCGAGATAGAGCGAAAAGAGGCTTATGAATTTCCATTCAGTTTTGTAATGGAAGAAAAGATTTGTAAATGATCTAAAAGTCAAATGAATTCTAATGTGGTACGATATATTTTATGTCATAAGTGTAATTTGAGTTATAACTTGCCACAATTGGATTCGGAATTCCTCCTCCCATTTAATTAACGAAGACAAACGAAACGGGAATAAGCTTTTACTTTAAATTCAACATTTCCTTAAATTAACGGTATAAAGGAATTCCTCCTTTAAGAGGTTTTTAGGGAGGAGGGGAAGACGAATGATGTAACTGGCATAGCTTTTAATTCTATAGGGGATGACATTTCCTACGTCAAAACGTTTCGGTCAATATAAAAGCCATTGAGATCGCTCTCGTATTATAAAACAAATTCTTTTATTTTTTTTGGGGGGGAAGAGATGAAATATGATTGAGTGATGCCAAACCGACTTTCCACTATACAGGATAGTACTACATCTAATGGATGACATCACATGTCACATTCGTGTACTGAATGAGGACTAAAAGAAAACTGACAATAAAGCTGTGCAGCAGCGGAGAAGGAAGCTGTCGAAATTATCCGCATCACTCAATAGTCAGCTAACTCTGTCAGTTCGACCTTGTCTGGAAAGTGGAAACTTCGCGAATTTTGAGTCGTGCCAAGGAGTGATTGCCACTAAAAGTTTTTTTTTTTTGGGGGGGGGAGAGCGTCAGTTTATTTCAGACCAATATTTGCAGCCTGTACTACTCTTCATTTAATACTCTTCTACTTGAAATATAATTCGCTATGATCAGCCACCTCTTTCGATTCGGTTGTTTTACTTCTGATAGACATTCGTTCGCACACAATGTGAAAAATGGCCAGAGCACAGAGACCCCAAGGGCTCAGAGAAAGCTGGGGGAGAAGGATCTATTGGGCAACTGTTAGCAAAAAGACGATGCCTCCCATTAATTTTCATTGGCGTACACAATGTATGGCTGTCCTGTACACAGAGCCAGATCTTTACGTCCCACCCAATGGACGATGGCTTTTCCAAACTGGGGCGGGTGTGGCTCAGTCGGTAGCGCGCCAGGCTCGTAATCTGTAGTTCCCAGGTTCGAGTCCCAGCTGGATCTGCGTTGAGATTTATCTCCGCAAAATTCCTCGCCCTGCCCACGGTCAGTAGGTGACACCGATGGGCTTGGAAAGGCCGCCGTCCGTCGGATGGGACGTTAAGCCGTGGCCCCGTGTGCGGGAGAGCCATACCCTGTGCACGTTAAAGAACACGCTGGATGACCTTGACGGGAGGCTACCATCTGTCTCCCAACAGCTGTTCCAGTGGGTCCCCTCCCCCAACCTTCTCTGAGCCTTCGGGGTCCATGTGACCTGGCCATTTAGCCCATGGTGTGCAAAAAAGTGCCGCTCAGAGGTAAAACAACCCAACCCAACCCTGTACACGGAGCCAGATCTTTACGTCCCACCCAATGGACGATGGCTTTTCCAAACTGGGGCGGGTGTGGCTCAGTCGGTAGCGCGCGAGGCTCGTAATCTGTAGTTCCCAGCTGGGTCAGCGTTGAGATTTATCTCCGCAAAATTCCCCGCCCTGCCCACGGTCAGTAGGGGACACCGATGGGCTTGGAAAGGCCGCCGTCCGTCGGATGGGACGTTAAGCCGTGGCCCCGTGTGCGGGAGAGCCATACCCTGTGCACGTTAAAGAACACGCCGGATGGCCTTGACGGGAGGCTACCATCTGTCTCCCAACAGCTGTTCCAGTGGGTCCCCTCCCCCAACCTTCTCTGAGCCTTCGGGGTCCATGTGACCTGGCCATTTAGCCCATGGTGTGCAAAAAGTGCCGCTCAGAGGTAAAACAACCCAAAACAACTTTTCCAAACTCATCTGTGTATCTTTTCTGATGTATAGCAGGTCGGGGGTGGCCTAGTGAGAATGAATCTCAATGATGGCACAGATGTGGTTCTAATCCCGGGGATTGCAGATTCTGTCTGTCGAGCTACCAACTGGGCCAACCTCACGCCACCATTCATTGGGGAGATGCGGTATAACAACTGTATCCACAAAATGAGGAATCTGTCAACAACGATAATGTGAAGAGATATAGGCAGATACGATAAACGAAAGGATATAATTAATTTAGGATTTAAATTTAAATATTGAGATAGTTTTTTTACTTGCGGAGAAAATTTTGAAAAAAACAGGATTGCGCCAGTGGTTCGTGATCTACAAGAGACGTCAGAACAACGTTTCTTTTAAGAGCGATGAAACCACTTGGCTGGCCTGCCACGAATACAACTCTTATTGTAACGATATTTAAGTTTGCTATCAAGGTCCTGTACACAGTGGCATCATCTATCGTCGGCAAAGAAAGTTAGTTGGTACGAACGTTTCAGAAGTCGTTTCAGAAGAAGGCGTTTCAGATTTTTATTGTACGGTTATTTAAGTTTGCTTTGAACATGGAGGTAGTCCTCCGTGGTTTTGAAGATCCTGTAACAGTGGCACCATCTATCGTCGGCAAAGACAGTAGATTGGTACGAAAGTTTCAGAAGAAGGCGTTTCAGATTTTTATTCTACGGTTATTTAAGTGTGTTTTGAAGGTCCTGTGACAGTGGCACCATCTATCGTCGGCAAAGAAAGTTAGAAGGTACGTACGTTTCAGAAATCAGCAAAAATTTTCAGAAGTCAGCAAAAGATTTGAAAACATTTTTTTCACTTGATTTCTTTTTCGTAGAGGAGGATATACAGGGAGTCTAATCCTCCCCCTCACCTTTGATGACGTTAATAACCAGAATTTAGAAAAAATATAAAAAATATATTGCATGTTGAGAAAGAAAAAAGTGTTAAACATCACTAAAACAGCTGGAAACATTATATACTTGAATGGGTTCTAAAATCGATTCAGTAGCCTTTTTCCAAAGTTTTTTTCTCTTCGAAATATAAGTTAATTGATCGTTTGATATTGGTAATGTTAAAAAACACAGTGTGGAGATACCAAATTACTTTCCCACTTGCACCAAATATCACCCGATGACAGAGTGATAATACGTAGAGGTCATTTCTTGATGTGGATCAAAGGTACCAAGTTTCGAACTCTGGAAAAAACATGGATTATTCTTGGGATGTCCCTCGGATGAGGTATCTCCTTCCGCACTCATTGTTTCTATGGTGAATTTAGCAACAGGCTCCAGTCAGACCGCAGGGAAAAAAGTTCCTTGAGATACAATTAATTTTTTTATTTTGCATCTACCATTTCGAAGTTATTGGAGGAAGTAACATGTAAACAAATAGTTGGATATATAAAGCTAAACCCAAATGAGAATCGTATCCTGCGTGATGTAGTAAGGAATATGATCAGATATTAAATAACATCCTGGAATGATATTCCACTACCTTTCTTACGGAAAACATAATTAAATCCATATTTATTAATTTTAATTAACAATTCCTTGTAATCATAAGTAAATTGGTAAGCATATATGGACGGTGGTTATCTACAGTACAAAGAGACTTGAGTTCGTCCTCCAAACAAAGACATGAAGGTTTCATTTCACGTATTGTCCTTTCTGCAGAGGTCTCGCCTTTCTCACAGATCTTCTCAATGTGATATTGTACTGAAAGGCTCCTGACAATCTTTTGAAGCAAGCAGCTGCTTGAGGGGGCAGTTGGTTTTAATTATCAATCTATATTTAGTATATTAAATTGTGAGTGGATTGCATTTATGGAGAACATGTCATTATTTTACAGGGTGAAAAATGAGCAAAGAATGGAAAATTTACCAAGTCGTAAGAAAAGACTAGAAACAAGTTACTAGGCAAACCTTTAGATTTGTTAATATTGGAAGGCAAAAGATATTTCTTCCAAGCTCCGTAATCTAGATCAGATCTTAAAATATTAAAGATTTATTGTTGAAAAGTGAAATTCAGATAGATTAAAACGTGATCTTTAACTAATCTTCGGTGTATTTCTGTAATTTCTTTATGTGTACTGAGAATTTCACCTATTCCAATTTACTTTGAGGGGGAGCCTCTCCCATAGCTATGCCTATAACTGCAACTGTCATAAATACTTCTGAGGAGAAACATAACCGACGCTTCGTAATTATACAACTCAACTAGTGGGAGCAAAAGTGCGCAGGCGTTGAAAGTGGCCTACAACCCCGAGCGTTCAGTGTGCTGTGGTCATCAGTCAGGGTGCATTACAGAGGGAATGGAGAGCTTCGGTTAATCCGGCGGTCGATTAACTGTAGGTCGTTTAAGAGAGCTTCTACTCTAAAAAGATTAACAAGTTTTTCATTCGAGCAAAATTTTACATTAATTTAAAACTACTATAAATATTATTAGTTAAGTTTATTATAATAATTGGCGAGTTCTTCAGATAAATAATATAGTATATAATAGATACGAAAAGGTTCTAAGAAGTTGCTTGCGTTTGCAAGACCTGTTTATTCAAAATGTATTAATTGAAATTGGAATTCTTCCCAAACTTCGTATACATTTTTCTTTATATACTTTGCTCAACATTAAATCTGAAATAATATTTGAAAAGGATGGATACCATCCTCATTGTTGCTACTAATCCATTATGAAACATAATTACCTATATTTTTCGATTTCGTAATCCAACAGATATTTACTATAAAAACCTCATAAATTTTGTTGAAATTTCATACACTTGTAGCTCCCCTTCTGGAGGTAAAAATGCGCCTTTTTTAAGATTTCTTGCATGAATATTTTTAAAGGAATAGTATTTCAGAGGCTGCAAAAAACCAAAGAAATCATGCCATCCACTTCCATGTGGTTTCTATTTTCTCTTATAGTTACAACTATAAATATGATTTCATTTTAGAGGTCTTGATATAAGCTTTAAAATGAAGTACAGCAGAAGCACATTAATATAGTGAATACTTTCATGGACACAAACATTTAAGTTTGACATTGAATCCCAAAAACTCCATAAAATCGTACTTGTTTGTACATTTTCAATATTTGTTGAAAGTTCCAAGATCTATGATCATATTTTTAAAAAAAATGCAAAGATTGTGGTCGTAACTTTTTACTGTATACAAAACATACAATATCATCAATAACACATGATATCATAACATTCTCTATTAAGAGATGTGCTATGCCTGAGCACTTATTCAGAAATGAAAGCATAATATTTAAAATGATTATTAGACATAAAGATTAAAAAAATATGCTATATTAGATATTGCTTCAAACAACTAAAATAATAGATCACTTATAGCGTAGTATGTATAATTTGCTTTATAATTATTGTATATTTGCGTTTCTTTTTAATCTGTGATAACACTTCATGAAATTTTTTATTTTTGTAATAGATATTTATTTTTATTTTATACTTCTTTATGCTTTAATTAACCTATCATGTTCTTGAGAGGAATTCTGCTAACAAGACGTGAGGCTTGGAAAGATATTTTTGATATACATAACCATATTGTAACAAGAAATAAGCTGTTCGTGTTATTAAAATGCACCCATTTCAAAACGTTATTTATACGAATAAAACACTTATTACACAAACTTTCTTGCTCTAAAAGAAGTTGAATTTACACTTTTTGTTAACATCTCTTTGGCCTTGTGGAAATCAGATTAATTGTTTTGCTAATTATATATTGGATTGTTTTAATGATTTTACCAAAAACAAGTATAATTTGGCATATATTTCTGTAATCGATACAGGAATGAAACGGTGTACTTCAGTATATTGCAAACCGCTTTTTGATTGGCGAAACATTCCCTTTAACAATCCAGCTTCTTCAGAATATTCTTCATTTGTGAAATAAAGAAACTGCATTTCAAAAATATTATTTTTTGTCCAATCAAATAACTGTAAAAATATTTTAATTAATCGGTGTAGTAGTTAAGCTGTCCGGGGCAGATAGTCTTTTAACTGTTTTTACAAACACATCGAAAAATTAAATTGATTAAATAAAATATTGAGTTACATGAGGCTATGGTAACATGCAATTTTTCAGAAAATTATTCTTTAATGAAACGCCGTCATGTCATTGGGATAACGCGCAAACAACTATGTATCCAACTGGAGTATATTTTAAAGGTAGTTACGAACTGAAATGCAAAAGCTGTGTATTTATTTCAAAAACCCGATAACATAGCTCTACACCTGTTTGAAACAAAATTTATTTTATTTCTATTATCAGTGAAAATTCCAAACTTACCGAAATATATGACTTTTTGGACAGTTCAGCTGCTTAGTGCAAAATAGGAAAACGTTTAATAATCTCTGTTTCCAAGAAAAATTCGGAATGAAAGGAGGCTAGAATTTTTGTTTTTGCCGTTGCACACGGAAAGGATATTCCTACTGGTTGGGTAAACACACTAGCTGCTCGGGATTGCTCAAAAAGACCCTCAACAATGAAATTATGACACTATGCCAATTATTTGATTGGGCGAAATGTAATATTTTTCACATGCAGTTTTTTTATTTCACAATGAAGAGTATTGAGGAGAAGCTGGAAAAAGGAATAATCTTTAGTCAAAAAGCATTTTCCAATGCACAGAATTTGCATTGTTTTATTCCTGCATCGGCTCCAGAACTTTACACAAAAGTATACTCGTTTTGTGATAAAACAATTAAATAACTGATCGCCTAGCAAATTAATTAACCCGATTTGCAGAAGGCAAGATGAATGTTAACAGTCTAGCTCTTTGATCGTTCTTAAGTTTTGAGATATAAATAGTCTGAGATATATTGTTTCCGGTAACTAGTTACGACAGAAATTATAGACTGTAATACTAGATTCCCCCATCTGGTTACATTTTTTTTTAATCTCTGATCTCTTCATTTCCATGTTACGTTCCAGAGCAGCAGGGATTCCATTCTAGAATGCGAGAGATATTAGTGGCAACTAACTTTCAGTCGTTATTTCGTAAGTGTATCAAATAATTTTCCTGAATTACAATACAGACTCCTGTCCAAATTTAATTGATCATATCAATTAGTCTTTTTTTTGTTGAAATAATTTTATTATAAAATCCTCTTTCATAATTCTTATATTAGTTAATTTTAAGTTTTTATTTGTTTTTCCTATACCTAAGAAAAGATTATCTTAAATTACATGTGAAGTTTGTCGTAAAGTGATGGACACGGAAAAAAGTGAGGTGTTGAACAATTTACAAGAGTCTACGATAATACATTAGTGTTACTGTTACTGAGGGGCGGGGGTGGCTCAGTCGGTAGCGCGCCAGGCTGGTAATCTGTAGTTCCCAGGTTCGAGTCCCAGCTGGGTCAGCGTTGAGATTTATCTCCGCAAAATTCCCCGCCCTGCCCACGGTCAGTAGGGGACACCGATGGGCTTGGAAAGGCCGCCGTCCGTCGGGGACGTTAAGCCGTGGCCTCGTGTGCGGGAGAGACAGACCCTGTGCACGTTAAAGAACACGCTGGATGGCCTTGACGGGAGGCCACCATCTGTCTCCCAACAGCTGTTCCAGTGGGTCCCCTCCCCCAACCTTCTCTGAGCCTTCGGGGTCCATGTGACCTGGCCATTTAACCCAGGGTGTGCAAAAAAGTGCCGCTCAGAGGTAAAACAACCCAACCCAACTCTTTTACTCCCGAAACGAAATGTCTCCTTCCTTTCATGCCTGTAACACAGTTTAAATTAATAATGTTCTATGATCATAAATTCGATTTTAAACATTCAGGTATTATATATTTGTTTAATTATTTAAAATCTGCAGAATAAGTTAAAGGCATTTGTAACAGAGTGCATGCTGTTGTGGTATTATGTAAATTTTAAAATGCCCATCATTTGATTTTGGAAGATTTTCAACAACTGTAGTTTCACTAACTTGTTCCACTATGTAGTTTTTCCACATTTATTATTTTTCAACGCAGATCGTAGATCGTATAATCATATTCGATGTACCGGGTAATAATTTTACCCCTAACCATCTCCATCATAAAGATATGCCTATTTGGCATGAGTAAGAACAAAACACATACGTAAACCACCCTTAGGTGGGCCCCTAAGGGCAAACATAAGAAAAGCTAAAAAAAGCAGTAAAATTGTGTAAGAAACCTAAAAGGGGTAGGTCTCCTCAGAGAACGCTACCGATTTAGGCCTCTTGTACTTGTTCAAAACAGTATGATAGTAAAGAATCAGAGAAGAAATAATCTCATTGGGATTATTGCTTACAGCCTCAAAAAAACTTTTTGAGGTGCGTTTTATATGTGTATATATATATGGTCGATGCCCAGGTCTCTATGGAGTTGTCTGTTAGTGACAAACCGGGGGTTATCGACAGCAATTCTCAAAATCTTGTTTTGTAAGTCCTGAATCTTACGAATATTGTTGGGTGTAGTATTCGCCCATATGGGTGAAGCATAGAGAATCATAGAAGATGATCATATCATTGAGTAAAAGTTTATGATCAATCATTAAAATGGAATTTCTCCTAAAGAATGGGCCTAGTTAGCCCCTCAATGAATTGACTTTGGAGATTATATTATTTATATGATAGTCCCACTTTAACCTCTTATATATAACAACCCCAACATATTTGACTGAATCACTCCAATCAATGGGAATATCTTGTAAATGGAGGCAAGCGGGATTAATTTTCAACGTTTTCATCCATATTGGCGTAAAGACATAAAAGATTTGTTTTTATTCCTCTGTTTCGCATACATTTTAATATACTTTACCCATTTGTTTTATTAACAATTTACCTACCGTTAATTTTATTAAAGGTGAAGTTATATTAATATTACTGTAGTTTCAGTTTTTCAATTATTTTAATAATTTCTGGAAGAGTTTCTGCTGGAGTAGGAACCAAGTGAATTGTTTACAGCCATAATAGTCTGGATAAGTAACTGTCTCGTGCCTTTAATATCAGCCGCAGAATAATAAGATAGAATTTAAGCTTCCGACTTTTTGGAAATTAAATATGCCACGAATGGTGCAGTATGGAACTAATTTTACATGCCATGATTTTGTCCACAGCCACAGATAGCTAGAATCATTGTATATGGTCACTAGTGCCGCTAAACTGTCAGAGTTAAAGGAAAAGGTTTGAGAAAAACTGTCAGTGCTATCGCATAAGTCTCATAGTTAGTGTAACTGTCAAACGTCACAACTCTATACAGAGTAACACAAAAGTCGCATAAATTTTTCTTTTTTGCTACACTCTACACGTTTATGGCATATAACATGAAGATAAAAAAGTTCTTCAAAGTTATATAATAACAACATATTACAGAAGCTGCTGAAATGTTCAACACATGTTAATGCATACACCGAAGAGCCAAAACATTATGACCAGCGCGAATATATGCAAATCGAAGCAACTGCAGGTAAACGACGGTGCGTGTGAAGGTCATGAAACGGTATAAATAATACTTGCTGCTGAGCTCTGTTAATCAGTGTTATTCTTGTTCTTCAGATGGGAAAGGCAGCGGACCTGAGTGAGTTTAACAAAGGCCAAATTGTAATGGCCAGACGATTAGGTCAGAGCATTTCTGAGACAGCAAGGCTTGTGGGGTGCTCACAGTCAACCGTGGTTAGTACCTTCAGAAAGTGATCCGAGGAGGTAAAAATCACGAACCGCCAGCAAGGTGTAGGCCGACCATGGCTCATTGATGCTAGAGGTGAGCGAAGGATATCCCTTATGGTACGAGACAATAGAAGAAATATTGTGGCGCAACTCTCCCATGATTTGAATGTTGGTGACGGGAATAATGTGCCACAATACACAGTACATCGAACCCTGTTGAAAATGGGACTGCGTAGCCATTGGCTGCTCCGAGTGCCCATGTAAACTTCCGTTCACTATCGAAAGCGTTTAAAATGGGCACGTGATCATCAAAAATGGACCTTGAATGACTGGAAGAAGGTCATCTGGTCTTATTAATCTCGTTTCCTGTTGCACCATATGGACATCCGGGTACGTGTGTATTGTTTACTTGGGGAAGTGTTGGCACTAGGATGCACTGTGGGACAAAAAGAAGCCGATGGAGGAAGTGTAATACTTTGGACAAAGTTCTGCTGGGAACCCTGGGTCCAGTCATTCATGTGCAGGAAACTATGACGTCCATCACCTACCTAAACAGATCATGGACATCCTTTCATGGCAACATATATCCCTCTAGTAGTGCCTTCTTTCACCAGGATAATGCGACACGCCACACTTCCCGATTTGTTCGAGAATGGTTCATGGAACATAGGGAAGACATCCAGGAATTGCCATCGCCTCCAATTTTCCCAGACATCAATCCAATTGAGCATCTATGGTTTGTGTTGGAACAGCATATGCGAACTGCGGCGGCTCAACCACGTAACTTACAAGAGTTAAAGGATCTCTGGTAACATGTTGGTACCAGATACCACAAGACATCTTTAGAAATCTTGTAGCGTAGTTATCCATGCCTCGCCGGGTAAGACCAGTTTTGGCGGCACAGAGGACCAACATCATATTTCACAGGTGATCATAATGTTGTAGCTCTTCGGTGTATGTTCAGTCGAAATATAAAAAAAGTCATGAAATATCTTATATAATGCCCTTGATAAAACCTGCAACATTAGTTGCCTTTCAACTACTCTAATAAGCACAATAGTTATTTTGAAAGCCATGTAGTTGAGAGAACCTCATAGGTAGCGCTGTGAATTTTTACCAGAAAAATTCTGATTTTGCCAAATGAACCTCCATCGAAAGCTGAGTTTGGGACCTTGTGCTTATACTAAGGCATAGACCAAGGCATAGGATCTCTTCCTCCAAACAATTTTTCAGAGAGATTACGAATATAATGGGCCAACACATTTATCACCAAGATCGGTCTCAGAATTCACGACGTTAAAAGCATTGTCGAATCTGGAGGAGGGGAATGATCAGGTCTCCTCCCCATGAAGAATATTATTAACCGGAATGGAGACAAAAATATACCAGAATATATAGAACTAATATACAAAAATGGAGAGAAAAATACGGTACTATACAGCATGTATATATTTATATATAGTACCGCATTTTTCAAGAAAATTTGTTAAAGAGCATTAAAGGAGAGAAAACCTTTCTACCAGACCGGTGCTCCGGTTCATTTAGAATTCATCTGGACCCCACCCCCTTCCCCGCTTCCCCAAATTTTTACATCACTCCTCCCCCCTCCCCCGCTTTATTTTTTTTCCTAGATCCAGGACTGTTTAAAAGAGTCGTTAGTCCTTAAGTTTAAGTGAAAGAAAAATATAAGGAAACTTTGGGTTGTTTCACCTCTGAGCGGCACTTTTTTGCACACCATGGGCTAAATGGCCAGGTCACAGGGACCCCGAAGGCTCAGAGAAGGTTGGGGGAGGGAACCCACTGGAACAGCAGTTGGGAGACAGCTGGTTGCCTCCCGTCAAAGCCATTGAGCGTGTTCTTTAACGTACACAGGGTATGACTCTCCCGCACACGGGGCCACGGCTTAACGTCCCATCCGACGGACGGCGGCCTTTCCAAGCCCATCGGTGTCCCCTACTGACCGTGGGCAGGGCGGGGAATTTTTGCGGAGATAAATCTCAACGCTGACCCAGCTGGGACCGAACCTGGGAACTACAGATTACCAGCCTGGCGCGCTACCGACTGAGCACCCCCGTCCCCATATAAGGAAACGAATTATTATCCAGTAATGGTTATAAAAAAAAAAATCAATGGTCCTTACTCTCTTTTAGTCTATGTAATCTCTTTATTAGTTGATGCTTTGCATGATATCCCTGCGAAGGAAAAATTTCTTTGTTGGCGATAGTTCATATTTTAAACTTCCTGTTATTACATTTAACAATGTCTCTGCGTATTTTGGCGATATACGTGTAAATTAAAAAGGCCACGTGAAAACATCATACTACACTTGTGTCAGTGTAGTAAGAAATATCATGATATGCTCTACAGAAATGCGGTCATGTAGCGAGTTCATTAAACTAAAGAATTTGACTTTTTTCTTTAAGGAATATTTTAAAAATCTCCCCATATTGGACGAATCCCATTTTGACACTTAGAACTGCCGCAATATATATTTAGTATTACGTAAATACCGTATAATAGCATCACTTACCTAGTCAGAAACGATATTTCAGTTTCAACTGACAGAAGAACTTTCTGGAATTGTATTCATTTTCGACATATTTATGAATTAAAATTTTATTGATTATTGAAATATTTTATCCAAAGTAGTTACTGGGAACTTTAAGATTTTTTATATAATTGAAATGTTATACGCGTTTCTTTCAGAAGCGAAGGGGATATTTTTTTTTACAAATTACAAATGTTTTCACTTGGTACATATGTATATGTATATAAAATTAATTCATTAATGATTTTTATTATATAGTTTATCATACCTGTTGTATCCTAATTTACCATTACGTGAAATTATCAAAATATTATATTGCTCCCATATTTTTCACACAGCTTTCCGTCGTGCATTCCGTATTGCGCTGAAAAATTCGTCTCGACCAGTAACAAACTGGTCGGAATTTAAAACTAGTTTTTTATTTAAAACTAGTATTATTTTTACCCTTGCACTGTTCCAGGAGGGGGGATTAACAGAGCCTATTAAATTTCAACGAGAATCTTGCTATTCATACTAGACAAGTGAACTTCTACACAAGAGGACTTTGGACTCCGATATAGGTATTTGGTGCTTCTACCAACTCGTTTTCTGTAGAAATGAATTTAGTTGTTCTAAAAATAAATCTGTTTCAAATATAACTTGAGATTTTAAGAAATCAAACACAAACACTGCTGCTCTTCGGGATTTAAGTTAGTGTAATGCATGAATATGATTCGTACAGAGTTGCGTAGTTTTACATTTGATTGAATTAGTATTATTGCCAGTAGTAGAAATTCTGTAGGACCTGGCTCCGAAGACAAACTAGCTCTAGAAAAATTAAAGAAAAATTAAGTTAGACTACCGTCTGCTTTGGTTGTAACAGTGGTATTTAAATTGGTTGTCTGTAATGTCTTAAAGAGAATTTATTCGTTGCTATAATATATTCCAGAAAATCGGTAATGTCGTAAAGATTGATTTGGTATCGGTGGTTTCAAGTGTGGCCTTGCTAAAAGCTGCGTTGAGACATCATCATATCAGAATAATTCAATCAGAGACAACTAGACGAAATGACGCCAATTCGTCAACAAGACACTTCCTTTCCGCAGTTAAGAAAACAACCGAGACTAAATAATCTAATCACTTGGCTTTATTAACGATTTTCTGGAAAAACTGTTTAAATGTCTATTCTTGTCATTGCATACAACGAACACAATTTACAGAATGCCTTTCACAACATTATAACTCAAGGAACTATATTTTTGTGCCACATTATATCATATCGATGCGCCATTAACTTCAAAACATTACACAGATACGTAGTTACACATCAAATTATCGGTATTCGACAGCGATAACGAATTGGTTAAAATATTCCAAATTCCATAACTAATGATAACCCATACAAGGATCTTTTTTCATCCAAGTTTACCTCTCTGAAATATACGTAATTACTACAATTCAAACATACGGAAACAATCTTGAAAACATCAGTAAGCTATCCTAAACAAATTACATTGCTGCCTTCCGTTTGGAATATTTCAAATGTGAGTTATATTTAATATAATAGAAGATGAAAGATTAATTCAATAAAGATATATATTTTACTGCATTTTATCTCTGCCCCAATTACTGATATAATATTATGAAAAATCGCCTATTTGAATTCTTATGCAAGGATGAAATTGATTCTTTAAAGATTGGAAACTATACCCAAGAGTATAAGTTAAGGTTATTGTTATTGGCTCTCCGCCAAAACGAGTTGTTCTTAAAATTTTAATTAATTTAACTGTCATATATACCGAAGAGCCAAAACATTATTACCAGCGCGAATATATGCAAATCGAAGCAACTGCAGGTAAACGACGACTGTGTGAAGGTCATGAAACGGTATAAATAACATCTGATACTGAGCTCTGTTAATGAGTATTATTCTTCTTCTTCAGAAGGGAAAGGCAGCGGAATTAAGTGGTTTGACAAAGGCCAAATTGTAATGGCTCAGAGCATTTCCGAGATGGCAAGGCTTGTGGGGTGCTCACGGTCAGCCGTGGTTAGTACTTTCAAAATGTGGTCCGAGGAAGGAAAAACCATGAACCGCCGGCAATGTGTGGACCGACCATGGCTCATCGATGCTAGAGGTGAGCGAAGGTTATCGCTATGGTACGAGCCAACAGAAGGGATACTGTGGCCCAACTCGTCCGTAATTTGAAAGCTGGTGACGGAAGTAATGTGTCATTACACACAGTACATCGAACCCTGCTGAAAATGGTGGCCTCTCCGAGTGCCAATGCTAACTTCAGTTCGCCGTCGAAAGCGCCTACAAATGGGCATGCGAGCATTAAAATTGGACCTTGAATGATTGGAAGAAGGTCGTCTGATCCGATGAATGTACAATGGGTTTTTTTTTTATATTTATCATAAGTTTTTTTTCTTAATTGCTTTAGGTCAGAAGTATGTAACTAGCCTCTCCCAGAGGAGTGTAAATTTAAAGAAATAAATTGATAATGAAAAAAAAAATCCTTTTTGCAACAAAATCAAACAAATCGATATAATACAATCTTACATATCAGTGCATTCCCAAATTATACGAAGGAATTTGACCAACTAGTACTATTTAAGTTAAAAAAAATTTTGATGTAAATACAAAATTTGCATGATACTGATAAGTTGCAAACACACATTTGATGATTGATGTTGGGTTGGATTCATCTTATTACATATACATATAAGTAAACTAAGCATTAAGTGCCTAATTTAAATATTTAAACTCAACTACTACTTTTCTCAGTATTTAGCGTTTATTACCTAAACAGCAATTCACTTTGAAATTTCTATCACACTCACTGGCATTACAATTAGGTGCGGTACTCGTATTCTTTTCAACAGCCAATATGATACAGACTGGAGCGCCATTTCTTTCTTCAAGCAAACGTATCAATTAGCCACCAACATCGTTTTATTTTTAGCTATTTCTTAAAATGTTAACACATAATTTCCGGAACACAAAAATCGCAGTGTCGTTTAAATTACACAAAATACCGTACAAATATTTTTTAAAAGTAAACTTCGCTATTATAGTACATATCGTTTTAGATAGTTCTTGAGAAGCCATGTTGGAGGTGACTCCTTCACACTATCGTTATTAAAATAACTTTAAATTTCCTGCTGCATAGTAATACTCTTACTAATGTTGACTGATTTGACAACATACAGACATTATGTACACTAATGTATATTACATATTACTAATGTATATTACACATATTTTAATGCATAGTAAAATATTACCCGAAGGCACCTGTAATGATTCCTCCTCCATCACATATTAATAGATGATGAATTTCCAATAATCACATAGTGGTAGCGCTGTAATGAATGATACGATCTCTACGTATTTTAACTATTGTGGGCCCATTTCACAACTGCCCAGCCCTACCTTTAACTACGGTTATAGGAGGTGAGTTATAGGACGGTTATAGGAGGTGACACGGTTATAGGAGGTGACACGGTTATAGGAGGTTATAGGAGGTGAGGCCAAAGGTTGGCATTAGTGTGGTAAATGATGGAAATTTCTGGGCACACTTTAAATTTGTTCCGTAATATCTCGTGCTTATAATTAAGGTGACGCAAGACAGTTTCGAGTGTATTACTTCACTAAATTCTTATTGAAATGAAACAAAACGAGCAAGATATTTTCGAAAAGAAATATTCCGTGTAAAATATTATTTTTATTGTTTATTCCAATTGAAAATTTAATGTTTTAGTACGTATATTGCTGAAATATTGGTGGGGAGCCGAACCCTAATGAAGAGCTGCCCCGTATACAGTCGCTCAAAAAATATCCGAATACTATGGTGATTCAAGAATTCAGAAAAAATATCTGGCAATGATTTTTTTAGAAACTAGTGATCTGGCAACCTTCGTGTACTGTACACGAAGGTTGCCAGATCACTAATTTCTAAAACAAATCGTTGCCAGATATTTTTTCTGAGTTCTGTAATCAACCATAGTGTTCGGATATTTTTCGAGCGACTGTAGGTGGTCATATTATTTTGATACTAGATCGTGTGGGCTCACTCACGGAAATATTGAGCGTGTGCAGTTACCGTTCACAGCAAACTGGAGCGTGTGCAGTTACTGCACACGCTCCAGTTTGCTGTGAACGGTAACTGGAGCGTGTACAGTTGCTGTACACGCTCCAGATATTTTTCCTGAATTCTGTAATCACGTGACACGAAGGTTGCCAGATCACTAATTTCTAAAACAAATCGTTGCCAGATATTTTTTCTGAGTTCTGTAATCAACCATAGTGTTCGGATATTTTTCGAGCGACTGTAGGTGGTCATATTATTTTGATACTAGATCGTGTGGGCTCACTCACGGAAATATTGAGCGTGTGCAGTTACCGTTCACAGCAAACTGGAGCGTGTGCAGTTACTGCACACGCTCCAGTTTGCTGTGAACGGTAACTGGAGCGTGTACAGTTGCTGTACACGCTCCAGATATTTTTCCTGAATTCTGTAATCACGTGACACGAAGGTTGCCAGATCACTAATTTCTAAAACAAATCGTTGCCAGATATTTTTTCTGAGTTCTGTAATCAACCATAGTGTTCGGATATTTTTCGAGCGACTGTAGGTGGTCATATTATTTTGATACTAGATCGTGTGGGCTCACTCACGGAAATATTGAGCGTGTGCAGTTACCGTTCACAGCAAACTGGAGCGTGTGCAGTTACTGCACACGCTCCAGTTTGCTGTGAACGGTAACTGGAGCGTGTACAGTTGCTGTACACGCTCCAGATATTTTTCCTGAATTCTGTAATCACGTGACACGAAGGTTGCCAGATCACTAATTTCTAAAACAAATCGTTGCCAGATATTTTTTCTGAGTTCTGTAATCAACCATAGTGTTCGGATATTTTTCGAGCGACTGTAGGTGGTCATATTATTTTGATACTAGATCGTGTGGGCTCACTCACGGAAATATTGAGCGTGTGCAGTTACCGTTCACAGCAAACTGGAGCGTGTGCAGTTACTGCACACGCTCCAGTTTGCTGTGAACGGTAACTGGAGCGTGTACAGTTGCTGTACACGCTCCAGATATTTTTCCTGAATTCTGTAATCACGTGACACGAAGGTTGCCAGATCACTAATTTCTAAAACAAATCGTTGCCAGATATTTTTTCTGAATTCTGTAATCAACCATAGTGTTCGGATATTTTTTTAAGCGACTGTACACGTTTCTCTGATAAATTGGTTTCAACAAAGCGTTGGTCACGAAATATAGATTTAATCTTCTTCATTTGGTTTCTAGATGATGCATTCTATTTTTATTAGCACTTAATACTAATAATTAGGGGCTTTACGAATTTCAACAGCAAAACGAAACTAAAACCAATAATGGTTAAAGTGGTGTGCACAGCGAAAACGACACAGACACGGAAGCTCATTATAAACCAAGTTTTAATCGACGGTTGAGGAAACGTCAATAAAGGGAACTGAAAGTGAAATTTCCTAACGTATCATATGTTTAAAAGTTCCATATGTACAATTTGATTCATATCAGTTAGATAATCCGTACTCCAGGTAAGCAAGGCAAGTACTTAAACGGCAACAAAAATGCGATTTGTTTGACTTTAACGGCTTAGTAGGAAAATGATTCAAGAAATCTTCAGAAGAAATAAACTTCTTAATTTAAATAAAATATTAATATGAATAAATTCATATCTCTATTTGCATAATTTCAGTCTGATATTATATAGATACGGCTTCAGATTTTTTCCACTCCCAAACGCGGGCTGCTTTAACTGATCGATACGGTAAAAAAATACGAAGAAATTATTTACGCCAAATTAAACATTTTGTGAAAGTAAAAGATATATTTATTAATAAGATGGAACTTGGGTAAATTCAGGCCACGTGGTTTCTAAAGAGTGGCAGTCGATGCAATGAAGAAAGATTTTGAAAATATATTTGTTGACTTTGCAGTTCTGACGATACCGTAGGCAATGTATTCGACGATAACGATTTTCAGCCAATCGCAGACTGAAATAGCATTTTCACTTTAAAGTTAAATTTGTTCAGATGGTTCCATCTATAACGATTTTACCATTTCACATTTGTTCATAAATCTTCACATAATTAAACACTCGACGTTTATTTAGTACTGGAAATACAAGGATTTACGCGTTTAATTAAGCTTACTTTATTGGGTACACATGAAATCCGTCGTTGCAAATCGCGCGACATGCACTCTTCAGCCATGTGAGATAGCGACATTCAGTACATGATAGTAGTTCGCTTTCTTATGTGTTTCTATCATAATAATGAATGCTTGAATGTAAAGCAGGCATGTCAAACTCGTTAACCACCGAGGGCCATATTAAGTATTATATATTAAATCGCGGGCCTCAAAACAAAAGAAAAAAAAATGGAATGATCATGAAATGATCGGGCATTTCAGGATATGAGCAATTCTACGATCTGGCGGGCCGCAGAACAGTTCCCGGCGGACCTCATGCGGCCCGCGGGCCGCGTGTTTGACATGCCTGATTTACAGGAAAATGTCACTAGAGAAAAATTGAAGAGGTGCAATTTTTCTGTTTTGTCATCAATGTAGTATATTACAAAGTGTATGTTAGACACACCAGACAATACCGACTCTTAATTTAAATAAAATATTAATATGAATAAATTCATATCTCTATTTGCATAATTTCAGTGTGACATTATATAGATACGGCTTCAGATTTTTTCCACTCTCAAACGCGGGCTGCTTTAACTGATCGATAGGGTAAAAAATTACGAAGAAATACGATGACTTATTACACCTCAGACTATAATCCCTGCTATTCGAGCAGTATATCATTCAATAATGGCAGCTGGATAAGAGCTTGACCGTATAATATCCATATGTATGTAAGGCGATGATAGGACCCCTACACAAAACCGGAATTGTTACTAAAAATGACACAACACCATTCTTCATCCCAAGTTGTTCGAGGTTGGCACCACTGCAGATAATGTTGATGATGGAGCTCGACATGTCTGGTGGAAGGTAACGCAATGGACATATTCACAATGCAACTCTGTCTCTGAAAGTCATCACATATATGCAACTCTGCCTCTGAAAGCAGAAACACAACACAAAAATGGTTCGTCACGATAATGGTTGTTCACGATATGGGTTGATGCAAGGCTGGTGAACCACTGTGCTGATGGTGGTTAGTGTCATTGTTGGTACGGTAGATGTCTGTCACATAATCAATCGATCCTTCTGATGTAGTCATACACAGTGTACCATATTCTTGCTGATTACTATGTGTGGCTTGTCAAAACCGGTAATGCCAATCAAATGACTGACATATGGTTGTGGTCAATATATTTTCAACACACTGGTTTGACCACCCTAAATTATGTAGTCTGATGATCCATCTTCTCCCAAATAACGTAAGCTGGTGATATGGTTGATGTACGCATTGTCTTCGTACACTGCATATAGTGCTACGTAAAAGAGAGTGCAGAAAATATCTTTGTGGGGCTCGGCCAGTTGTAACATGTAGTGCCAACCGTAACGATATTTACCGTTCTTAGCGATGCAATTATCAGGCATTATAATTATATAAGGGTAATTTAGCGAAATTTGTATACAGATTGCGCCAAGCATCGATCAGATGTAAAGTTTCATTGCTAAGAAATTTAGTCCCAACGTACAGAGACCTTCCAGAACATTTGAGTAATTTAAGTGTGCATAGTGATTTTAAAAGTTGCAAATATTTGTAGTACTTTTCTTAATAATTCTTCTGGGACAAAATATTGTTTAGCACTAAAAGTAAATAAACCGAAATTAGTTATGAAATTATTAGACAAAATTATCCGATAATTGTCAGTTACAAGACATAGAGTTTCAATTATGGTTAATGTCACTGTTGTTACGGTAATAAATGCTTAGAGAAAATCACCTTCATGCCATTCTAGAGCAGGTAGGGTTGGGTTTTTTTCTACTTCGCTGCACTTTTATGGAAACTCTGGGCAAAATCGCCAGATTCCAACGATTCCAAGTGCTCAGAGTTGATTAGAGGAAGATGGCAAACTCTACAGATATTAGAATACATATGAAATTGTTTCTCAAAGTCATCCGTTATATTCAGAAGAGATTAGCAGATAAAATCGTTAATATGATGGAATGGCTAGAGAGCATCCGTATCTTAATGCTATCGAGTGTTCTCAACAGTTTTCCATGTCTCCACAGAATGGTTCTGTATTGCCTTGAATTCAAGCTTTACGAGGTGAGACCTAGGGTCTGACATTGTTTACATAGATCATTCCTGGAAATTAATTGTCAATGTCGCACATCCTGTGGCTCACCCTACACGCTGAACTATGGCTGTGAAAAATGGAGAATGAACACTTGCAAAAAAGCTGTTTGCGTTGACAGCTAAGAAAAGAGGAGTTTTTCTTTTATCCAGATGACTCCTTTGAAAGATTCAAACCCGAGAGAGACCTTCAAATAAGTGCGAATTGTTAGAGGCTTTCCTATTTTCCTTTAAATTATATTAATGATATGGGCTCTGCTTTTGCGGTTTATGAGTCCAACTAAGGGAAAACTATTTATATAATACCATAACTTGACAGTGCAGTAAAAAATAATTGATTTTCGTATGTGTGTGTGTATACATATATAAACTGTTTCATATTAACCAAAATTCGAATTATATATCGGCACTTCATTAAACAGATTTGGGTCTGGATTTGTCTGTGGTAAGCCGAAAATAGAAAGGAAATCCAACAACGCATAAAGTCAAAATAGTCAAAGATATCCGAAAAGTTATAGTGGCGAATCCTGAGATGGAATAAGATTTTTTGGTTTTCTTTCGAGCGCGGTATGGCCACAATGACATACAGCAGGAGCCGAAAGACTTTAGCATGTCTACCTTTAAGGTTCAGAACCCGAAAATTTTGTCAAATCGTAGAGAGCAGAAACGACTGCTGCCTCCAATAGAATAGTGTGTCTATTGGTAAGTCATACTACAGATGGAAAATGGAGTAGTAAGTTTGAAATGGAAAAATATACCAATAGACGGACGTTTCGCGTCAAACGCTTCTCAAGGTGTACTAGGTAACTGTTGAATTCTGATACATAGAAAAAATGAAATTGTAAGAAATCTTGTAAAATTTCAGATTTTTGTTTCTATTTCCGGCAGCCTTTGGTCACCTAATGTAAAAGCCCAAAAAAGCAAAACGAAAATAAGAAAAAGTTATTTTCTTTTACAAAATAGCTAAAAAAGTTTTAAAAAAATTTAAACAAGGAAGTGACAATTGACTGGACAAATAAGAATTTTCATTTTTCGTCATTTGTCGCGTTTCAAACTTATTTGCAGAGCGCTAAAATGCTCCTGCACGTACCAGCATTTATGATAAATGTATGTAACTGATAAATTTTGAAAACAATTTAACCACCAGTAGAATTATATAATAAATTATTACAAGAGCACTAGGTTCAGTTTGTTGCTAACTGCTGTTAAGAGTATTACAAATCTATCATGAATGGATGAACCATCGGATTCATTCGAAAATATGATATATAGTGGTATGTAGTGAGAGTTTAACACAATTTCTATCGTTCAATTCAAATCAAAGAACTCAAATTTTCCGTAAATATTAATGAAAGAGTGGATTAATGTCTCTATAGACAGAGCTAAAATGCAATCACATATGCTATCATTTGCTTAAATTACTCTTATTCACCTATAAAAAAGGATCCGATGTCCATTAAGTCGGTAGTGTGCTGACTTCATAATTTGGTGTTCCTTTGATAGAGTCCCCGCTGTGCCAATGTCGAAATTTCCTTTACTAACACCTGTTCTTCCCTCAGTTCGAAAGGAGACACGATTGCTTGTAAAGGCTGCTTTCATCGGATAGCTCATTAAGTTCATCGTATGCAGGAAAGTCATAACATATGCTTAGTAAAACCACCCATAATAATCTTGGCGACATAATTTCATCCGTCTCTAACTATTGTCCAGTGGGTTCCCTTTGTCAATACAGCCTCTGAATCTTTGGGTTCCTTGTGATTTGGCTATTTACTACATCTTGTGCCTAAAAGTATTTTTCAGAGACAAACAACCAACTCAGTCCAGATGTAAAGCGAATTGAAATATTTAATGAAATATTAATAAAATCTATTAATGTTTTATATTAATGAAACTCTTAATACAATTTTTAGTTTAAAAATATTAATAGGAAGCTAAAGTATTCAAATTAAAAAAATGAAAATACCTCGTTTGAAAAATGCCAAAGCATTGCCAGCATTACCAATTAATATTGCAATTTTAATTTTTATCACAATAATGTTAGTGCAAAACTCATGCCAGTCTCTTAATTTGCATTTCTTTGATTCGAATCCCTCCTTTGCCCGACTTAATATTTATCTCTGCTAAACCCCCACCCTACCTTCGGTCAAAAAGGAAACCTCAATAGACTTGTAAAGGCTGACCTAAGTCGGATGAGACTTAAAGTCACGATCTCATGCGTTGGAGAGTCTTACCTTGTGCAAACTAAAATACACCCTAGATGGCCATGACGGGAGATTTCCATATGTTACCTAATAGCTAGCCAGTGAGTCTTCATACCTTCTCTGACTCCTTGTGGTCCTTGTGACCTGGACAGTAAGGTACAGTAAGGACAGCTCAGAGGTAAAACAATCTAACCCGCTAAGCCTAAATTTTGCTCTAACGTCCTGCTTTCACGATAGTATTTGTCTTCCTAAAAGTATAATCATAACAATCTATTGCATTTGATCAAAAACTGAGTGTGCCCAAATAACATGTCTCGTTAGCTGTGATACAAATTGGTTTCTCCTCTCTATTTAAATCTGTTACAAAAATATTGAACTTTCTAAGGCTTTCTTAAGGGAAAGGGAAGGTTCCGTTTAATTTTAAGGTATTTTATGCATATTCAAATCAGAGTTTTCTACTTAAGGTTATAAAGCTACATTCCTAACTAAATTCTTACACAGTAAAAATATAAATCTTACGTTAATAAAAAATTTGTAGTTTCCATATGCTCTTATTCAAACCATTCTTTTGCGTTTATTGATAGTATACGTTAGCTGTTTCCCTATCTTCGGATATTGCACGTGAATAGCGTTTTGCATCCGCATAACATTTGGCAGTTCATTATGAGTGCCCCCAGAACGGTACTCATGAGCAACATTTGAGGACAGAGGAATTGCCAATGGAACTTACTCATAGAGGTCAGCATGTACACCCAAAGAAACAGCTGCCAAACTATCACACAAACATTACTATAGGTGTCACTTTTAATGATATTAGATGGTTGAGAATATTGCTCTCCCTTCTATCGAATAGTTTTCTACCCTGACTCACTCTACAGGTAAAATCTAGATTCATCTGTAAACAACACACATTTCCACTGTGCTTGAGCCAACAAGATACTGTTCATATCAATTCAGTTCTTCTTTTCCGCAACATGACTAAGCGGAATGCATTGTGAAATCAGCAATGCAAGTTAAGGAATTTTCATTTCCTGCTTTTGGAAATGGGAGAAAAGTTTCGTATCGAGTTCCTAAAAAAACTTCCGTTTATAATTTTTCTGTCTGTTGTAGAACGAAAAAGTGTTTTAAAATTATCGTAACCCTTGAATATAATATCATGAATACAGTTCTAAAAAGTAACATTTTTCATTTCGGATGCAGACTTTTCGCTTCTTTAAATAAATTTTCACGAGAATCAGCTAGAAAATGCCTTTCATAAGTAAACTTTATAATCCGTAACAGTTCAAAAACTTCACAGTGGAAGTTACTGTCAGATGACAGAGCAAGAGCGTGGCGCAGAGTATTCCTGGAATCACACACCGTTCCTTTAGCCATTTCAAAGGTGAGAGACTGCATCTAATGTTTCGAAGATGTTATGGGAATGATGCAGTTTTATACAGATATCAACCATTCTCTTTGTGGTACTGTGCACATATGTTTTCTTTATCTTGTAAGCCTTTCGTCACCTCGTGCATAAGTTCAAAGAAGAATACCAAGAGACATAATTTTTTCTGCAACGCAGTTAAAAGATAAAACATAAAGCAAAAGGTTAAGCAGGGTAATGGCAGTTTACTGAACAAAGAGAAATTTCAAAATTTGACTATTTGTCTCGTTTCAATATTTATTAGCAGAATATTCAAGTTTTTCTGTACGTAACAGTACCGATGAAACAAATATACAAGTGAAAATTTTGAAAAAATAATAAACAACCTGCAGAATTATGAAATAAATTAATATAAATAATATAGCTTCCGTTTAATCATTAATACATCAGAAAATAACACAGAACCTATCGAGAATCGATGAACCTTTCCGGATCATCTGCATATATTGAATGAAGTGATACCTAACTATACAATGAGAGATAAACATCATTTCACCCCTTTAGAAGTAAACCGAAACAAATTTTGCATAGATAGTAATAATAATTTTGCATAGATAGTATTTGGGGAAGGGAACCCGTTGGATAGCTGTCAAGAGACAGATGCAAGTCTCTCTTTAAGGATATCCAACGTGTTCTTTAACGTGCTCATAATATAATTCTCAACCGCACGGGATCACGGTTTAACGTTCCATCTGACAGACTGTAAACTTTCGAAGTCCATCTGTGCCCTCTACTGACTGAGGTTGAGGTGGGAGTTTTGTGGAGAAAAATCTCAACGTTGACCCAGATGGGTCTCGAACTTGGGAACAATGACGTTCAGTAAATAACGTAGCTCTAACTGACACAGATAACAGAGTATTCAATGTGAAGAGTTCTTTTGCACACAGTGCTGTTGATGTGTGCATGATGAGAGATTTATCACGAGTGACGTTGATGAATTAACGTTTAGATGGTCACGTCTAAGTAACCAACACCTGAGGGGTTCACCGCTCAGTCACTGGTGAAGTAAGACAAGCAGAAATATTCGCTTTTCATTCTTTGTGGCTTGAAAGCTGAATAGGTGACGATAATTCTTTGAACGTTATAGAGAACGGATTTATGCCTCTGACATGTGCAAGGTAAATGACCTCTTCATCTCTTAGAAAAGTTTGTCCGAGCCCTAAAGGTACAGAAGTAACTCTAGATGCTGCCGCCATTATCTTAGGACTTTTAATGTTGTCTTTTGTTTCGGCCATGTTCAGCATAAAGGCGAAGTAAAGTATCAATTTAAAACGACTTGTTTTAATAAACTATTTATAAAGCTTTAATGTCATTATTAAATTATAAGCTAACACAAAACTTAAAGTTTACTTAATGCAATAATTATCGGAAATATGAAGTTTAACTACGAGGAACTACAAAACAACGATAAACTTACAGAATTGCGCGGATCACCAAAAATAGACGACCGCACAGTCCTTACCAATTTGCATATCGCTGACACGAATTTGTAAACATCGATTTTAAAGGTTTATCACTTATATTGCCACTTGTATCTATTTTTTAAATTAATAATTACTTCTAAAATATTCAGCAACATTCTAATAAATTCATATAAGTATATTATCCATATTATCTTATTTTATATTATTTAAAATAAATATCTTAAAATTTGACTTTACACAAATTAAATCATTTAAAACTTTAAACTATTTATTTTCTCTAATTTTTTTTTCTTTCTCTTATATCTGTCTGGGCCCAGTGTATTGTGGTGGGTCTCACTGTGTTGTGTTGTTTTATATCTGAATAATATTTTATGCACATAACGGTCTAAATGGCCAACTCATAAGGATCACAATGGCTCAGAGTCTGGATAAAAGAAGGGGACCCACTGGGCAGTAGTTAAGAGACAGATGAAACTCTCTCGTCAAAATATCCTCTGGGATTTTAACCTACAGATTATGGTTCTCCTACACCCGATAGGCTTAATGGATTACCCGATTGACGGAGAGTTTACAAGTGATCGGTATCTCCTATCGAATTGAGGGTAGAACAAGAGTTAGCAAACTAAATTTCACTATAAGCATAATGAAGAGTCGAACAAAGGAACATCGAATTATGATTCTAGTGCCAGTGGCTGTCGAGAGCGGGGAAGAGGATAGTACAGGTAATAGTATCCCCAACAAAAAAGACTAAGAACAATCAGAGAGATTGGAAAAACCGAGAACTCTTGGCAAAATGTAAGGGAGTTGCAAAATTCGAAGCCACTTGGTAAAATACAGGAGAGTTGTGAAAATTGTGCCTTTGTTGTGCAATAAGGAAAGGTGAATAACAATAAACTTTCGGGCGGTTGTGGCTCAGGTGGTACCATGGGAGGCTCGTAATCTGCAAGCTCCCAGGTTCGAGTCCCATCTGGGCCAACGTTGAGATTTATCTCCACAAAACTCCCACCTCAACCTCAGTCAGTAGAGGGCACCGATGGGCTTGGAAAGTTTATAGTCTGTCAAATGGAACGTTAAACTGTGATCCCGTGTGGGTGAGAAACATAACATGAGCAAGTTAAAGAACACGTTGGATATTCTTAAAGGGAGACTTGCATCTGTCTCTCGACAGCTGTCCAACGGGTTCCCTTTCCCAAACATTTTCTGACTCTAGGTAATTTCACTATTTAGCCCACTGTGTGCCAAAATGTGCTTCTTGGAGATTAAGTATCCCAACCCTATAAGCCTTGCCTTCCTTAACTTTCTATTGAATAGATTTGTAAAATAATCCATCATTTCAGTGATGATATTACTATGTTAACATTATAGATTTTAAGAGACTGAATTATTCATTAATTATGCCTCTAATAGAAATGCAATAGATACATTTTCGTACATTAGTGATTTCATCTCAAAGATCTTAGAATTAAAGTTCTAAAATTATTCCATAATTGTATTCTTATACAGGTAAAATATATATATCACACAACTTGAGGTTAGAACATGGACCATGTGTAGCATATAGAGAGAGAGCATGGACAATATATAGGTGCGAGCTTGGTGAATTATTTTTCCGGGGAGTCGGTCTGTCGCACTTCAAGTTTAAAATAAACATTTGCTTATCATTATTACATTTTTCACTATAATTTATTATGTACACTGCCTGGTTAAATTATTATGAAGACAGCATCGTGAGCGAAGAACGATAAAACATGCCAATGTGTGCAAAATTTCTTACTGAGTTAGTATTCGATGTCACTACGAAGTTCTGTAAAAACCGTAATGGAAAGTGGAAAACAAAGTTTTGGTAGAAATAAATTTCAACTTTGGCTTTCGATACTAAGAACTCCAGATAACGATCCTGCCGCACTACCGACTGAGAAACCCCCATCCATAAACAAAGTGGAAAGTCGAACATATGAGCATCAAATTATGAGCCAGCGCCAGTGTTTCCCCCAAGGGGAAGGCAGAGTAAATTTTTTCCACTCCCTAAAAACAAAACAGACCAAAAAATGTTGAGAGAAGGAGTAAGGCATTACATTTGGACAGTTTCATTGATTTGGGGGTGCTTTGCACCTTGAAATTTGGGCGAAGGGAGAGGATTTCACCCTCATCCTACTCCCAAAAGTGCTTCCTAGATGGAAAAAAAATTGAAACAAAAATAGATGCTTCATGTTCATCACTGCAAATTGCCCATCGAATTTCACTACAGCATTGTTTTGAAGAATGGCCGAAACATTGACAATTGATGCAAATTTTAGGTCGATCGATAAATGTGACGGATGTTGAATTGCCAAGAGAATTTAATTTTTAAGGGACAGTCGAATGATAGTAGTTAGAACACTAGTTGAATGAACAACATTATTACCAGACCGCCATGTGAAACGGCGCAATTCTAACACTGAGTGATTGTCAAGTATCAGTTTATGCGATAATTCTTCAAATGTAATGGAGGTCTTTATATTTCGTAGCAAGAATTTAGCTACGTTATTCTTGCTTCGAGCTCAGTAAATAACGTAGCGTATATGTATGTTATTGGCTACGTTATTTTTGCTACGATTCCGCGTCTTGTGTTCTAGAGCCTCAGAAGTTTTGATTATTCGACTTAGACTCAATGTTGCTCCATTGAATGCGTTTTTGTTTCGTTGTCGCATTATGGACAATGACAACTGTCTCGCTTTATGGGAATCCTGAAACAACGGAACATTGATTATTATGTCCTAATATAGATCACACAAGAACTATTTTATTAACAAAATTACATCATAAGGGCCTTCAACAGTTTTCTCCATATTTCAGCATTAACATATCACTGTCGTTACCAATTTTGACACCTGCTCTTGAATTCTATATTCAAAACTCTCAGAGACTGAGGTTGTAGAAGTGACTGTGCTTTCTTTAATTATTAGCATTAATTGTGAACAATTTATCAGTGTAAAACCATTTTTGTACAGATTTTCTTTGGGATATACATATATAGCACGTCTTGGCTAAAAATCACATCGTCTTTAAACAAGAAGAGTAATTCATTTAATCAAGAGACCTGCATCTAGAAAAGCCTTCTATACATCAGGAAGAAATTCAATTATCTATTTATAATAATTTTAAATTTGATTAATGAAATCAATTACAGACACCACTCGACTTACGTACTTAATTGGGTTATTTTTATGTACGTAAGTCCGTTTTGGAAACAAGTCCAACTTCGGCCTTATAGTAACAAATACACATGCAGTGTAACTTATCGATATTATAACCCTCAACAAACTTCATCAGGCCTATATACAATATTGTTTACAACATTTAACGATCTGTAACTGAGTTAAAAGAGGCAGAAAAACATACAATGAATAATAATGTAAAGTACAGTATTTATTCAAAAGTAGTTTATTCTAATATCTGTAAAGAGTACTGTATAGCGTATAAAGATACATTATACAAGAACAAAAAGAAAGAGTTTAATTGTTCATATTATTGTCATTATTGACTAGTCGTGGTACCACCTGTGGATGTGGATGCCATACGTTCACGTCCACTTTCTTGAAACTGATGTATTTTAATCTGCACAGTTTTCTTCTTCTCTTTTCGTAGACTGGTTTGTTGCAGACAATGGCATTCTTCACACTTGCTGCCGCTTTGGTGAACCTCTCGGTGTTAAGATCTTTAACCTCGAAAGATGATAGTGCTTCTTTATTAAAGAAAAAGCTTCAGCTAGCTGCTTCAGGTGAAAGTTTTTTCAACAACTTCTACCTTTTCAGTGGCCTCCTACTGTTTATTTTTTTTTCAAGTTTGAAGAGATCTTAATTGGTCAGCTCTTCAGAGTGGCTTTCCAAAAATTGGTAAACACACTCTTTCCTCCATCTCGAGATCCAATTGTTTTCCGAGCTCCACCACGTTTTTTGCGACTGACTCTACCTCGTCAAATGTACGGAAGTCATGAGCAAAATGTGGGATGAGTTTCTTCCAGATCTCATTCATATCTTATGATGTTATCTCACACCAGGCAGCATCAATATTCTTGATTGTGTCATAGATGTTATATTCCTTCTAAAACTGCTCTAAGGTTCTCCTTTAATAGTGCTTCAATAAACCCCTCATCCAATGGTTGTAAGAAGTGGGTGGTATTGGGACATAACACTTTAATTTCATTAGAATGAAAATTATCCAAGCGAGGTGGATGGTCAGGAGCATTGTCCAATACTAACGAATGTTGAATGGAATGCTGTTTTCAGCACAGTACTGTTCTACTTGTAGTATGAAATACTTTTGTAACCACTTCTTGAAGATTTCGAGAGTAATCCAGACCTTAGAGTTAGAAATCTAGATAACTGGAAGTGAAACCTTGATAATACATTTGCGTGTGAAAACCCATGGATTTTCTGTGCTGTACAGCAACAGTGGTTTGAGTTTGCAATCACCGGCAACATTTCCCTCAGCAGTAGAGTTACCAGTCCTTTGCTTCCTTGTATCCCGGCATTTTCTTTCCTCCTTCATAATATACATGTGATTAGGCATTTCTTTCCAAAACAAGACAGTTTCGTCTATATTAAAAATATGTTCTCGCTTATAATCCTCATTAACAATAAGGGGCGGGGGTGGCTCAGTCGGTAGCGCGCCAGGCTCGTAATCTGTAGTTCCCAGGTTCGAGTCCCAGCTGGGTCAGCGTTGAGATTTATCTCCGCAAAATTCCCCGCCCTGCCCACGGTCAGTAGGGGACACCGATGGGCTTGGAAAGACCACCGTCCGTCGGATGGGACGTTAAGCCGTGGCCCCGTGTGCGAGAGAGACATACCCTGCGCACGTTAAAGAACACGCTGGATGGCCATGACGGGAGATTACCATCTGTCTCCCAACAGCTGTTCCAGTGGGTGCCCTCCCCCAACCTTCGCAGAGCCTTCGGGCTCCATGTGACCTGGTCATTTAGCCCATGGTGTGCAAAAAAGTGCCGCTCAGAGGTAAAAACAACCCAACCCAACCTCCACAGATTGGACTGAGATTTCCATTTAGGTTCAGAATCCCTAATCCAAGTTTCATCAATAGCGACAATTCGATGCAGCAAATCCCCCCTACAATGAATCTCTTTTGTTGCGATCTTATGCAACCATGGCAATTCCCGGTTCCGCTTGTACAGCACTACCTGGTTATGAAAAGCCATGACTGTCTAGAGCCGGGGGCAAGGAATACGCCCTATAGGCGCACCTCAACCCCAGCCTCACATGGCAGCAGTCCTATAGAAGGAAAGCTGACCACCGGAAGAAACCTTACTTTAATCTATTCCCCGGTTTGCAAATGTGCAAGGATATATAGATCCAAGCTCGATCGGCACCCGGGGTGGAGACTCTTAGTAAGACCCAGACTTTTTTGACGGCTGGTGCCTACAAGGCGGGCTCAGACCTTTCGGCGGAGCCGTCGAACAGACCACACAGGTCTCCTGAGAGGTGAGGTCTCCGACGCCGTCACCATCCGACCGGCAATCAAGCCGGCCAGCAGCATCTTCAACCTCGGTTGACCTTAGCCATGTCCAACCGGGGGACCAATCCGGTCGGCACAGTCTTCAGCCGGGTTGCTGGGCCCTAGGCCCCCCCACCACGACAAGGTGGTCCCCTATCGGTGGGGGGGAAATCCTCCCTACAGTAAAAATGTTTCCTCATAAAGTTTCAATCTGAATGTAGGACTGCTGATCTTCATGCCATACAATACCCGACACCTCTGCAAACGCCATTTTCCGCAACAGCTGTTCACGCAACATGCTACGATACAAACCACGTCACCTTCGTCTTTCTGCTCTTCCTGAATTTTCTTCATGTTACATCTACAACGACTGTGGTGATTTCTTCTTCCCTACTGGAGTATTGCTACTGTGTGCATTGGTAGGGCCCCCGGCCAGGCTCGTAATCTGTAGTTCACAGGTCGAGTCCCAGCTGGGTCAGCGTTGAGATTTATCTCCGCAAAATTCCCCGCCCTGCCCACGGTCAGTAGGGGACACCGATGGGCTTGGAAAGGCCGCCGTCCATCGGATGGGACGTTAAGCCGTGGACCCGTGTGCGGGAGAGCCATACCCTGTGCACGTTAAAGAACACGCTGGATGGCCTTGACGGGAGACTACCATCTGTCTCCCAACAGCTGTTCCAGTGGGTCTCCTCCCCCAACCTTCTCTGAGCCTTATGACCTGGCCATTTAGCCCATGGTGTGCAAAAAAGTGCCGCACAGAGGTAAAACAACCCAACTCAACCCAACGCAAGGATTTTCCTTCTGAATATAAAATTACCATCCGCAATAATTTACTTTTGCCGATGAAAGTACGACTCGCAAGGAATTTACATTTGCTTATAAAAGTAAATTTATTGTGGATTATACTGTGAATACAGTGGAGATAGATCGTAGATTTTATAGTGACAGAATGAAGTACCAGGCTGCTTAGCCAGCCTATACCTTCTACAACGGAATTATGCCAATGGCATTGATAAAATAATAGAGATAAACTAGTTAAAACTGGAGCTCGAAAGTTAATAGAAAGAGTTCTTGAGAAAGAAAACAGGAACTCAGTACAAGATATTCTTAGGTCTCTTGAAATTTTCTGGACAAGTATGATAATAAGAATACAGTGGAGTGAGTACAAAGTTTAATTTGACTAAAATATTTATAATTATATTCTGCAGTGTATTACAGGTAACTAAAATAATTATTTTAATAATATAAGGTATTAATATATAATCGTACGTTTTATTGGAAAATATGACTTTTATATCAAAAACATTGCATAGTAATAAAGAAGTTGTGAAAATATTTATAACTCTAATAATAGCAAATCTCTCTTTTATAATTGTAACAAATAATCATGCCTTTTACTGTAGAGGGAATCTGTAGTTCCCAGGTTCGAGTCCCAGCTGGGTCAGCGTTGAGATTTATCTCCGCAAAAATTCCCCGCCCTGCCCACGGTCAGTAGGGGACACCGATGGGCTTGGAAAGGCCGCCGTCCGTCGGATGGGACGTTAAGCCGTGGCGCCGTGTGCGGGAGAGACATACCCTGTGAACGTTAAAGAACACGCTGGATGGCCTTGACGGGAGGCTACCATCTGTCTCTCAACACCTGTTCCAGTGGGTCCCCTCCCCCAACCTTCTCTGAGCCTTCGGGGTCCATGTGACCTGGCCATTTAGCCCATGGTGTGCAAAAAGTGCCGCTCAGAGGTAAAATAACCCAACGCAAGGAACCTAAGGGCACAGTAAAGGGTGGGGGAAGTTGACTAGGAAAGAAAGGCCACTTCTATACACCAAAGCCGGACAGCCGTTGAGCAAAAGAAGGGAGAAATCGAATATATTAAATCAGCATAAAAATTAACTCAATTTAATTTGTCTAAAATTTGATTGAGATCTTTTTGCTTTAAACTAAGTAAAACGAAACCGTTTAGTGATTATGACTATAGTAAATCATTCGCAAAATTTTAAAACAAATACGAACCGTAAATTGTTTAACAAAAATATTTGAAAAATGTAAATTATATATGTAAAATTTAATGCATTTGTTACTACACTGTTCAAGCGTCTTCTGATATAGGAGGCTTTGACCACAGCCACCTATATCATAGCTATTCCGGAATATAAACTAAAAATATTAAAATTTTAATATATATCTGTTTTAATTAAATTTTTATCTAATAAAAGTATACTTTCTCGTTCTTAATTTTTAAAAATCACAAATAATTATAAATATTTATGATTACTTTAATAAAGCAGTAAAGAATTACTTTATTTTATGGTATTTAAAACTAAATAGCTTATATTAAACGTTAGATAAATTAACTCACTTAAATCTTTAAGCAAATTTATTTTTCACCCTTTCTTCCCTCCATTTGTTCAATGGCTGTTCTGACCCGGTGTACCTAAATGGCCCTTAGGGCTGTACTACTATTAAGACATAGAGGGTGGCCTCCAGTCAGGGCCACCAGGAATTCTTTACCGCGCGCAGTGTATGGACTCTCCTACACACAGAGCAACGGCTTAATGTCGTTTCAAACGAACAAGCCCATTGCTGTCCCAGTTCTCGTTGCAATTTTATCGTAATTGGTGGTGTATGTTGAAAGCGCCAGTCTCAAGCATTAAACCAAATGTTTATCAGTAAGTCCATTTCTAACTTCAGGTTAGGTAGATTTCATGTCGGAACAGGCTGATTCAGTTAAGTATATCGACCACCATAAATAGATTTTGAACAGCACGTTTCAAATTCGAGCATTTTTGTTTCTTGCACTCTCAAATAATACGTTTTGACTTCAAGTAGACATAAATTCGCACGTTAATTACTTCTACCTCTGTCGCTGCATGGAAGGCATGATAGAACAAATAAATCTCGTGATCGATTAATAGCTCACGATCGATTGGTCGAACAACTTTGTTAGTCACGATGTTTGGAATATTGTAGGTTTTCTTAATTTGGCCTCCGCAGTAATGTTCTGAAGATGTACACCGAAGAGCCAAAACATTATGACCATCGCGTCATTATGCAACTGCAGATAAACGACGGCGTGTTTGAAGATCATGAATTGGTATAAATAACACCTGATACTAAGCTCTGTTAGTCAGTGTTATTCTTGTTCTTAAGATGGGAAAGGCAGAGAATTTAAGTGAGTTTGACAAAGGCCAAACCGTAATGGCCAGATCACTGGATCAGAGCATTTCCAAGACGGCAAAGCTTGTGTTGTTCTAACGGTCAGCTATTCTATTCCAGCTATTCTATTCACATTGCAAAAAGGCAAATTTTTGTTAAAAAACGATATACTCCCAATTTCTTTATATATTTCTTAGTTTTTACACGGCAATATGAAATGATATTTGCGCAACATGTTATGTAATAACGAGTCATAACAAATTCTTACTTGGTTAAAACCAAGAGACATAATTTTTTCTGCAACGCAGTTAAAAGATAAAACATAAAGCAAAAGGTTAAGCAGGGTAATGGCAGTTTACTGAACAAAGAGAAATTTCAAATTTTGACTATTTGTCTCGTTTTAATATTTATTAGCAGAATATTCAAGTTTTTCTGTACGTAACGGTATCGATAAAACAAATATACAAGTGAAAATTTTGAAAAAACAATAAACAACCTGCAGAATTATAAAATAAATTAATATAAATGAAATAGCTTCCATTTAATCAATGAACCTTATAACCGCCAAAAGAAAACCTATCGCGATTTGATGAACCTTTCCGGGTCATCTGAATATATTAAATCAGTGATTCCCAACCTTTTCTAGATCATCGCCCCCCTTTAGAAGAGAACAAAAATTTCAACGCCCCCTAGTCCATAATAGTTAATTTTATATGAAATATTAAAATATTGTTGCGTGTTATCTGTACCTAATTTATCTGTTTATTTATCTATTAAAACTCATAAAGCAGAAATTAATAAAAGGACAACCAAATGTACAACAACATTGTTTATTAAAATTTTAAAAATAAACACAGAATCAATAAGAAATAAAAACAATGAGATAAACACAAAATTAATAATAAATTAAAAAAAATTAATGAAATGGTTGAGGCTGGTGGAGTGTTAACAATTTGTTAATGTCGGGTTCCAATTTCGTTAACATCAATCGCAGATCGCGACGTTCAGTGATGTGTAGTCTGTTCCTCTTCTTTGACAGTAAATTAGCTACTGCACTGAATCCACGTTCGCCATATAGAACGAAGGAAATGCGATTAAAAACTTCTGTATTATTGCCCACAATCCAGGGTAGAGAACTGGTATTGATTTTTGAAGCCAGAACTCTTGGTATACATGTTTGAATTTTACTTTGAGTACTTCGTTAGTTGTGAGTTCTAAGAGTTCCTCTTCCAAATTTGATGACTCTTCAGTATCTGTGTTTGCGAAAGGATCTAAAACCCAACTCGGTATATTCATGTTTAAAATATCTTGGAAACTCTCCGTAAAATCAACATGAAGAACTTCCAAGTGTTGGCAGTAAGTAAATAAATCTTCCGGTTTTGCAGAGACTGCTGATAATGTGGGAAAGTGGTTGTATTCACCTCTACCTAGATTTCGTTTGAATAGAAGAAGTTTTCCCGCAAAAGCAGCTATGACGCTTTTTGTTTTAATTAAATTCAACTCATCACCTTGCAGTTGTAAATTAACTTGATTAAATATTTTGAACAGGTCTGTCAAATAAGCGTTGTCATTTTTTGACGTAATCAGGTTTTCGCGCAATTTTTCGTCTCTGTCTTCAAGAAAGTCCAGTACTGAGTCAAATAGATTGAAAAAACGATTCAGACAAACACCTTTAGAGAGCCAACGTACTTCTATGTACAGCAGCAAGCGATTGTATTCTTCATCATTTTCATTACAAAGATTACCAAATAATCGGTCATTCAGTGAATTGCTTCTAATCTTATTGATTGCTTAAATAACGTAATGGAGCGACGTATGCAGACGTACATTCAAATTTTTTGCAACCAAATGCTGACGATGAATAATACAATGCACAGCGAGTACATTTGGTACTGTTTGTTTCAAATGCGCTATGAAACCCTTATGACGCCCTGTCATTGCTGGAGTACCATCAGTAGCAGCAAACAAAATATTGCAAATAGGAATTTCTTTCTCTTGAAAAAACTTTTGCATGGTATTAAATATAGATTCTCCCTTTGTATCAGATTCCAAATTTTTAACAAATAATAACTCTTCATGATTTTTTTCTTCTTTTATAAATCGTACGTATTATAAGAGTAGAGCTTCGTTATTTGGTAGAGTTGATTCATCGAGTTGAATGGAAAATTTGCAAGTCTTTAAGTAATCACATAATGATATTTCAACGTCTTTTGCCATTTCATCTATTCTTCTTTGCACTGAATTATTACTGAGAGGAATTTTCTGATGATATCTAACGGTGTCTTATGATGAAGAACAATTTTTAATATCTCTTTGACTGCCGGCAAAATTAATTCCTCGCCAATTGTGTGTGGTTTTAATGCTTTTGCGATTAACAATGAAACGTTATATGAGGCTCGTAGTCCATCATCATCATCTTGTTTAGAAGACGACGCAAAAAGGTTTGACATAGTTGGCTGTTTTAAATATTGCTTTTCCAGTTCTTGAAAATAGGATAAATCTTCGTTCTTCTTATCAGCATGCATTTTATTTAAATGCTCTTGTAGCCTAGAAGGTTTCATAGCTTCATTTGAAAAAACTTTTCGGCAAATTAAACACATAGGTAATGATTGGTTTGTAGGAGAGTACGTAAATCCATATTTCAAATACTCAATACTGTACTGCCGGCATTTCTTTTTAGATGTAGATTCAGACATTTTCAAATACAAATTAACTTCTCAACTGATTTATAGATAGTTATAAAAATAATGTTTATAATGACTTCTAACATTTATCACTCACGACTATTTATCACTGCGAAGCACATAAAAATATTAAAACATTCCTAGAGCTATCGCTTTTATAGATTTGATTTTGTGCACGCATTAACTTGTATGTTTGCGATGCCGGCGCACTTGCTCCGTAAACAAGTCATTTCAAGCTCCCATATTCTTGTCGAAACATGTTAAATTGCATGAACCGCGTGTTTGCCTACCAACTTGCAAGGACTTGTCACCGTCAATCTATTCTAAACTAAAACAAATTAGGTATGGGTATACTTAATGCTAATTTAAAAATGCTTATTAACGCGATAACAATAAGATAATTTACATAGCTAGATAAAATATTTATACATGAAAACAGGTATTTTCAAAGTATTTTATTATATTAAAAAATAATAATTACAAAAAATATAAATATAATAAATTTATTATTATTATATTATTATTGCATCGAGGTTGATTTGCCTATCAAGACGGACACTCATGTCAAACATAATAAGCCTGATATAGTAGTTCATGCTAAGGTATTGAATGAGATTACAATTATGGAAGTAGGAATAACATCTCAGGATAACCTGCAGACAGTAGAGGTTGAAAAGAAGAGAAAGTATGATCTGCTGGCTAATGCGTTGAGCCTAATTCACAAGTGTAATGTTAATATTATACCTTATGTTCTGACGTGGGATGGTATTGTAACTACGTACCATAAAGCATACTCAAAGCGACTTGGAGTGGGAAAACATATTGAAGCTTATATCCAATCTGTGATCATGAAGAGAACTTTTGAGAGCATCTCAGTCGACTTCAGACGTACCAGTACGCTAGTAGGCGGTAGCAGGGAACTTATTGTCCAAGCTGCAGTTGAAAAGCTGTACATGACGGATGAGGTAGTGGATGACCAGAATCACCAGGAAGACACCACAGAATAGAAGAGATAAAAAGGTTGTCACAGAAAATTCCATTAAATTTATTTATTTATTTGATCGCCCCTCTTGTCTGCCTCAACGTCCCCCATTTGCCTCTGGATCCGCTACCACCCCCATGGAAGGCTCCAGCGCCCACTGGGGGGCGGTATCGCCCCCTTTGGGAATCTATGATTTAGAAGATGTTAATGAGAAAGTCAATCACGCTTAAACCTGTATTATTAAAAATCCATCTATAGTAAATTCACAGAATAAAAGTAGAAATAGACTTCAACAATTGAAGGGCTGGCAGAAAAGAAAAGGCAACTCCAATTGTTACTGATATTTAGTTATATGTGCTATCCTGTAGAGAACAATATGGCCTTTATTTAGTTTAATATTCAGCCAAAAGGTTTATTGCAACCAATATTGGTTGTCTATCAATTTATAGCATGTTTGAAAAAAAACTTAAATTTTAAATGGTACTTTTTGTTTACTCAAAATTGGCAGAAAGTGGAGCTTACTCGTTATTGCTGCAAAGCCTTCAATTGTTAAAAACTTCTGAAAAAAATTATTGCTGACGCAGCGGGAAAAAATGCCACCATGATGGCACAAGCTCCGTCACATCTCAGTGAAAGATTTATAGGTCTTATTCTGTAGTGCTTTGTTTTCTGACGCATGGTTTAATGGCTAGAGCGCTTTGGTATGTATCCAGAGAGTTGCGGGTTCGATTCCCGCTGCGTCAGCAATAATTTCTTTCAGAAGTTTTTAACAATGATAAAATTAATATGTTTGAGACTAAACAAAATTTGATTTGAAGAAATTTGGTTAAAGCAATTTTTAAAGAAAAGTCAAGGATATGTTTAAACCTCGATTCCATTTGAGCCCTTTGACTAGGCTAGTTCTTTGGCAAATAACATCTTACGAAATGAGAGGGGCGAAAACAACATCTACAAATTCTCATCCTTTTGGATGAGGTTAATAAAGGAAAGGGCAAATATGTTCTACTTTACGACACTCTCCGAGTAACTTGCTATGATGGTCTTTGAGATGTTAATGATGCCATTACTTTTATACATAAAAAATGACAGGCGAACGAAGAAAGGTAAAATGAAATCAATAATAACAGGTAGTTTTGGGATTGGGTTAAAGTGGCACTTTGTTTCTGCACACAATAGGGTTAAATGACCAGTTTTCAAGGACCCCCCAATGCCCAGAGAAGATTATGGAGAAGAGAACTACTGGACAGCTGTTATGAGACAAATGGTAGCCTCCCATCAAGTCAACGTCTTCTGTAAATTTCACAGCCTATGGCTCTGTCCCGCATACGGACCCATGACTTTACGTTCCATCCGACGGACGGCTGCCTTTCCAAGCCCATTGATGTCCCTTACTGACCGAAGGCATGGTGGGCAGTTTCGTAGAGAAAAATCCTAAATTTGGCCCAGTTGGGACTAGAAACTTGAAACTACATAATACGAGCCTGGCACACTATCAACTGGACCCCCCCCCCCCGCTGTCTCTTTTGTTGGGGGGAAATCTTACAAAAGTCTTAATCTTTTACAATTATTACACTAATCATCGGCGAGGCATGAACGTTGCAGGAAGCACCGCATAAGCAGGCTTCGAATTAGCGGTGCCACGAGAAAAACATGCCTCTCGTACACGCTTCCGGCAACATCAAAATCAGACATTAGCTTATCGTCGTCTATGGCAGCATAAATATATTCTCTGTATATTTCATATGAGCTTAGAGCGGAGAAATATTGCTCGTGACTCCGGCTGTGAGTTGTGCGTCATGCCTATTGTGGCGTTGTACAACTGTGTTAGTTGTACATTTTCAGAGGTTATATACACAGTGTTTATAATTAAACTGACAGTATTCAGAGCGATGTAGAGAAGGATCTACTCTATGGATCACAGCGAAAATTGGTGGATACGTTAATAAGGACATAGGGTAGAGAATTTGTGAATAAAAAAATAGTCAGTCCTAGTTCCACCAGGTGGCGTGAGTGCGCTAAAAATGGTAGAACATGCTAATTTCTTATGACATTTCAGCCAATAACAAGTGCGAGTCGCATGAGGCACACTATAAAATGTTATGTCATCCATGGGTTGGGTTGTTTTACCTCTGAGCGGCACTTTTTTGCACACCATGGGCTAAATGGCCAGGTCACATGGACCCCGAAGGCTCAGAGAAGGTTGGGGGAGGTGACCCACTGGAACAGCTGTTGGGAGACAGATGGTAGCCTCCCGTCAAGACCATCCAGCGTGTTCTTTAACGTGCACAGGGTATGACTCACCCACACACGGGGCCACGGCTTAACGTCCCATCCGACGGACGGCGGCCTTTCCAAGCCCATCGTTGTCCCCTACAGACCGTGGGCAGGGCGGGGAATTTCGCGGAGATAAATCTCAACGCTGACCCAGCTGGGACTCGAACCTGTGAACTGCAGATTATGAGCCTGGCACGCTACCGACTGAGCCACCCCCGCCCCTATGTCATCCATGTAATCGCTAGATGGAACTATGGGTATCTGCAAGAAGGACCCAACTTTGCTGATGAAATTCTTTTACCAAAATTTTACCAAAACGGCAGTAATGCCGCCACTGCATTAGGCGAATATCGTCGTCAGAAAGATATAAGGAAAGGACCTTTATCGCTGAATCGACTGAAGAATATGATACAGAAATTCGAAGAAATAGGTGAGTTGGGTGTGACTGCGGGTAGATGCCGGCGGCCTGTTGCAGAAAACAATGCGGAATACGTCGCACTTACAGTTAGAGAAATCCAGTCGCAATAGGAGCTACCCATAGTTAGTGCGACACAGGTATTCCGGCAACTTCAACTTCCGTGGTCAACTGCTGTAAATTATGAGGTCCATCCTGAAATGGTATCCTTATAAAATTTATAGGGTGTAGCAGCTTCAACCACGTGATCCTGAACAGCGCAGCAACTTCGCTTTGCGATTTCTGGCGAGGATGCAGCTGGACGACATGTGGCCTTCCACAGTCTGATGGACCAATGAGGCGTAGTTTTCCCTACGCGGAGCAGTGAATACACGGTGCCGAATATGGGGACCTACACATCTGCACGCTGTGCATGATGTGCCCCTACACTCCGACTATGTAACTGTATGGTGCGGATTTACTGCAAACTTTATAATCGAACCAAACTTTATAATCGAACGTTGAAGAGATCACACCTCAAGGCCCCATGCGTCGATCAGTGAATGGACCACGTTACACAGATCTTCTCCGCTGCAAGATTATTCCAGCTTTTCAAGAAAGAAATTGCTTAGACTCCATGACCTTCATGCAGAATGGAGCGCCACACCATATTGCACAAATGGCAACGCAATTGTTGCGTACCATATTTGGTGAGGACAGAATTTCTCGAACGTTTTCGAATGCTTGGCAACGTTCCCCCGACCTAAACACATGCGATTTTTGGCTATGGGGTTATTTGAAAAGCTGAGTTTACCAAGGCAATGTTGAATCGCTTGCTGAACTGAAGGAAAGAATAACACAGCATGTTGCAGCCATTCCCCGACATGTTTCAAGCAACTATGGACCATGCCGTATTACGTTTCCAGCACATTTTGCATACGAATGGTTCATATATTGAGAATCTTGCTTTGTAAAATAAAAGCTATATTTGTTCAACTTGGTATTTTCTTTACTTTAGCGCACCCACGCAACTGGGTGGCACTAACCTTAACTATTTTTTATTCGCAAATTATCTACACCATGATCTTATTAATGTATCCACCACTTTTCGTTGTGATCCGTCGAGTAGATCCTTCTCTACATCGCTCTGAGTACTGCCTTTTAAATTATAACAACCCTGTATTTCTGAGATGAAACGTCGCAGTTTCAACAAACTGATATTAATATATTTACTAAACTTAGTTTACTTTCAAAAATGGAGATATTTAGTGAATGAATGGAGAAATTTAGTGAAATGTTTTTACTAATCTAAATCAAATCATCCTATACCAGCATCAAATTTCTCATATTATTTCTAACGGTATATTAAAAGAAAAATAATATTTCTTGTTCAGTTGTTTGAATGCGAATCATATACCGTCGTATATTTTTGTATAAATAATTAAATAACATCATCCTTCTTTCAATGAAAAATCCTTTTTGTGATTATCAACCTCTTTCTAGAAGGATTACCTGCTAATGCAGGAACTAAGATCCAAAACCTCACAAAATTGGGTAAAGTGTACGGTTACCTGTACAGAAATGGAGAAAAATGCCTGAATTTATTCAGTCGTTTTTTTTAACCATATATTTTATATTAATATATAATTTCTAAAACCTGTATTGGGGTCACGAAGTCACCACGGAGTCCAAATAAAAAAAAGTCGTTCCTGACAATGCCAAGCGTGACTCCGCACAGTCAATAACGACTTCAACCACAAATATGGGTTTCTTCTAGAGTTAGAAACAACAAATTGTTAGTTTAAAAAAAGGTAAAAAAAATATAATTAGTTTTCATATGTCAATCACTGAATTTACAAAAGTGAATTTTGAATGTCTTAACGCTCTACTAAATGTAAGATGCAAAATACAAATCGTTTTAATAGTCTCTCAATAAATACATTTGAATAAAATTCTGTGTTAAAATATATCTAAACACATTTAGAAGTATTTCGGTTTAAATTGCATTTCCCATGTCATAGCTTTCATAGTCGATATATTTTTATAAGTCTAATCTCATGTTTCGTAGTTAATGGTATAAAGTTCGGTTCTCTCAGGGGATTTTTTTTTGGGGTGGGGGTGGGAGGGAAGAAACACAAGAAAATTGAAGCTATCGTAATATGTTTATACTATAGCCATAGCACTTCCTGAATCAAAACGTTTCCTTCGATATAAAACTCATTACGATCGTTCCCTTATTATGAAACACATTTTGGTAAATTAATCCTTTTTGTGGGTAAGAGAGTCAGTTTGTTTCAGGCAAATATTTGCATCCTATGATACTCTGCATTTGATACACTTGAAATGTAATTCATTATGATCAGCTTTGAATTGGGGTTGTTTTATATCTGAGTTGAACTCTTTTGCACACAATGTGGTAAATGGGCAGGTCACAAGGACCGTGAGGGATCAGAGAAGGTTGGAGGAAAGGTACCTGCTGGTACGAAATACATTGTGCTCCCTGTATATCCTTTAACTTCCACAATGTATGGCTCCCCTGCACATAGAGCCAGAGTTTTATATCCCATCCTAAGGACGACTTTTCCAAGCTCATCGGTGTATTCTTTCTGACGGAGACGATATGAATCTCCACGATGACACTGGTAGATTTCAATCCTTGGAAATACAGATTACCAACGTGGAGCGCTACCAGCTGAGCCAACTCATCGCCTCCATTGATTGGGTAGATGCGGCATAACAACTATATCTACAACACGATAAATCGATCAACAAGTGATAAGCGAAGAGCAATAGGCAGATAAGTCAAACGAAAGAATTCAAATAATTGGTACAGTTCGAATTTGAAGAAAAGTTCCCCCCCCCCAAAAAAAAGAGCAGGATTGCGCCAATGGTTCGTGATCTACAAGATTCAATTGATTCTTTTTAAGAGCGATGAAACCACTTGGTTAGCCTGCTACGAATGCACATCTCACTATCTTGCTATTTGGGTTTGCTTTGTGGATCCTGACACAGTGGCACCATCTATCAGAGGCAAAGAAAGTTAGTTGGTACGGATTGTTACAAGCGAGCAAAATATTTGAATTTTTTTGTGGAGGGAGGGATCCATGAAGTCATATCCCCCCTCTGCTTTGATAACATTAATAACCGGAAAGGAGAAAAAATGTTTAAAATATATTACATGTTTGGGAAGCAAAAATTTAAAACTTAACTAAAGTGGCAGGAAAAATCATACAACAGGACGGACCTTCTGATTCGATTCAATCGTCGTTTTTCCAAAATCGAATTTAATTCCTTGTTACATCTTCACAATGCAAAATTATTCGGTTTAAGAAAAAACGCAAATTTCATTAGTATTTATATCTAAGTATCACCCGATGACAGAGTGACGATCGTTAAGGATGTGGATCAAAGGGATCATGTTTCGAACTCCGAAGAAGGCATGGATAATTCTTGTGATACCCTTCGGATGAGGTATCTACTTCGACACAGTTTCAATGACGAATTTGCTGACAGGAATTTAACCTCTCAGACCTCTGTGGGAAAAAAATTTGCTTGAGCTATTTTAGGTCCACCATTTGAAAATTGTTTGAAGAAGTAACATGTAAAGAAAGCATTGATTAAAAAGTTAAACTCATATTAGAATCGTATCCTGCATGATGGAGTAAGGAATGCGGTCAGAGATTAATTTGTAACGTCTTGGCACAGCATTCTAGTACCTTACTTAGCGAAAAGAAAGCTGAATCCTCATTTACTAATTTTAATGAATAACGTTTTGCAATTATTAATAAATTGGAGAACATATATGGACGGGTCGTTAGCTATGCTGCAGAGAGACCTGAGTTCGGCCTCCAATAAAAAAATGGACGTTTCTTTTCATGCTACTTTCAATTGAAATCTCGCCTTCCTCATAAGATCTTCTTAACGGCATATTATACTGAAAGGCTCCTGTAAGACTTTTGTGACAATTATTTGTTTCAAGGGATAGATTTTTTAATGCATATTTAATATATGAAATTGTGCATAGATTGTATTTATGTAGAATATATTATTTCTCTATTATATACCTATTCATTATTACTCTACAGATCCTGTAGAGCTTAATAGCAAATATTTCGTTTATAACCGTGATTTTTTTTAATTTGCCCTAAAAATTTTGTTTCCATATTATTATAGCGTATCTTATCGTTTAGTGAAAGCGGCTTCGCATTTGCTAGTGGAAAATCTAAAGCCGCATCCTCATAACGTTAGCCATCCGTGTAAATCGAAAGCTGCCTCTCTGTGATAAGAAGAAGAATTTAATTTCTTCTTGTCAGTTTTTTTTTAATTCTTTGACTAGCTTTTTTATTGCAATAAACGTGTTTCATGTGAAGCAGGAAAATCTGAAAAATCTCAGTTTCTCTTTTTTAAACTACAATGCACAACAAGAAATCACCCTACCCAGAAGGAGTGAGGGGATAGGGGTGAAATGTAGCACACACATAGCAATACATATTGCATACCATGATTTAATTTGCAGCAACTTACAGCGGTTAGAAGATCAGATAATGTAGCACAATGCGACTGCCTTAGTAGGTGGTTGCACTGCCGTGAACGGCAATACGGCGTGGCATGAATCATACAGTCGATGGATATGGTCCTGAGGAATTGCACACAAAGCAGCATTGACTTGTTCCCATAATTAATCGAGATTCCGCACCAGCCAGTGAGAAGATTGCAGACGTCGTCCAATGTGATCCCACAGATTTTCCATTGGGGATAAATCTGGATATCGTAATGGTCATGGCAATACTTGAACATGTTGCAAACATTGCCTGGGGACTCTAGCAGTGTGTACACGGGCGTTGTCATGCTGGAAAATGGGCTGCTGCATGCTTCCCAGGAATGGTAGCAAAACGGGCTGCAGAACCGAGCTAACATATCATGCAGCTGTCAGTGTTCCCGTTATGCGGACAAGAGGTGACCTGCTGTCATATCCAATAACACCCCATACCATATAACATCCCATACCATTATGCCTGGCTGGTACACAGTGTGCCGATCGCGAACAAAAGCTGGATCTGTCCTCTCGCCAGGTTGTCGCCAAACATGGACTCGTCATCATCAGCACCTAGACAGAAACGGGATTCATTGCTAAACACAACAGTGTTCCATTCGTGACCACAGTTCGCACGGCTTCGGTACCAAGCCAGACGAGCGCTGTGATGGTTTGCAGTCAATGGCAGTCGATGTAATTGTTGCCTGGAGCGCAGGTGTGCCTCTTGCAACCTTCGGTTTACAGTTCTGGTCGTTATGGGGACGTTGATGGCTGCTGACACAGCCTGTCGAATATCGCCTGCAGTGCTCTTTGGTGACGAACGAGCATGTCGAACAATGCTCCTATCAAGCCATTCTGACGTCTGTTGGACGGCACCACTACCTCTGCGACATATGCTAGAACATTCATTTTGCCACTGTTGCCAACAGCCCCCAACAATTTGTGCATCCTTATGAACATGGACAGCGACAAGACATGTAGTCCATCCAGCTTCATTTAGGTCTATAATTCTTGCTCTCTCAATAGCATACAAATGGCGATAAATCTGCCGACGGCATGAACCAAGCATTTTCGGCCTTCGCTGAACAATTTTCAAGTGAAACCACCTAATTTCAATCGTCCGCACTATATATGAAAATTCCTGTTTTTTTCTGCCTGAAATAACCCTATTCACCAATTTTTAGGTTTCCAGCACGTGTATATAAATATTTGATCTCTGACCTTGAAGATCATATTGCATCAACAATTTAACCATTTTGAGATCTAATCAAATACCCAAGGCACCAATTTTTAGTCCCCTAACACCAGTAGATATATATTTTGCCTTTGACCTCTAAGGACCCAATGAATTCAAACTTTTACAGTATTTCTTAGATATACGATCCAAAATATCCAAAGAAACCAATTTTTAGCTCTTTAGCAATGACAGATCTCAATGTGACTTTTTACTTCGAAGAACCCTTCGTATCAGAAATTTCACAACGTTTCTGACATCTAGAACCTGAAACAGACCTGGTCATCCATTTTAACGTTTCTAACACTCGTAGATCAAAGTTTCACTTCTTCATGACCTCTGAAGATTTGACCTTGAATGACATGTGAATGAACGGAATTCGAATTTTTTCCAAGATCTACAACCCGAATTACCCCAGGGGCAAATTTTCAGAGTTCTATCATATCTGCAAAATAGTCAAAATCTGCATCATAGTCAGCATTAGCGTGATCCCTGTCAGTCAGGGAATCACTAACAATCGTCTATATACACCAATGGATACAAAAATTTCAAAACCATGAAGTAAGTCTCAAACCTCGGTAAAACTGAGCAGAATGGTAGAACATGCTACAAAGTAGTGATGGTTAATCGCACATTGATTAAGGGTTTGTTTAGGGGCCTAAAATATGGGCTCTCAGTACGTGGTGTGACCCCTGTTGGCGGCGATGCATGCAGCCAGACATTTAGGCATTGATGCATACAGGTCCATAATAGTGTCAATAATAGCTTTCCACCAATCTTTCTCCAAATGGAGAGATAGACTGTTCAATGGGGGAGTCCAATGTGCAGACACTGTTGGGTTAAGGTCAGTTGTTTTACCTTTGAGTGACACTTTTTTTGCCCACAATGGTATAAATTTTCAGGTCACGAGAACCCCGAAGCTTCAGAGTAGGTTGGGGAGGAGGCTCACTGGACTCACTGGCTCACCAGGAGACAGATGGTAGCCTCCCATCAACAACATCCAATGTGTTCTTTTATGTGCACTGGGTATGGCTATCCCACACAAGGGATCAAAGCTTTATGTCTCATTGGATATACGGCAAACTTTCCAAGCCCATCGGCGTCCCCTACTTATCAAAGACACGACGGGGAGTTTTGTGGAGATACATCGGACACTACTGGAGAAGTCGACCCACCACATCCCATATATTGTCTCTATAGGAGAAATCTAGGGACATAGTACGCCAAGGTAAGGTGTTAACTTCCTATAGATATTGCTGGACAATGCATTCCATATGGAGACATATATTATTCTGCTGAAGAATAGCACAGGATAGCTTCAGAGGAAAGGTAGGCAATGGCACAGCAGAATGTCGTCCATGTATCTTTGGGATGTCAAAGTTCCCTAACAAGCAATAAAGGTGTTCTGAAGGCACCCCAGACCGAAACTTTTGGTGTGAGGTCACTATGGTTCTTCCAAATATGTGGCAGATTCTGCCACTGGCTGCAACGTCGTTGAACCCTATGCGATCATCATCTGCGTTTAGAGAGAGAACCGTGACTCAGCCGAGAAGACAATGTGTTGCCAATCCCCCTATCAGGACACATGCTCGATGCACTACAGATGGCATCCCTGGAGATGATTAGTGTCAGAGGCAAACCTGTGCATGGGATGACATGGCTGTAATTCAGCTTCATTCAAACATTGTCGGATGGTCGATGTGGACACTGGTGCATGCATTGCAAGCACCGCACTGTGCTGGATTGTCGTAGAATGTCACCCATGAGTTGGGGGTTCCAGCAGAACATTTCCCAAAGCATTACAATTCCTCCAGCGGCTTCTCTTCGTCCCACAGTGCATCATGGGGCTAACACTTCCCCAGGTAAACGATGCATACGTACCCGAACATCCACACGGTGCAACAGGAAACGAGATTTATCACACCAGACGACTTTCTTCCAATCATTCAAGGTCCAGATTTGATGCTGACGTGCCCATTGTAGGTGTTTTTGACGGTGAACTGAGGTTAACATGTGTACTCGGAGTGGCCTGCAGCTATGCAGTCCCATTTTTATCAAGGTTCGATGTACTTTGCATTGTGACACATTACTCCCTTCACCAGCATTCAAATTACAGGCTAGTTGCGCCACAGTATCTCTTCTGTTGGCTCGTATCATACAGGATTGCCATCATTATCTCTGGCATCGATGAACCGTGGTCGACCCACCCCTTGCCGACAGTTCGTGAATTTTCCCTCCTCAGACCACTTTTTGAAAGTACTAACTACTTCTGACCATGAGCACCCCACATGCCTTGCCGTCTCGGAAATACTCTGACCCAGTCGTCTGGCCATTACAATTTGGCCTTGTCAAACTCACTTAGGTCTGCTGCCTTTCCTATCTGAAGAACAAGAATAACACCGATTAACAGAGCTCAATATCAGGTGATATTTTTACCGTTTCATGACCTTCACACGTGCCATCGTTTACCTGCCTTTGCTTCTATTTGCATAACGACGCGCTGGTCATAATGTTTTGGCTCTTCGGTGCATATCTTTACCTTTTCTGGGTATAGTCAGAAATATCTGGGCCATACGTCAATAGAAACATTTTTAATTCTCTGGGGATCTAACCCAGATCCTTTTGATCAATAGTCTAAGCCAGTGATTCCCAACCTTTTCTGGACCATCGCCCCTTTAAAAGAGAAAAAACACAGAATCAATAAGAAATGAAAAATAATGAGATAAAGACAAAATTAATAATAAATAAAAAAATTAATCAGATGATTGAGGCTGGTGGAGTGTTAACAATTTGTTAATGTCGGGTTCCAATTTCGTTAACATCAATCGCAGATCGCCACGTTCAGTGATGGTAGTCTGTTCCTCTTGTTTGACAATAAATTAGCTACTGCACTGAATCCACGCTCAGCCATATAGGGCGAAGGAAATGCGATTAAAAACTTCTGTACTATTGCCCACAATCCAGAGTAGAGAACTGGTATTGATTTTTGAAGCCAGAACTCTTGGTATCCATGTTTGAATTTTACTTTGAGTTTTTCGTTAGTCGTGAGTTCTAAGAGTTCCTCTTCCAAATTTGATGATTCTTCAGTATCTGTGTTTGCAAAAGGATCTAAAACCGAATTCGGTATATTCATGTTTAAAATAACCACTGGGTCAGAGCATTTCCGAGACGGCAAAGCTTGTGTTGTCCTAACGGTCAGCTATTCTATTCCAGCTATTCTATTCACATAGCAAAAAAGCAATTTTTTGTTAAAAATCGATATAATCCCAATTTCTTTATATATTTCTTAGTTTTTCCACAGCAATATGAAATGATATTTGCGCAACATGTTATGTAATAACGAGTCATAACAAATTCTTACTTGGTTAAAACCAAGAGACATAATTTTTTCTGCAACGCAGTTAAAAGATAAAACATAAAGCAAAAGGTTAAGCAGGGTAATGGCAGTTTACTGAACAAAGAGAAATTTCAAATTTTGACTATTTGTCTCGTTTTAATATTTATTAGCAGAATATTCAAGTGTTTCTGTACGTAACAGTATCGATGAAACAAATATAGAAGTGAAAATTTTGAAAAAACAATAAACTACCTGCAGAATTATGAAATAAATTAATGTAAATGAAATAGCTTCCGTTTAATCAGTAAATTCGGCATACCGAACGAAAACCTATCGTGATTCGATGAACCTTTCCGGGTCATCTGAATATATTAAATCAGTGATTCCCAACCTTTTCTAGACCATCGCCCCCCTTTAGAAGAGAACAAAAATTTCAACGCCCCCTAGTCCATAATAGTTAATTTTATATGAAATATTAAAATATTGTTGCGTGTTATCTGTACCTAATTTATCTGTTTATTTATCTATTAAAACTCATAAAGCAGAAATTAATAAAAGGACAACCAAATGTACAACAACATTGTTTATTAAAATTTTAAAAATAAACACAGAATCAATAAGAAATAAAAACAATGAGATAAACACAAAATTAATAATAAATAAAAAAAAATTAATGAAATGGTTGAGGCTGGTGGAGTGTTAACAATTTGTTAATGTCGGGTTCCAATTTCGTTAACATCAATCGCAGATCGCGACGTTCAGTGATGTGTAGTCTGTTCCTCTTCTTTGACAGTAAATTAGCTACTGCACTGAATCCACGCTCGCCATATAGGACGAAGGAAATGCGATTAAAAACTTCTGTATTATTGCCCACAATCCAGGGTAGAGAACTGGTATTGATTTTTGAAGCCAGAACTCTTGGTATACATGTTTGAATTTTACTTTGAGTACTTCGTTAGTTGTGAGTTCTAAGAGTTCCTCTTCCAAATTTGATGACTCTTCAGTATCTGTGTTTGCGAAAGGATCTAAAACCCAACTCGGTATATTCATGTTTAAAATATCTTGGAAACTCTCCGTAAAATCAACATGAAGAACTTCCAAGTGTTGGCAGTAAGTAAATAAATCTTCCTGTTTTGCAGAGACTGCTGATAATGTGGGAAAGTGGTTGTATTCACCTCTACCTAGATTTCGTTTGAATAGAAGAAGTTTTCCCGCAAAAGCAGCTATGACGCTTTTTGTTTTAATTAAATTCAACTCATCACCTTGCAGTTGTAAATTAACTTGATTAAATATTTTGAACAGGTCTGTCAAATAAGCGTTGTCATTTTTTGACGTAATCAGGTTTTCGCGCAATTTTTCGTCTCTGTCTTCAAGAAAGTCCAGTACTGAGTCAAATAGATTGAAAAAACGATTCAGACAAACACCTTTAGAGAGCCAACGTACTTCTATGTGCAGCAGCAAGCGATTGTATTCTTCATCATTTTCATTACAAAGATTACCAAATAATCGGTCATTCAATGAATTGCTTCTAATCTTATTGATTGCTTAAATAACGTAATGGAGCGACGTATGCAGACGTACATTCAAATTTTTTGCAACCAAATGCTGACGATGAATAATACAATGCACAGCGAGTACATTTGGTACTGTTTGTTTCAAATGCGCTATGAAACCCTTATGACGCCCTGTCATTGCTGGAGTACCATCAGTAGCAGCAAACAAAATATTGCAAATAGGAATTTCTTTCTCTTGAAAAAACTTTTGCATGGTATTAAATATAGATTCTCCCTTTGTATCAGATTCCAAATTTTTAACAAATAATAACTCTTCATGATTTTTTTCTTCTTTTATAAATCGTACGTATTATAAGAGTAGAGCTTCGTTATTTGGTAGAGTTGATTCATCGAGTTGAATGGAAAATTTGCGTCTTTAAGTAATCACATAATGATATTTCAACGTCTTTTGCCATTTCATCTATTCTTCTTTGCACTGAATTGTTACTGAGAGGAATTTTCTGATGATATCTAACGGTGTCTTATGATGAAGAACAGTTTTTAATATCTCTTTGACTGCCGGCAAAATTAATTCCTCGCCAATTGTGTGTGGTTTTAATGCTTTTGCGATTAACAATGAAACGATATATGAGGCTCGTAGTCCATCATCATCATCTTGTTTAGAAGACGACGCAAAAAGGTTTGACATAGTTGGCTGTTTTAAATATTGCTTTTCCAGTTCTTGAAAATAGGATAAATCTTCGTTCTTCTTATCAGCATGCATTTTATTTAAATGCTCTTGTAGCCTAGAAGGTTTCATAGCTTCATTTGAAAAAACTTTTCGGCAAATTAAACACATAGGTAATGATTGGTTTTTAGGAGAGTACTTAAATCCATATTTCAAATACTCAATACTGTACTACAGGCATTTCATTTTACATGTAGATTCAGACATTTTCAAATACAAATTAACTTCTCAACAGATTTATAGATAGTTATAAAAATAATGTTTATAATGACTTCTAACACTTATCACTCACGACTATTTATCGCGGCGAAGCACATAAAAATAATAAAACGTTCCTAGAGCTATCGCTTTCATAGATTTGATTTTGTGCATTAACTTAACTTGTATGTTTGCTATTAACTTAACTTGTAATTAACTTGTAATGTTTGCGATTAACGCGCATTAACTTCACTTGTATGTTTGCGATGCCGGCGCACTTGCTCCGTAAACAAGTCATTTAAAGCTCCCATATTCTTGGCGAAACATGTTAAATTGCATGAACCGTGTGTTTGCCTACCAACTTGCAAGGACTTGTCACCGTCAATCTATTCTAAACTAAAACAAATTAGGTATAGGTATACCTAATGCTAAAATAAAAATGTTTATTAACGCGATAACAATAAGATAATTTACATAGCTAGATAAAATATTTATTCATAAAAACAGGTATTTTCAAAGTATTTTATTATATTAAAAAATTATTAAAAAAATATTAAATATAATAAATTTATTATTATTATATTATTATTATTGCATCAAGGTTGATTTGCCTATCAGGACGGACACTCATGTCAAACATAATAAGCCTGATATAGTAGTTCATGCTAAGGTATTGAATGAGATTACAATTATGGAAGTAGGAATAACATCTCAGGATAACCTGCAGACAGTAGAGGTTGAAAAGAAGAAGAAGTATGATCTGCTGGCTAATGAGTTGAGCCTAATTCACAAGTGTAATGTTAATATTATACCTTATGTTCTGATGTGGGATGGTATTGTAACTACGTACCATAAAGCATACTCAAAGCGACTTGGAGTGGGAAAACATATTGAAGCTTATATCCAATCTGTGACCTTGAAGAGAACTTTTGAGAGCATCTCTGTCGACTTCAGACGTACCAGTACGCTAGTAGGCGGTAGCAGGGAACTTATTGTCCAAGCTGCAGTTGAAAAGCTGTACATGACGGATGAGGTAGTGAATGACCAGAATCACCAGGAAGACACCACAGAATAGAAGAGATATAAAGGTTGTCACAGAAAATTCCATTAAATTTATTTATTTATTTGACCGCCCCTCTTGACTGCCTGAACGCCCCCCATTTGCCTCTGGATCCGCTACCGCCCCCATGGAAGGCTCCAGCACCCACTGGGGGGCGGTATCGCCCCCGTTGGGAATCTATGGTCTAAGCGAGCTAAGTACTCGGTGAAAAGGAAGGAAAAATTATTTTTACATTTATATTCTTTGAATAAAATTATCTACCGTTAAGGTTATTAAACTAAGTACTTCAGGTATTATCCTTTCAATCAAATAATACGTTGATGAAGGATCGTGCGTGATTGTTCTTGTACAGTTCCTGCAATTGCTGGAACTAACGCATACAGTATTAGGTAAATTAGAGCTACCAATGACCGAATGTTGTAAATACATCAGGTATAACTGTGGAGTTTTTCTTTTTTTAAAATATAGGAAAACTCAAAAGCTGTTTAGAACAAAGACAACTCTTCATATAAGAGAACAGCATTGAAGGAGGAGAGTAATTGAAAGCCACTAAACGGTACAGTAAGTAATTTCTCCTCTTATAAATCATTGAACTCTTCAAGCTTTCAAGTTAATTTATTTATAATAGGACTGTCAAATAGCAACCCTTTTCCATTAAGTGTCATCAGTCCCTTGGTATGAGATTTTTTTCAGTCGACTTATATCGGTTATGTGCAATTCTTTGCAGGAAGAACCTTCTGTAAAGATTTCCAAATAACCAACTTAAGTCGAACTGATCAATGTGAAGTACATGCAAATGCGTTTATTTTCAGCAGGGCCGAATCTAGGCAGGGGAGGAGGATAGGTGTCCATCCCACTAGAGAATACTAAAAAGGGGTAATGGAGGCAAAAGTGATTAAATTTGTGCATATAAGTATCAAGCATTTGTTCGAAAAACATTTTGTAAAGCACAAGAAAAGGAGGAAAAATATTGTATGCAATGGAAATCCAGTGTTTTGCCTTCCACCCCTTCCTTTTCCGTTTTTCCAACTTGATTGCGTCCCTTGCCCTTCCACTCACGATTATTTTCTTCTAGATAGGGTTTATATTATATCATGGATATGCATCCATATATTAAGAAGCAGCCTCTCATATAATTTTAAGTGGGTTAAAACATTTTGCTTAGACGTAAACTAAGACAGCTCTCGCTATGGAAATCAAGAAAAAGAGGAAATTGCGCTATTCTGTTTGTCTATTATAATTTAAGACCTTGGTGTAAGACCATTTTAAATGCAAGAGATTGGAAAAGAAAATGAGTAATAGTTGTTGGGGAAGGGCATTCACTGTGATAGATGTTGGGAGACAGATGGTAGCCTACCGTCAAGGCCATCTAGCGTGTTTTTTAGCGTGCACAGGGTATGGCTCTCCCGTATACGGTGCCACGGCTTAACGTCCCATCCGACTGACTTTCAAGCCCGTCAGTATCCCGTACTGATCAAGGGCAAGGCATGAAGTTATGTGGAGATAAACGTTGACCCAGGTGGCGCTCGAAACTTGGAAAAGAAGATTACGAGCATGTCGTTCTACCGACTGAACCTGATATCCACCCCCGACCCTAATCGTTTAAGGTAAAACTGGGATCTGGGAAAGTGATTTTTGATCTGTTTTTTTTATTTAAAATTTTGTTTCCTTACAAGGGTAAACTCTTTTGCCAATTCATGGTACTCATTAAAATGTATATTTTTGTTTTTTAATCAAGATAGTGTCTTGATTCCTTAAGAATATAGTATTCCTTTTCCAATTCATTACATTACACATTAGAAACGTATATTTCGCTTTTAAGAAGATACATTTTTCTGCTGCTCTTTGTGAATATCGATTTTTTTTATTAGTGGCTCTTCACTAAGTTTTATTTGGACGGGATGATCTAAACTAGGGGTTCTCAACGTGGGATACGTTCTGAGAGCTCAAAAGTCGCTAAAAAGTCGTCTAACCATTGCTATACTATATCTATAGTTTTATCTATCATTACAAGGGTACGCCAGTTACATACGTATTTCCAGGGGGTACGTGAAGCATAATAGGTTGAGAACCACTGATCTAAACAATACTTCCTCGCGTTAAAGTATGGTAAAGTGAGATTATGCAAATAAGTTTCATATTTGAAATTCAAATCTTTTAACTGAAAATAAGATTTGAAAATGACTCATTTGTATGTTTTTAGCAAGTTCTAAATGAGATTTTCACCCAGAAGAAGTTAAACAACCGAAATTTAGAAATGCCGAAGATTCCTAAAAAAAGGTTTTAGTAGTTATGTTTTACTCCCGCGAAATTAAGGCACAAAAATAGAAAAATATAAACCTATTAGTTAATATAAACATCGACTCCTACTCTTTGGAAAAGTTTTTCTCCAAGCAGTGTGCCTCATCATAAATGATAAAGAACATTTTGAGCTTCGTAATGGTTTTTTAATGCTATCATTATCTCATATCGTTAAAAAGTTACGGATAATAGCGAAACGGTTTGTTGTAAAAATAAGATGCATTTCTTTTTTCAACAAACATTGCGTTACATGAGAGCCTCAGGTGATGAAAATCCCGCTCTGCATACACCAGTGTCTCGCAAACTGTGTGCAGCGAGCGATTCCAAGTGTGCCGCGAGAGATTTTCAAATTGACACTAGATATCCTGAATTCAATATCCTGATAACCTCAATATCCTGAATTGAGCACAAAAGCTGTTCGAGCGTTGTTACCTTTCGGCTCGTCTTATCTTTGTGAACTTGGATTCTCATCATTGACTGAAATTAAATCTAAGAAGAGTGAGCGGCTTCAGATGATAGATGAAGAGATGCGAGTGTGTTTATCTAACTTTGAGCCAAGAATAATGCAAATTTGTTCGCAGAAGCAAGATCATACATCCCATTGAAATATGTTCATATCTAAATTTTAAAGAAAATTCATTTAACGAAACTTTAATTTTCCTCTTTTTACGTAACCATCAAAAATTCATTTTTAAGTGGGCCGCGGAAAAAAAATTAGATTCAGTGTGCCGCAGAGTAAAAAAGTTTGCGAGACACTGGCATACACCATGCGACTAAAGATACCCGAAAACAAAACGAAAAACTTATTATTGACAAATAATAACACTGAGTCATGTGTGAGAGTTGGTAAGGCCTGTAGCAATTGGTTTAGCATTACTTCTGGTGTTCGACAAGGGTGCATTTTGTCTCCTTTTCTCTTTAGCTTGGTTATTGATTATGTTATGCGAAATTCACTTCAAGGGAAAGATTTTGGCCTTAAATGGGCTGGAGATACGAAAATTTCTGATTTAGATTATGCTGATGATTTAGCCCTTTTGGCAAATGATGTTGATGAGATGAACTCTTTCATTCGAGCTGTTGATGAGACTGGTAGTAGAGTAGGTTTGGTTATAAACAGAGAGAAAACTAAAGTGATGAAAATTGGTCAGGCAGGCTGTGATTCAGTTAATCTGAATGGTTGCAGTCTTGAGCAGGTGTCACAGTTTAATTATCTTGGGAGCTATGTAACAGATAATGGTGATGTGCGGCATGAGATTAACAGACGAATAGGGATTGATGCCGGGACTTTTAAGAACCTATGGAGAGTGTGGAGAAATAGGCGTATACACCTAAAGACTAAAATTAGACTGTATAATAGTTTGGTTCTTTCTAGGGTTAGGTATGGTAGTGAAACGTGGACACTTTGTAAACAAGATAACAAGAAACTAGATGCTTTTGATTCCAGATGCTTACGCAGTATCTTGGGCATTAGGTGGTTCAACTTTGTAACTAATGATGAGATTAGGCAAAGGAGTTTGCAACCTCCTTTAAGCAGCATATTGTGCAGAGAGAGACTCCGTTGGTTTGGCCATGTTGCCCGTATGAATAATTATAGATTGGCGAATAGAGTTATGAACAGTGTGTCTAAAGGCCTCAGAAAGAAGGGGAGACCTAGGATGCGGTGGGCAGACAATGTCAAACAAGACCTTGTTAGAATTGGTGTGCAGTGGCCAGATGCAGTGGATGTAGCTCAGGATAGACTTGCTTGGAGAACTAAATTGCACGGTCTGGTTGGACCTCCGTAGCCCATGGCTGCTTGAGGATGATGATGATGATGATGATAACAAAAGAAACATGACCCCCCAATACACCTTTCTTTAAAGAGGAAAAAAAATATAATTTTTGGTACAACCGACATCATCTAATGAGAATTAATTTTTCGATCAATTTTTCTAGGTGGAGGGGAGTTTACCTCTTCCCCCGCTACTAGTACCCAAGACTATAATAAATCATAAATAAGGCGGACGAATTATTTTTGCCCGCGGGAAGCCAACTTCCTAGGCGCGGCCCTTCGTCCATGGAGTCGGAACAGCCTAAAGTACTCATTCGCATTATGGATTATGTTAGTTTCTACCTGGTACACATGGTTGCGCTGAGTACTCGGCGAAGGCTTTAGAATTAATTTTATCTTTAGAATTAATAAATATACATTAACTGAAGCAGCTGCTCACCACAGAAATCTGACAGGAGCCTGTCAGTTTACACGCCATAGTAGAAGGTCTGTGAGGATGGAGGGGTCTTAGCAGAAAATCAACAGAAACATCCATGCCGTACCCGAGGCTCACATCCAGGTCCCTTAGATCAGTAGCCATGGATGCTAATCACTCGGCCATAGCATTTTATTATGAGGACGTGCAAAGAATCCGATGCATTATGATCTCTTTATGATCTCTCAGTTGCAAAGATTTTAATTTGATATTTCAAAATTCTGGAACATCTTTTTTTCTTGAAGTAACTATAAAATTGATACCGTAGAAATGTATTACATTGATGTAATGAATTGGTTTTCGGATTTTGATTCCCTCTCTACAAAATTTATCCCCTTAAAAAAAGATTCCCCCCTTAAAATAATTTAATTTCCCTCCCTACGCGAAAGAATTATTTTGCATTTCAGTTTTTTCAATAAAGCGAGAAAAAATTAAACTAATCATGATATAGCGAAAAGTAAGTACAAACAACTTCTGTACAGGAATTATTCATATCATTGACTAATAGATGCAATAAATAATAAGGGTAGTTTCATAATTTTGAAATTTAAGATTTTTTAAAATATTTATACTTTATGCTTTTGAAGAAAATAAAGATATATTCCAATATGTCTAATATACATAGTGCCCCAAAATGATTATACGAAAAAAGTTTGTTGAATAACCTTTCATTTTTTGAGACAAAGCGAAATTTAAAAAAATCTTCTGAAGCTTTTTAAGTCTCATTTGATTTCATTAATAGACTTCTACATCCCGTCTGTCACAGCTATAATCAGTAATCGTTTTAATTCATACTTAAAATTTCCAAAATATTTGTGGAGATGGATAGGACAGCCTCATGGGTGCAAATTTCAATTTATCTAGAGCACATGAGGTTTCTTCATACATAATATCTAATCACGTGGAATCAATTTGCTGACGCAGTGTTATCATGTTGGTTCACAGAGGCACTATGTCTATCATGAACGGGGTTTGAATCCTGCTCTGGCATAACGTTTACGTGCTATTTGTTCCAACTGAGGCAGTGGCCATCAGTGATTCGGTTTTGTTGATGCACATTCTTGTATGAGAAGGTCTGTAAGTCTAGAATTAGTTTATAGTTCTATTTTGCATTCGCTGCTGAAAAAATATAAAAAAAGACTTTCTTTATAGTATATTCATTTTGGGTCACCCTGTATATAGCATATAGTCAGAAACTGACTGAAGGGGTACTTGAGTGACAGACTGACAAGGAATCAAGCGAAGTCTAACTATGATACAGAAACAGTAGAGCTCGGAAAATTTTCATCTAGTAATAATCCAGGTGGTGAAGATTAAAAGGAATCCCAAATTTGACCTCCAAAGATAACATTAAGGTGAATATCTTTATTAAGCCTTAGTATGGTTATATACATAGATTACCCCGCTACGTCTTATGGCTTGTTAGCATGATTCGTTTCAATCACACGACAGGTTTATTAAAGAATATGACATGTATAATGGAAAATAAACACATAATTAAAAAAAGAAACTAAAACAGTAACAAAAACAAAAAAAACACTTATTAAAACAAAGACATGAAAAATTAAAAACATTTATAAAATAAACCTATAAAAATTCTGATTACAGCACACATTGCACAAAACTATCACCTATGGTACAAGTCATCATTTCACATTAAAATTGCACTTGATCAAAGGATACCAGATACAGGATATGACTTTTTAAACATTAGTTTTCAATTATTTACATTTAATAACCATTTCGAAACTTTATTTTTAATTTCTGAATAAGTGTTGAGGCATAACAGATCTCTCGGTAGAGAATTAAAAATTTTGGGTATTTGATAAGATTTCCGCGCTTTTCAATAATTATTGTGAAAAATTGGTTGAACAAAATAATTTTCACATTTTCGTCTTGTATTGATCACATTCAAAATTTTCTCCTTGTGTTTATTTTTAAAATAATTTCTAAAGATATTTACATAAATATATAACAAGTCAACTGGTAAAATGTTCATATAATGAAAAATATTGCCAACGTGATCTTCATTAATTTCATGTTTATTGAATTTAACAATATTATTTAGAGTATTTTTTGTATTCGTTTAATTTTATTTAAAACAGATTTATATGTGCATCCATATATACTGATACCATACCTAATGATTGATTCATAGAGAGCTTTATATATCATTGTTATGACATCCAATGGAATAAGTGTATTCAACTTCAACACTTTGTAAGATGCATAACTTAGTTTATCACAAGTATATTTTATGTGCGATTTCGATTTAAAATCTTGGTCAATAAATATCCCCAAATATTGAATTTTATTAACCACTTCCACAATGGGCAGGAACATGCATTTTGGTTAATTATTAATTTATAGTGACAGTTATAATTATGTGTTTTAATGCATAAGTTTTTTAACTTGTGCCTACTCTGAATGATCATATATTTGTTTTTTTCTTCATTTAAGAAGAGTTTGTTTTTCTGAAACCAAGAATTTGCTACATTATAGTCGTTTGGTGCACATCTAACTACTTCTTCTACCTGCATACCTGCGTTCAGCAGAACGGTATCGTCAGCAAACATAAACAAATTACCCTGAAAATTTATTTCTGCTAAATCATTTATATAAATTTCAAATAAAAGTGGTCCCAAAACTGACCCCTGTGATACACCATATTTTAAAATTTGATCTCTACTCTCACAATTTTGAATCCTAGTGATGATAGTCGTATTAGACAAGTAATGTTTGAACCATTTATTCAGTGAACCTCGAATTCCCACCAATGATAACTTTTTTAACAATATGTCATGGTTAACCGTGTCAAATGCTTTATTCAAATCCATAAATATAGCACAAACCTTTTTTCCAGAATTGAGTGCTGTATGAAAGTCATTTATTGGTAAAACTGATTTATGAGTTCAACAAACATGAACATTGGTGCCTAGTGATGTTTTAGTTTGTAGATTTCAGAAACCTTATGAAATTTTGGATCTGGATCGTCAAGGTGAGAGGTCAATTTCTGACCTGTCGTTGTTATAGAGCTACAAATTAGCGATTGGGGATAGTTCTGAAAACAAATTGCAATAGCGTCAATCAATTTCGATATAGTAGTGCTAAGGAGTCATAAACTGATGCTTACAATTATTTCAGGCTGTAGAGCTCAAAAATGTTAAAAATTTCAGATCCTGTGTGGCGTTAAGTTTAAATAGGTGTCCGAGTGAAGTCCTAGAAATCAAGAGGTGCTGAAAACGCCGATTGTTTTCTAGTATAATAATATCCACCATAACATAGAAATGCATTCAGATATTTATACTTAAAATCTGCTTAACAAAATAGGGAATACACTCATTGGTTTTGATGTTATTGAAAAGGCGGGAAACATAACAGTATTTAACAACGCATTTGTCAGGGTTAGAAAGTTAGGTGTGAAAATTAACGACAATAAACTCTATTTCACATAAAGAACCGAACGGCAAAATTCGAAAATCAAAGATAGCATTCCACCAATGAGAAGATGCCACAATCATAGGTGTTCTAGCAAAAACAATTCGCGGATGGTAATACTCTGCCCCAACAAATAATCCGATGTTTTATGCACGAAATAAGACTTCTTTGTAGCTTAAATTGTTATTAGGTATAGTTTATAGAAGATAGAAACTGGAAATGTTTTTTTTAATTTCAGAATATTGCAAAGTACAAGATAAAACATAATGTCTTTTACACAGTACATTCGCGTTGCAAAACCAAGGAGTGTCTAAGGGAGAAGAGAGCTAGCTTCCATAGACGTAAAGTAAACTTTTCGATTGCAGCCCCCTCTAAACATGGTAAATTCGTGCATTGCAGTGACGTCACCTACCCAGGGAGAGGAGCGAGTTCCCTGCATTATTTTTCCACCGCCGAGCAAAGTTTTCAATTCCTTACACCACGTGACTAATTTTACATACACTTTGAGTCTGAAAAATGCTCATTTTCTTCATGAAAAACACTGATAATTTTTCCTTTCGTTTAGAGAGAAAATATCAAAAAAAAATGAAATCATTTTCTTTAATAATTTCCAATTTTGTAAAACTGGTAGTAGCTATGCTAAAGAAAAATATTTTAATATTTTGAACAACCTACAGCATTTAGTATATTATAATAAACTGAGATTTATGTGTCAATGCACGATAACATGATCTATATAATTATATTTTATACAATTGCTGATATTTTCAATAAATATCATATCGAGTTTTTTACTTGTATATACGTTCAACAGATGGCAGCAGGCACTTCCCGTATCAACCATAAAAAAAGAATTACACTGTTAGATCAAAGTGCAGAAGACAATATACATCGATATGCTCCAGGGAACACAAACCTGAAACATACATTGACTTATATATATTCGCAAGATGATTAAATCAACTTGCGAATATATATAATATATATTCGCAAGATGATTAAATCAACTTGCGAATATATATAATATATATTCGCATATAATAAATGTATTAATTTACATATAAATCTTTTAAATTCTGCAAAATTACTCAAAATAAACATACAACGGCTTTTCCAGGTATCGTAAAATGTACTTCTGAACGGGATAAAACACTCATTGAATAACTTTAGGGTCAGTTACCACTGTGCTAAACAGCAATGGCTGTTAGACATTTGGAAACACTGGTTAAATCGCAATATATATACCAATAGTAAGACAAACCATAGCTACAGTGGGCTAAAATGATTGCACTGCGCTTGCGCAGATCGCCCTTTACAGTTGTTTTTGTGCCTGCACATCAATTTGCCACGTTCAGCTTAGGTGAAATTCCACAGAACGGCGCCACTTACGCTTGTGAAAAGCTAGCTTTCTTCTCCTTAGACCTCCTTTGGCAAAATACCTGCCACTGAAGCTCCCTAACGAGTTGAGGATTGATACATTTGCAAGCGGCGCATCTTACTTTTCATTGGCTATGGAAGTAAAGCGCAGTAAATCATAATCGAACAAGAAACTGAACGGGACTTGCAGCTCCATTCTTTATGTCAAACAGGGAGTAGTATTATCAAAGTGTCTAAAAAAATACGTCTCCTTTGATATCACTGCGCACAGAAAGATGTTATAATAGGAAGTTTTTCTAACTGCTGTTAAGCACACGTTAAGCAAGAGGCAAAGATAATAAACATAGAAGCCGTGATATAGATATATTACTTTTACTAAATGCCTAATCTTTCTGCTTTTAAACACATGATCTCCGAATAGATCACTTCTATCCTTTGAGTTGGTCTGGCTCCAGACAACAGATTTCGAATATTATCACCATTATCAGAAAAGGGATGATGTATTCTGATTAGATGTCTTTGAACCTGGTATGTGGAATTAATTATATTATTGGCCTAGTGTATCGAACGTCTTTTTTCTTTAATAGATGGGGAAAAACAGGAAAGAAACACAAAGGTAAAAATCATCTCTAAACATATAAGTAGTATAATTGACATGAATAATATTACCTTTTTATACTCGACGTGAACTGCAAATGCTTTACCATTCAGAATTTTGGATGCATCCAGAAAGATTCATCCGTTACAAGATGAATTCGATCAACAAGTGCTATCGAACTGTGATTAAACGGATGACAAAACACTTGTATCAATTTTAAATATAATTCAGGTGGTTGTTAAGATGTTTTCAAAATTTCTCCCCTTTCATACATTTCATCAGAGATGATACAAACAAGGTAATTTTAACTCTCCCTATGAAGTTAAAAAAGAATTAATAATCGAAAAATGGAAATTTCAATCACCTTTCGTTTAACGCTTTTATTTTATTTAAACCATTATATCTACTTTACAAAATGAGTTTATGCCGCAATTTATTAATTATCTACTGACAAAATGCATTTCCCATATTGATCTGGAGGGAATAAGGAACACTTCATCATCTATCAATCATCGTCGAAAGAAACACTTATGGATAGAGTGCAAATGTGTTCCAGATTTTGAAGCTGTTCGGTTTCATATTTTCGATGTTTCAAAATTCCTGTTTTTTCAATCATAAGCAGAAGTGAATAAATAAAATTTTCTGTCAAAAGAGTATGTTTTCAAAGTTAGCGTGTTTTCAAGGACTGAAATCGGAATATTTTCTGAAGAGTCCCGGTTTTTACCAAACGAAATCAGATGACGCTTCTCATGAAGACAACATCGTCTGGGTAGGTTAATAGTATAGTATACAGATTTTTTTTTAATTTATTTTCAGACATGCAAATCTACAGGCTCTGAGTGACCAAACGACCATTCCATCACGGGATTCGAACCCAGACCCCAGTAGTTGCAGTGTTACGCAACTCAATGTTACACCACTGCAACGACCAGGTGCTATCTTCCATCTGAATCAGACGCAGGAAGTTCCTGATGCTCTACAAAGGCATGTTATATATCTCTATTTCCCTCCCTAGACCCACCACGAGTTCCAAGTGGATCCCTCTTACCAAATACATTTTGTTATTATCTCCTATACACTATGAGACAGGGCGGGGGTAGCTCAGTCGGTAGCGCGCCAGGCTCGTAATCTGTACTTCCCAGGTTCGAATCCCAGCTGGGTCAGCGTTGAGATTTATCTCCGCAAAATTCCCCGCCCTGCTCACGATCAGTAGGGGACACCGATGGGCTTGGAAAGGCCGCCGTCCGTCGGATGGGACGTTAAGCAGTGGCCCCGTGTGCGGGAGAGTCATACCCTGTGCACGTTAAAGAACACGCTGGATGGCCTTGACGGGAGGCTACCATCTGTCTCCGAACAGCTGTTCCAGTGGGTCCCCTCCTCCAACCTTCTCTGAGCCTTCGGGGTCCATGTGACCTGGCCATTTAGCCTATGGTGAGCAAAAAAGTGCCGCTCAGAGGTATAACAACCCAACACTACGAGACACCGTTATGAGACCTATATTTCTGTGATATGTGATAAAACACTTAAACCGTGCTCAATTTGTTTCCTAACAGGGATGCCACTTTTGGCGGCATTATCACATTCTCTGGGATATAAAGATGGAATTTTGGTTACGTTTTTAATATTGATTCAACTCAAGTACAGATCTCCAACTTTCTTGCAAACTTAGTGGTTTTACATATCTTTTTTTCTTTGACTTAGTTTTAAAATGAAGTGCATTTTTTGAATGAAGGCCCATGGGTTAGCGCGCCAGGCTCATCATCTGCAGTTCCCAGGTTCGGGTTCCACCTGGGCTAACATTGAGATTTATTTCCGCAAAACTTCCCGCCCTCCTTGCCCACGGTCAGCAGGGGACATCGATGGGCTTGAAAGGGTCACCGTCCTTGAGATGGGAGGTTAAGTCATGGATCCCTGTGAAGGAGAGTCATATCCTGTGCATGTTAAAAACATGATGGATGGCCTTGACGGCAAGTTACAATATATCTGCGAACAGCGGTCCAGTCGATTCCCTCCCTTAGCCTTCTCTGAGCCTTTGGTGTCCTTGTGATCTGCCCATTTAGCCCATTGTGTGCAAAAAAGTGCCGCTCAGAGCTAAAACTACTCAATTATTTGTGTGTGATGTCGTTATATACGTAATAAGGATGAATCGTGTAACAATTTTTCCACGGCCAACTCAATTCCAGAAAAAAATTCTGAAAAATTCGTAAAATATTTCAGTAATGAACTATCACAGGACATTTTCCTGTAGACAAAAACACATGAAATAAATTGACTACCATGAGTAAGATTCGAACCAGCGTCTTTCAGAAGCATGACTAGCATCATATCCGCTAGGACAGTGTTTTAGAAACATTTTTGACGGCAACCCACAATAAGAAACACATTTTACATCCGACCTAGATTCTGATATTTTCTCTTTTATTTCATTAAAAAAGATGTTGGTCGCGACCAATTAAATTGATTTCACGAACCACTAATGCAGTGGTTCTCAACCTTTTATGTTTCACGTACCCCTTGGAAACGTTTATGTAACTGGCGTACCCCTTGAATAGATAGATAAAACTATAGTTATAGTATAACAATGGTTATTTTTACTTTGTTTCTAGATCTAGCGTTTTTTGAGCACTCAAGGCGAACCCCAAAAAATTTTACCGCGTACTCCACGTTGAGAACCTCTACACTAATGGATCGCGACCAGCAGTTTAAAAGGCTTACACTAAACCTTCAAAGACTAAGACATTTTTCAGCAAACAGTTGATCTCTGATGGTGCAGCAGACATCTGGCATGCTTCTGAGAGACATGGATTCGAATCCCATTCAGCGCAACCAATTTTTTTTTAGCTAATAATTTCAAATCATAAAATATATGTACAGCGCGCTTGGCTACTGATCTAAGAGACCTGGGTTCGAGCCCAGGGTAAGGCATGGATGTATGTGTCGTTTTTCTGCTGAGGTCCTGCCATTCTTTCAGACCTTCTACTGTGGCATATAAACTGACAGGCTCCTGTCAGACCTCTGTGGCAAGCAGCTGCTTGAGGGGGTATTTATTTTATTTTATTTATATTTATTTGCTGCCACGGTCGCGCCGTGGTATTGCGTCGGTTCGCAGTGATAAATTGATTTCAAGTCCGTGCTCGATTTACTACGATTTCATATCCGGCGGTTTGTATGTTGTTAGCTCTAACTCAGACAGTGGGCAGCAGTCACTTCGGGAAGGGCTACAATTTGGTGGAAGTTAACTGAGTGGACAACTGGGAAGGCGACAGTTGGGTGGATACGACAACTGGAAGGATACGACAATTGGGTGGATGACAAATGGCTGGACGAAAATTGGTGGAAAACAGTTGGAGGGTACGACAATTGGGTGGATACAACAATTGGATCAATACAACAATTAGGTGGAAATAAAGAGCTGATGAGAAATAATCTGGATTGTTATCACTAATCCTAACATTTCTATCGAGAGCAAATAAATTCAACATTAGTAGGAAGTCTCTTGAACCACGCACTTACGAAAACAAATTTGCTTACATATTCATACAGTCGATAACTACTTCTATTCTTTTTAATCCGGCATTGAATACAGCGAAATTTTAACAGATCTATTCCTTCTGACCGAAATATTTCTAAATTGCACGAACGCAATTCAGTATTTATATCTATTCTCTTTAATCTGTTTTCAATAAATATTTTGCATCTACCTTCTTTAATCCAACAACACACTATGGCGGATTTTTCACGAAGTCTGTTCCTTCTAAACATAGTAACGGAAAATGAAAGAAATGCACTACTGCAAAGCAAAGCCTCTTTAGGATAATCTGCTTTTACATTAATATGACGCACAAAAAAGGAAATTTTCAAAAATAAATTTCTTCTAAATGGAAACAATCGGACACCAGTCAAATGCATTAGAGAAAATCAAAATAACCGATATTGAGAATTATTCTCGCTAATCCGACTTTTGATACAACGGATCCAGATATTTCTATTTTATTTTGTCCGTTCTGAGTCAAACAATCTGAAACAAAGAGAACAACTAGAGAAAACGAAAATGCAAAAATACTACCAATATTCTCAATAACTATATTCTCACTAGTGAGACATTCAATAAAATGATTTTATTTCCAGCTTCTTCCTTTCGAATGAAGCAATTTGAAACGCACAGGAAACTGTAAACAGCCGACATTACACCTATTTTTTTCTAACTCGATTTTTCTTTAAAGCTTTGAATATATTCTTTGTAATCAGATGTATCAGTGCAATCGATATTTTTAAGACATATTTTCTGAATGGAACACTCAGAAATCGAACGAAAGCATTACAAGATACGGAGACAGCTGATGTTTACACTTGTTTACTCTTATAAACCTAGTTTGAACGAAAATTTTCATTTCTACTCCTTTTAAACGAAACAACCTGAAATGAAAGTGCATTAAAGAAACCAAATTTCAAAGGTCAGGATTCTGCAACTCTTTCGAGAGGAGAACATTAAGTTCCACAAAGACGGCGAGCACCAAATGCTTACACGATCCCTCATCTAAAAATAATTGTAAGTTATTATTTAAAAATATAATTGTACTGTATCGTTAAAATTTATTTAATATTAACTTATTATTCCAATGGTTTTTCAAATGTGGAACATCTATACGATGTATAAATAAATGACATATAACAACAGTTAGTTTGTCTAAATATTGGTGGCTGGTAATTCTTTGGGGGTTTTTAGCGCAAAATATAGCGTTTTTGATAACAGCAGGGAAACGTTCCGCTATGATTGTTCTCACGAACAGTTAAAACTAATTTCATCGGCGGAAACGTTTTACCATTCAAATTATCCTCCAATTCAAGGGATGAATAGGATTATTTACAACAACGAGGACAAAGTGTAAACTAATTGCGACCACATTGGAAAATCAGCTTCAGGACAATGGTGATTTGTCAGATGAAGAAATTTTTGAACTTATTGAAAATGCACTCGATCACTTCTCCCAGTTGGCGATCTCTAACATTCGCTTTACAACTCCTACTGAGGTTAACAAAGCAATAAAATTGTTTTGTTAACCTCTGTAGCTCACAATATTAATTAAAGATATAAGATATCAGATATCATAAATGTTTACCAGATCCAGGAGTAGGCGCTCAGACGTGGTAGGAAGCGGACGTGTTTTTGCCTAGCTCCAAGAAATGAACTTTAGCTAAACTTTTACTTAAATTGTCTATAGCCTTGGCTGGGATAGGGTATCCAACCCCGGTGGAGCCCTTGGTCGGCAGGTTAGGATTAGCTTAGCCTAATATTTTACTTAAATTGTTAGTATATGTTTAGGACTCTAGAGGTTTCTTGCTGAAATCTCTATTTTCTGAATTGTAATCTTTTGACTGTTAATTTACTGTTCGTTTTTTTATCTCTGGATGGGATTAATTATTATACGTATTCGATTTTAACTGACAAATATTTAATTTGTCGGTTTTAATTCCGTTAAACTTCCGTTGAAGATTTCGTTTTCAAAAATTCTTACTCTTTGGATTGTACAATACGTGTTCATTTCTAACGGTCAATTCTTTTAGCTGTCAGTTTCGAAGCTTTTGCTATTTATAACCTTATTCGCTTGACTAGTGGAATTATTGTGAAATTTAAACTACATTGTAAATGATTTATAAGTGTAAGTTTACATTTTATTCATATTACATCCAGAAATTTGAAAAACAGCAAATTTCTTATTATTTAACATGATGTCACGTTGCGAAACGCGGACCACCGAGACGACCAGCTCAATGATTATCTGAATCGGACCACCGGGTAGCTTCGGTTATGATAGAAGATATATCGATCATGAAGAAAGCTCCCATGTTAACTATGAGTCACAAATCTGTGATTTTATAATTGAGAAAAATATTCTTTTATATGTTGTTAATGAAAAGTTTTAATAATATCCCCAATATTAAAGATATACAGTCACATCCTCCCATGAGGTATGCTTTCATAAACAATGTAATTTTACGAACATTTTACATTGAAAAAGAGATAAATGGACATGTATGTAATGATGAATGCCAAAGGTTAGCAAATGTCTCTGACGCTGCTAAATTGGCAAGCACTTCAACGCACGAATTAAACATTAGTATCCTATTGAATTATACGGATACTATTACAAATATTGCTGATAATATAACGTTATACAAATTGAGTCTCTGAAAGAAATTGTTATAGGCACTGATGAATTTAAGAAAGTTAAGAAAAGACGTAAAAGAGCCCTCTCGCCTACTGTTGAGAGTGATTATATCTCAAAAACCAGAATTTCTCTTTTAGGTGAAGAAAATCTGGATCCAAATGAGTATGAAATGGCTGAAAATGATGACGTTGCTTAATCCCAAGCTACGGGAAATAAGAGAAAAAAATTACTCCATTATACTTCGATCTCCTAAAAAATGGACAACTACTCATCGGGAATTAACCAGGATAGCAGTAGAAAGTTTCACTGCCAAGAATTCAGGAGACTCGATCCGCATTCAACGAAATGCATTGACTACTATCGTGCATTTGTGAAATGTTTCCAAACAACCAAAATATATTTTTATACTTACAAATCAAAGGCAGAAAAACCTACCTAGTAGGCTTAGGATTCTCAGTCATAAAGATATCTCAGCTGAAACATGGGAAAGAGAGAATCTTGATACCAGTGTTTCTTGTGGAGCTTCCCAAAATGCATCTAACAAGAAAATATATAATCTTGGATCTCTCTCATCTAAATATTAAGTAAAGAGCTACAGAGCCAAAAAGAGCCCAACTCAGTGCCACAGATGCCAGAGATATAGGCATACTCAAAGTGGGTGTTATAATCTCCCGAGCTGCGCGAAATGTGCAGGTGAACATCTTACTAAAGATTGCATTCGACATAAATCCGATACTCCTCCAAAATACGACAATTATGGCCTTAGCCATACGGCTAATTATAAAGGATGTACCCACTTTCCCAAACGGGCAGTTGTGACTGCTTCAAAGAGTTGGGTTGTTTTACCTCTGAGCGGCACTTTTCTGCACACCATGGGCTAAATGGCCAGGTCACATGGACCCCGAATGCTCAGAGAAGGTTGGGGGAGGGGATCCACTGGAACAGCTGTTGGGAGACAGATGGTAGCCTCCCGTCAAGGCTATCCATCGTGTTCTTTAACGTGCACAGGGTATGAGTCTCCCGCACACGGGGCCACGGCTTAACGTCTCATGCGACGGATGGCGGCCTTTCCAAGCCCATCGGTGTCCCCTACTGACCGTGGGTAGGGCGGGGAATTTTGCGGAGATGTATCTCAACGCTGACCCAGCTGGGACTCGAACCTGGGAACTACAGATTACGAGCCTGGCGCGCTACCGACTGAGCACCCCCGCCCCATCCGTAATTATGCATAATTTAGTACTTTATATATATATATATATATTTAAGTAAATACGAGTAAATAATCAATTTCCTTAGGTGCCGTAAAGTGCTCTACACCAGAAATCGAGAACGCCCAAATTTATCTGTAAAATGCTCAGCATATCACAAACTTCTGGGGCTTTAGAAATATTCCCTGGCGTAATATATTTGCATCACATCGGTCGTACTTAGAGTTCACTGAAGTGAACGTTACTTCAACAGAACCATGCCGCGATAAATTAGTCGGTTACTTTCCATAACTATTCGCGATTAAGGAAATCTTTATTTTCCTGAGCTCACCTGCAGAAAAGACTCCTACGGGTCGTTTGGGAGACCCCCGGAAAACGCTTAATAACAGAAATAACGATATCTGAATAACCAATGAAATCTACTTCAGTTGAAAACCTAAGTTTTATATTCACTGGTAACTGTTACAATGTATCGGAAACAGTTCTTTCTCATCATAGGATAAGACGTTTGAAAAAAATAATTAACCTTTCACGATGAAAGAGAAAGGAATAAAACAGCTTGTATGCTAAAGAATCGATGACACAACAATGCTTTCAGAAACATTAACCCGGATACGCCTTTTATTTGTTTCGTGATTAGCATTTCCGTCCCGAATAAGTTTTAGCAAGCAAAAGATTCATAGTACATTGCTGAAATCAAATTAATCCTCCTACTTGACGAAATAGAAGTAAAAGTGGTTAGTTAATATTCCAGAAGGGAGCGAAGAATTTAATCCATTCAGAAACAGAAGCGACAGGTCAATTGATCAACTCCATCGTTAATAAATAGATTGTAATACGTTTCCAGCCTTTAACAACTTGCCTATAATGAACTGACCAGATATTACAAAACTTTTTAAAAACGACAGACATCGGAAGATTGCTTCGATATCCGGAATGATTCTGGTAACGATATTTCGATTGAAAATTTTACAATAAAGAATGTATACATATATATGTTTTATTTTATTCCCATTGTTATAGTATAAGTAACACCCACATTTCCAGGGGGTACGTGAAGCACGAAAGGTTGAGAACCACTGCTCTATTATTTATATAAAGTTCAAGGAGATGACGTCATATGCGTAAAGTTAGCGAAGCCAATACTAAACAAATAAAAAATAAATACTCCCTCAAGCGGCTGCTTGCCACAGAGATCTGACAGGAGCCTGTCAGTTTATTTGCCATAGTAGGAGATCTGAGAGGAGCCTGTCAGTTTATTTGCCATAGTAGGAGATCTGAGAGGATGGCAGGACCTCAGTAGGGAAAACGACACATACATCCATGCCTTGCCCATGGCTCGAACCCAGTTCCCTTAGAACAGTAGCCAAGCGCGCAAACCACTCGGCCATGGGACGAACCAAACTGTCGGAAAATCATAATATTTTTAGAATAAAAATTTGATGAAAACCACAAGAAAGTGTGTAGAAATTCTGTACATACCATACCCTGTGCAGGTTAAATAAAATGTTGGATGTGAGGCTACCATTTGTCTCTCAACAGCTGTTACAATGGGTCCCCAACCTTCTCAGAGCCATCTGGATCTTTATGACCTGGCCATTTCGCCCATTCTGTGCAAGAAAAACTGCCGCTCACAGATAAAACAACCCACATACAAAACACTCTGGATGAGCTTGACTGGAGAATACCATTTGTCTCCTAACAGCTGTTCCATTGGGTCACCTTCCCGCAACCTAAACTGAGCCCTCTGGGTCTTTATGACCTGGCCATTTAGCCCATTCAGTACAAAAAACTGCAACTTACAAATAAAATAACCCATGTACAAAACACGCTGGATGACCTTGACGAGAGGCTACCATCTATCTCCTACCAGCTGTTCCATTGGGTCACCTTCCCGCAACCTAAATTAAACCCTCTGAGTCTTTATGACCTGGTCAATTAGCCCATTGTGTGCAAAATATCGCCGCTCAGAGGTAAAACAATCTAACCAAATACATATCTTCTCTATGGCGTATTAAAGTGATCAAAGTGACCTTCGATTACGGTGCAGAATTATTTTTTTAATTTTTATTTTATTTATTAAAAACAACTAACATTTAAAGTCTCTTTGGATTGGAAAATAAAATAATCATTTGAGATTGTTTAGATTGCGAATTAACTCGATGACTAAGCAGTTAATCCCTGTATAGTCTGTAAAACAGAAATTCGTAAAAATTATGCTGTTGTTTAGGGATAATTTTATATTGTGTATCTGTATATAAATCTCTTAACTGAGCTTAGAATTAATCAGAACTAGATTTATTTTTCTTTTGAAGACGTAGTTCAAATTTTAGAGTACCAATTATATTACGGTGCTAGGAAAATTGTTTGCATTGAAAGTCAACTAATTGCTCCCCTATTTCTAAAATAAGTTTTAATTTCGAAATATTCCATGATCTGATATGATGGAACACCGAAACATTTATCTCGCTCTCCCCAAAGAAAGGTATATTATTCGATTCTGCTTTCCTATAAACTTGTTTCTGTTAGGGTTTCAAAATAAATAAACTGATATCGCTGCTGTTAAACATCAGAACTTGCGTTACTAATTAAATACTGCATCAGTTGAAATAGTAAAATAAAAAAGATTTTTTAATGTCTGTTAATTATTAAGGGTAATTTTTTTTTATTTTGTGTTTTACAACCAATTATTCTTCGTGAATTTTATCCGAACGAGATGATACGAATACGGCGTCATAACTTAGAGAGTTGGGGAGTGTCATTTACATTTTTGTCTCTCTGTCTGTGGCAGCCATAACTCATCGGGAATCATGAATATCATAAAGTGAATCCTTCTGATGATCTTCTGATGATCACAATATAGGTGATAAATTTCCTTTGTCCAAAACGAAAAATATTCAACTATCCATCGTTCTCGGAATTCACGATTTTCATTGTAAATATTTCTTTGCTTATCGCGCGCTCATGTTTATGGGTTACTGTTAATAGATAAATGAAAGTTCTGCTAATGCAATGGAAGGTGCGCACACATAAAATATTGTTATTAAACCAAGTTGTCATTATTTGTACCGATTCGCACAATACCAAAGAACGAAATAAACACAAAGTGTGCACTGATTTTTGCGATAGCATGGTTAAAAAGAGAAAGAACCGATAGATTATATTCCAAGAGCCAAATCATTGAAATTCAAACTGTTATTCATCCGAAGTTCCAATCCTAATACCAAAACACAAAGGAAAAAATTTCACATTAATCACCACTAAATTTATACAAAAAACGAATTGAATAAAATACCTTTTGTTCAGTCGCAAACAATATCCTATGCTTCCCCAATTTGGGTGAACACAACTCCCACGAACAGTCACATGATACAGGTCTTGCAGAATAAAATCCTGCAAAGTGTGGTCAACGCCCCCTGGCTTGTAACCAATGGACAATTGCATAAAGATCTGAGCATTGATCATATTTACACATATCGTAAGTTTTTCTCGCGAGGTTTCTACGAGTCAGTGCAGAGAAACCCGCACGAGATTATATCCTGCCTTCTGGACTACGATCACGAAATCCTTAACAAATACAAGACGCCTAAAACGATGGCTTTCGCTAAGGAAAATTATCCATTTTAGGTCTCTTGTGCATCATTACTACTCTTTGTTTATGCTCTTTTGCCCTTTGGGGCCCACCATTGTATGATTTCCTTTTGTTTGTTTTTTCAAGCTGATGCCAATTAGGCCTATTTCCTTTATAATGGTTATGACCAAGGGCATCATCAGTTAGAGATCCAGCTTCACCAAACTTTCTATAATATATTTTTAAGTCAATTTCAAATTTTATCTTAATTTAAACCTGAATAAAATTAATTACGAAATCTGTTCAATTTCATCCGTTTTGTTTGCAATTCATATCCATCGTGTACTCGTATAGCAGGCTCTAATCTAGAAAAAGAATTGGGGAGGTGATGAAATTAAGATCGGGAGGGGGGATACCGGATTTTATTTGAAGTATAATATCGTCTCTCCATTTCAGATGTCTTAGAAAATTATCTTGAAAAATGAATGAATATGCAAATGTTTAATATTTTTGACTTCCATTACATTTATTAAAGTTCTCAAAGTGGGCGCAATCTTTTGCCCACCACCACCAGATCCGGCCCCGTATGGCCATTTTGTTAACAAAGTGTGAAAAGATTTGTGAAATTGTGAAATTTGTGAAAGAAAAAATTTTCCCAAAATGTACCGTACAGGTCAAATAAACTACTGTTAAAATTTTCGAAAATGATTAACATTGCCTAAATATGATGGAAGCTTATATAACAATCTTTCTTAGAAGCATTAAAGCAATTAATTGCTAAATTCTAACGTAAAATATGTTTGAACTCTTTTGGTCTTAGTCTAATATTAGTTGATTCTGCTAAAAAATACGGTTAAAAATTGATAATTTCTTAAAATCGTTTACCGGCATTTTGAATGGATTTAGTTATGAATTGCAATAAATATGTGTATATCAGAAGCGTATGCCATCCCATGGCCGAGTAATTTCCGCGTTTTGCTATGACCTAAGGGTCCTAGGTTCGAGCCCGGGTTAAGGCATGGATGTTTGTGTTGTATTTCTGCTGAGGTCCCGCCATTCTCTCAGACTTTCTACTCTGGCGTATAAACTGACAAGCTCCAGTCAGATCTCTGTGGCTAGCAGCTGCTTTAAGGGGTATTTGTTATTTATTTATTTTATTATATCAGAAGGTTAAACGTGGATAGAAACTCGTAATGAATTAGAATTTTTGTGAACGGAGTCGCTGTCGACCTTGAAGTCTATAGATATGCTTGTTTCTGGGAAGTGAGTTGGTGTAGACCATGGATATGGTTCGAACAGGTCTGCGTAGTGATACAGTTGGAAATTAGCTAATGGTATTTTGTAAGTTTAGATTGGTTGTATGTAGTGAGTTACAAGAGCATTTATTATTTACAACACTTTGTACCAGAAAATAATTAATAAGTGCTATTGATTCCATTATTCACTCTCCGTGTTTCTATAAGTATGTACTGGAAGTGACTTGTTCATGAATTTGTATTTTTCGAACAAGTTGTCTCTGATTGGGTTATTTAGTTTCAGTGCTTTTCTTAAGTGGGAAGCTGAGCTGCATAACGACATCATAGCAGAATAAACCAATCAGAGACAACCAGTCTGGTAAATGCCATGACAACGATTGATTTATAGTAATATATCAATAAATTTTACCAAGCCCATTGTTGTTTCTTTTCTTACCAAATTCCAAATGCCATGGATATGGTTCGAAAAGGACTGCATAGTGATACAGTTAGAAATTAGCTAATGCTATTCTGTAAGTTGTACGAACGAAGATTGCCAGATCACTATTTCTAAAAATATCGTTGCCAGATATTTTTTTCTGAATTCTGTAATCAACCATAATGTTCGAATATTTTTTTGAGCGACTGTACCTCTCAAAGGTGAAACTACCGACCCCAAATGCTGTCCAGCAATACCAAAAAACTTTCCTCCAATCTTATAAAATGGTTTCGCGATACGGATTGCTTTCGCTTTTTAGATGCTTATGGACCACCACTGAATCTATGTATGATGAGTATTCATGTGTATTTGCATGCTCTTACACTCATTCGTGGACAGACTATACGTTTGTACTTCTATTTCTTTATGAAACTAAATAATATTTTAGGTAAAGTTTCAACAAATAAAAGGTTATTTATTATCTCAATCGAGGTTAGGATTTAATCTTGAAATTTATAAAAGGATGATGTTGGGTTATTTTACCACTGAGTTGCACTTTTTTGCACACAATGGGCTAAATGACCAGGTCAAGGACTCCGAAGGCTCAGAGAAGGTTGGGGGAGGAGACCCAATGGAACAGGTTTTGGGAGACAGATATTATCCTCCCGTCAAGACCATCCAGCGTGCTCTTTAACGTTGGGTTGTTTTACCTCTGAGGGGCACTATTTTTGAACACAATGGGCAAAATGGCCAAGTCACAAGGACCCCGAATGTTCAGAGAAGGTTGGGGGAGGGGACCCACTGGTACAGCTGTTGGGAGACAGATAGTAGCCTCCCGTCAAGGCCATGCAATGTTTTCTTTAACGTTGGGTTGTTTTACCTCTGAGTGGCTCTTGTTTGCACACAATGGGCTAAATGGCCAGCTCACAAGGACCCCGAAGTCTCAGAAAAAGTTGGTGGAGGGGACCCACTGTAACTGCTGCTAGGAGATAGATGGTAGCCTCCCGTCAAGGCCAAACAGCGTGTTCTTTAACGTGCACAGGGTATGTATCTCCTGCACACCAGTCCATGACTTAACGTCCCATCCGACGGACGGCGGCCTTTCAAAGCCCATCGGTGACCACTACGGACCATGGGCAGGGCATGGCAGGGAATTTTACGGAGATAAATCTCAACGCTGACCCAGTTCGGACTCGAACCTGGAAACTACAGATTACGAGCTGGCGTGCTACAGACTGAGCCACTCCCACTCACAAAAGGAGGAGGGGGTCTCAAGTGAAACGTTTCAAACTAATGATACATACTGAGTGGTTAAATGAAACTACGTTACTTTGTAGGTCTGCGGATAAAAACGATTAGTTGCACAAAACTGAAATTTGAAGCGGATAATAATCAGTCATGTAGAATAAAATGGCAGGTAAAAAATTAAATTCTTATAAATACTGCCAGCGGGTTGAACGTGGCAACCATGCACATTATTTAGCAATCCCGTGTTAGTAAGAGAATATAAGATTAGGTAGTTAGAAAATAAAAACCGAACGGCATCATGAGACCTGACACTTTCGGAATAGAATGCACGATCATTTTCACTTTTCCAAACGTATCAGAATAGTTGATAAAAAGAGCCACGATACCGGAACTGAAGGATCGTGCATTATTGGTTAAGCTCTATTTTCATAACAATAACAAAGAAACGAATGCTAAAGCCGAAAAATCGCTTACTGATGAGATAGAGACGCCTTTGAGGAATATGAGTTGAAAAACAGGGCTCAGAATTTTGAAGAAGCGGTTATTAATCGTTATGCCATTGCAGAGGAAGTCTACCGGTTTTGCAACACATTGTAAATGGCTGATGCAGTATATTCTCTTAGAGCCGGGGCCGATGTAACACTCCTGAATCTTGCGGTATCGACTGTCTTCAAGGTCCTTCGAAGTGTGTTGCGCTGATTCCCGTATACAAACTGGTATTTTCATGGCTTACGATTGGATAGGATGGAGCTGGACAACAATTGGTCATGTAACATTTTACGGAGTAAGGAGGCGTACTTCCGGCTAAATGGAAATGTCAACACTCAGCATTGTTGGGTAATGGAAACGTCACATCCTCTGACGTTGATTAAATTTCACAGCATTCTCCATCTGTTATTCTGTGGTGTGATTTCAATTCTACTATCATCTAGGAACCCTACTTCTTCGAGGATGCCATGATCTTCTAACATGGCTTCGAGGGAGCCATGATCTTCTAACACGTATAACACAAATAAAGCATGTCCAGATTCAAATAAAGCATGTCCAGATGTCTTCATTTGGTACAGTTTCATGTTATCTCAGAATTAACTCAGATACATAACTTAGTAACTTCTTAAATAAGCATTACATTAAAATCATCGCAATCAAATCTATTTCAGTGTCGATTTTCAACAAAATTCGTTCACCATTTTCACAGTTGCGCAGATTGTAATATTTAACAGCTAAAATGACAGTTTAAATAATTGTTCTACTAAGTTAATAAAAACTAGTTAAAGAGAAAGCAAAACCGTCATATTGAACTTTAGTAACCCATATAAGAGTGTTTTTAGCAGTTCTTATAATAATTATGTTAATTTACACTATTTATAAACGATGTTTTCCAGAACAAACTAACTTGCTAAATGTTTCATTCCACAACACTTTAAACACTAAACGCATATTTTTTAAAAAAATGTTGCGTTTGGAAAAGATGTTTTGATTTGAATAGATTTGAAGGAGATTTTTAAATTAGGAAGCATATTTTATAAAACTCTTATTTAAGGAATTTACCGAATTCTGCAACTGACTTACTATTTACATAATATAGGACTGCATTTAATGATGGAACCGCTTAGTATACATGTATAGTCGAACAAAAGAAATATCCGAACATTATGGTTGATTTCAGAATTCAGAAAAAAAATCTGGCAATGATGTTTTCAGTAATTAGAAATCTGGCAACCTTCGTATACGAACACGGAGTTTGCCAGATCGCTAATTTCTAAAATAATCGTTGTCAGATGTTTTTCCTGAATTCTGAAATGAACCATAAAAAATAAAAAATAAATACGCCTTCAAGCAACTGCTTGCCACAGAGGTCTGACAGGAGCCTGTCAGTTTATATGCCATAGTGTTCGGATATTTTTTTGAGCTACTGTGCTCTGCAGTGACTCACCTGTAAATACCAAAGAGATTCGAGGGTGAGATGGATGTTATAATGTGGTATCACAAATAATACTATTAACGTTCTTATTAAACAAACCACCGATCTAATACACTACGACATTAAAATGATATATTTATTTTTGTGATTTGTCTTTTTAGCATTTTCCGATTTCAAAAATATTTTTATGTAATATCCCTTGTAATTAAATACTAGTAGAGTTAATACTCACCTAGTATGTGACATTCGTACGAAAGTGAATATTCCTACACAAAATAAGTTAGGAAAATGAAGAGGCGGTCCTGCTATGTACAGCGGGTGGGGTGAAGTGTTAAATACTTTTGGTGTGTTATATATATATACATTATAATAGATCTGTTCTAAAATAACAGGTCGTACACTATTATTGTTGATTTTTAGCGACTTACGTTGGTAGTCACTGGACTGGAATCCAAAACCGAAAACACATGCATGTGTGATTAAACGAACACACAAAACTACACTAAATGATACTATAATTTATAGTGGTAGCTGTCTTCGCCCTCCTTTATTAACTTTTATCTAGCAAATAGCATATGGTAAAAAAATGACGATTTAATGTTACCTTTAATATACTTACTTCTTTATTACACTGACTGTTTTCAGAATGAAATAAAGATTTCTACCGTTAAGGCCGTTATGCACAAATATTAAAATACTTACATAAGAAAAATTACGTACAAAAAATTATTTAAAAAGATACTGAGGATAAATTTGGTAGACTACAAGTTCTTTTATGTCAATGTCGATGCCATTAATTGACTCTGTTATATTCCTTATAAAACGTTTAACATCCATCATGATGATGAATGTTACTGTGTTTATGTTTGAAAGAAATGTTTGTTGTTTTTTTCAGTAAAATATTTTAATTTTCAGCAACTTTTTGCGCTAAAGATCTCACAAGAGACAAGAAAAGTATTTTCACTTGCAGCAAAGCCTTCTCAGTGTTCACTTTTACATGAGATTTCTCATCCATCCATATTGAATTCATGTTTGAAAATAAAAACTTTCAATTGGATGAAAAGAGAAATTTTCATTCGGCAGGTTTCTTCACTGATTTCTTCGTTTACAAGCTAAGAATGTCTTGGCAGAGCGATACTGGATGTCGTATCGTTACCACGTCTCTCACATTCGCAAAGCCATTCAAGGTTCTAAAACTCGTCCCATTACAAGTTAGTACTGAATTTTTAATCCAACACAGGGTTACATGGGTGGATTCTCTGTTCCAAATATCAAACCTGTTGGTTAAGTATATGGGGTACTACAAGACATCGAAATACGTTAAAACAGAGAGAGAACTTAACAACTTGAATAGTAATTAAGCCTTTGGAAACCATAAGGCGTGCGATGATGTCAAAAACTGGAAGAAAGATGCATATTCTCTGCTGATGCCCGCACGACACCACTATTATTATCATGATGATGAATCTAGCCTCAATATTTCAGTCACCTGCTTTGCGACCGAAATATTTTATGACAGTGTTGTCACTATTACTCTGTTAATAACAAACTGGTCAAGTTCTACACGTACAGTCAATTTAATATTCAAAGAATGCCTAAAACAGAATTCCGGGAACACTTCCGAGGACATTTATCTGTCGGGTACAGAGCTTTAGATCGATCGCCTGTCCCCGGAGAATGGGGACTTATGCTCACCCTACTTTATTGCGTCCTTTACTCTCCCTCCCCTCTCCTATTGCAGAGCCATCTTAAGTACGGGACGCAGACAAATGACGTTTCTCAACCGTGACGTCACTACCGAGGGAGGAATTTTCAAACCAAACACTGTAAAATCGGTAGTTTAAAGCAGTGATTCCAAACTTTTTATGCTTCACGTACCCACTGGAAATGTGTATGCAACTGACATACCCCTTGAATATATAGATAAAATTATAGTTATAGTATAACAATGGGAATAAAATAAAACATATAAATATATATATATATAACAGGGTGTCTCAAAAATATAAGTACAAACTTTTAGGGAAGGTAGATAACATCTAAAGGAAGGAGAAATGCATAGGAACCCATAACCGGTTCGGTTGGTTGTTTGGTTGTTTTACCTCTGAGCGGCACTTTTTTGCACACCATGGGATAAATGGCTAGGTCACAGGACCACGAGAAGGTTGGGGGAGGGGACCCACTGGAACAGCTGTTGGGAGACAGATGGTAGCCTCCCGTCAAGGCCATCCAGCGTGTTCTTTAACGTGCACAGGGTATGGCTCTCCCGCACACAGGGCCACGGCTTAATGTCCCATCCGACGGACGGCGGCCTTTCCAAGCCCATCGGTGTCCCCTACTGACCGCGGGCAGGGCGGTGAATTTTGCGGAGATAAATCTCAACGCTGACCCAGCTGGGACTCGAACCTGGGAACTACAGATTACGAACCTGGCGCGCTACCGACTGAGCTACCCCCGTCCCTACCCATAACCGTAAACGTCATGGGAAAGTGGAAGCAGAGGTACCAGATCTGAAAGGACACAAGACAGTGATTAATGGGAAAACATTTATTGGACATAATTATTAAAAACGGCGTACTAGATGATACATTTCATAATGTTACAGCAGATGCTCGAAGTTTCCTCCATGAGACGCGATGCATGCGTGACACCGACGGAGCATTGATTGCCGGACGCGGTCGAACGCACCTGGAGTTTCTTTGATAGTAGCAGCAGCGCAGACAAGCCTTGCCACGAGATCCATGTCAGACTCCACAGGCGATTCATACATGGTAGCTTTGAGGGGCCCCCACAGAAAGAAATCAACGCTCGTTAAATCAGGTGAGTGTGGTGGCCAGGCAACTGGTCCAGCACGCCCAATCCATCATTGCCCAAAAGACATGTTCAAATGCGCACGAACACACCTTACATAATGGGGAGTTGCCCCATCATGTTGAAACCACATGTTGCGTCTCACATTTGCTGGAACATGGGCAAGTAAGCCTGGTAGAATCTGTTCCAGAAAGATCAGATACTTCGCGGAGGTCATGCGGGATGGTAATAGGTATGGCCTGACTAAGCAGTCGCCGACCAAACCTGCCCACACATTTACTACGAAATGATGTTGTGCCGCATGGGTGCGCACACTGTGGGGGTTCTCGTGAGCCCACAAATGCGCATTGTGCTGATTGAATACGCCATCCCGAGTGAAACTGGCCTCATCAGTAAACAAAACATCTTGGGCACTTTCTTGGAGATACCACGCGCAAAACGCACACGTACAGGATGATTTGCGGGGAAAAGTATCTGAACCCTTTGGAGATGAGAGGGGTGTAAGGACTCGCCGTGCAAAACACGTTGTACATTGCAACGTGACACTCCTAAGGCAGAGACAACGGCACGTGTGCTGGTACTAGGATTAGTCTCTACGACATTCAACACACTTTCTTCCATGGCGGAAGTACGCATTGATCGTGAATCACTCACTTCTGCTACCTCTTAATGACCCATAATCGCACAAATTTTGATGCGCACGCGCAAACAAACGGTGGCCCGGTACATGTCTGTGTGGGAAGCATTCTTGATACATTCGTTGAGTGGCTCGTCCGTTGCCCTCAGTTATTCCATACACTAAGTGTATGTCTGCAAGGCTCCCTGTTCGAATACCTTTGCATGTTCTTCATAAGTCGACTACCTCTCGAATGAGGAAATCCGAAATTTCCCCTCTAGCGCACTGATGAACAGCGCCGCCTATTGACTTACAGTGACGTTTCCGGTTATGGGTCCCTATGCAATTCTCATTCCTTTAGATGTTATCTACCTCCCCTAAAAGTTTGTACCTATATTTTTGAGACACCCTGTATACATACATTAAATTTTGTATTCATATATTACATATATCGATAAACACAAAAAATTACATAAACTATTTAACAAATCTTATAAAATTATAATCAGTTTAATGGGTAATCGTCTTCTGAGCTCTCACGGAGTACCGCTAAAAATTTTACCTCCTACCCCCAAGGGGTACGCGTCCCCCACTTTCAGAACCCTTGTTACAGAGAGTTGCGTCGATACCCGCCATGTCACTAATAATTTTTCAGTTGGATAATTGATATTTCTCTTAATTTCCTTGTTTCAACCCAATTGTCATATCTTCCCAATTGTGTTCCATCCAATTGTCCACCCAATTGCCGTATCCTTCCAATTGTGTTCCATCCAATTGTCCACTCAATTGCTGCATCCTGCCGGTTGTTGTATCCACCCAATTGTCGCACTTTGAGTTGTTATCCACCCAGTTGACTTCCACCCAATTGTCGCTCTGCAGTGTAAAATTCATAGAATAGGAAATATTTTAAAGGATTCAAATATAAAACCTTTATCTTCAGGAGGAAATGACTAGTTGTTTTGATTGAAGATGGAGTTGGGAGATAGTTATGTGATGGATGATGTTAGATATGCAACTTGAGAGTCTTTAATTGTTCTCTCATCATCGCTATCATCCTCCGCTTAGACAGGGCTAAAGGCGCAAGTTCAACTCTAGAGGTTACTTTCGAGTTTCATCCGTGAACAATTGTGATTACGTCGTTTTTAAGGAAAAAGTTCAATAGTTGCTGCTTTCCTGCTTATGTTTTCCCTCATGCTGATATTCATATTGATGAACAGCTTTTCGATCTTTTTAGACTCGATGGTGACTATGGAAATCGTCCCAAATGATTTTCTTTATTCCTCTTCCAACCACCACTATTTTTTCACAACTGTTAGTTATAAATACTAAATGTTTGTCTTATTCGAAAAATGCTCTTTGTCTTATTGGAAAAATGCTCCTTTTTACATCATGAAAATGTGGAATGCATCCATCGGGTCAAGAATCGAAGCATTCACTTGAAAAAGACGTTTATCACTGATAGATAATGGATTGAATCTAACATATCCTATCGTGTTACACATAGATTAACACAGGATGCATTGTAAGTCGTCACAATAATAGTGACCGGGCCCGGATGTACAAAACATCGAAGGGGAGAGAGTGCATTTAAGAAACACCATCTAGCCAGAAAAATGCAAGGAGGGTCGCAAAAGACTGGATTAATGTAGTATAACACATCCCCCTCCGTTTTACAGGTGTTTAAAATTTTCTAAATATGTTAAATAATTTTAGACACTCTCTTACCTTTACTAGTATTCTGAAATGTTGTGCGTGTTGGTCCCTTAAGCCACGAATGAAATATTTATATTACTACGGACAGTCGATAAAATATGTAGAACCGTGTACAAACATTACTGCATTTTTGATAGATGATCTAAGAGAAAAAATGATTTTCGATAATGAGAAAAAGCTAATTTCAAATTTCAATGATGATATTTTAAAGAGAAAAAAAATACAATTGGATAAAGTCACAAATTAAAAGAAAAAAATTATTTTATGAAAATGAAGCGATCTTTCTGCTGACAGAGCAAACAAGTTGAAAAAATTAGTCGGCTGTTGCGTAATATACTTGAATCAAATGTGTGAAATTTCAGTCGTGCAAATCACGAAGTCTACAGAGTGAAATGGAAAGGAGAGATGTTGATTAATAGAGTGAATAGACTTTCATTAATAGTGTATAATTATATTAAAAAAAATAGGAAAATGCAGATTTTAGGTAGTAACATATTTAATATTGTCATTTCCTTTTCCTGACTTTTCCATTAGTTTCAAATGGCAAACTTTATCCCTTATCAATATGAAAATTCCTTATTTGTTTACAGGCATTAGCGATTTTTACTTTGGAAGTAATTTTAAAATCCTACTGAGCAGATTATTGAGTTGTCATCTGGCATTTAGGAAATTTTCAATTATACTACGCCTAATGCTACCCATTTTAATTTGAAATGAAGAGTAATATGAAATTAAATCACTGTTTTTTGACCTTTCCATGGAACATCAATAGAATCAAGTACACTACACTTGTGTCAGTCCCACTTCCAAGAATTTCCTTGGTAATCCGAATTCGCAGGTTCAGTCAGCCTCGATAGGGCGTCCGGGTTTTTTAGTGGGAAGCACCTTTCGTATAATGCACTGTTGCATCATGCTGATTAATGACAAAGACCAATCTGTGCAATTTGCTGCTCAGTGTTGCGACACTTATGAGGTACCTAAGCAGGTTATGGTATGAAAGAATCTTGACCTGGGATCCACTTAACAAGATGAAAATTTTGGAGTTGTTTTTGGATGGAATTGGGAGATAATTGTGATGTATGATGCTGGATATGTAGCTTGAGAGTCCTTAATTGTTCTCTCATCATCGCTATCATCCTCCGCTTGTACAGGGCTAAAGAAGCAAATTCAACTCCATTGGTTACTTTCGAGCTCATCCGTGAACAATTGTAATTATGTCGTTTTGAAGGAAAAACATCAATAGTTACTGCTTTCCTGCCTGTATTTTCTCTCTTGCTGATATTTTTATTGCTAAACGGCCTTTCAATCCGTTTAGACACGATACAGTGGCATATGTTTCTTTACTCTTTTTTTTAACTACCACTATTCTTTCAAACTTATTAGTTTTAAAAATGAATTAATTGTTTAATCCTCAAATATATTATTGTATTGCAATCATAAAAATCTAGAACTCATCCAAAGGGTGCATTACAAGAACTCAAGAATCGAAGCATCCACTTCAAAAAGACGTTTATTACCTGTGGATAATGGATTGAATCTAATATATTCTATCGTGTGACAAATAGAGTAATATAGGATTCTTTATATAATAAATAATAAAAATAATACCCCCTCAAGCAGCTGCTTGCCACAGAGGTCTGACAGGAGCCTGTCAGTTTAATACGCCATAATAAAAGGTCTGTGAGGATGGCTGGAACTCAGCAGAAAAACAGCACACACATCCATGCTTTACCCAGGGCTCGACCCAGGTCCCGTAGATCAGTAGCCAAGCGTGCTAACCACTCGGCCACGGGACGGCATTCTTTATATGACGTCACAATAATAGTGACTGGGCCTGGATCTACAAAACATCAAAAGGGAAAGTGGGAGGGCAAGAAACACCATCTAACCAGAAAAGTGCAGGGGGGGGGGTCCCAAAAGACTGGTTTAATATAGTACAAGTATTCCCCTTCCAAAGTATTTATCTTGCTAATCCGAATTCGCATGTTCAGTTTAGCCACGATAGATCGATCGATTAGTTGCGTTTCTGTCTGCCTTTCTGTCCGCGATCTCGATCAGCCACGTTTCTGTGGGAAGCACTTTTCCTATAATGCACTGCTGTACAATACTGATTAATGACAAAGGCCAATCTATGCAATTTGCTACAGTAAATGTTTGTAACAATGTTGCGACAGTTATGAGGTACCTGAGCAGGTTATGGTCCCACACAATCTCAACCTTGGATCCATATAACCAGGTCAAAAACTTTTATAGCCTCATCACACTCACAACCACCATTATATTTCTGCTTGGTTCCGTGAGCTTCTTCGAAGCAAAGGCGATAGGATGATCTTGTCCCTTGGCGACATTCTGGAAGAGACATTCGCAGACCACAAGCGCAGATGCATTTCAATGTAGAATGTAAGGTCACGCAGGATCAGGAGTATTGCATTCTGCTGTCTTGCAGAGCCCTCCACCCCCTCAGCGCCTCGAATGACTTATCTCCTTGTATGCACCATTGGAACTATGCAGGTGCCTGCTTCAGAGTCACGTCTGTGAGTGGTTTTGCAATCACTGCATACTGATCTAGGTAGTGTCGGTAATATCCGAAGAGTCCTAATATTGTCTTCATTTCCTTCTTCATTCGAGGAGCTTTCATCTTTTTGATATCCTCTAGTTTTGCACGGTGGGGGCGATGCCTGACCGAACCAAAAATGTGACAAAATATTTGGTCTCGCTCCTCCCCGAAGTATACTTTACTAGATTGATGGTGAAATATTTGACATTGATATCCCTAAGATCCGCTCCAAGATGTTAAGATGATCCTCCGAGCTGTTCGAAAAAGAAAGCTATATCATCTAAATATGCACAGCAATAATCAACAACGGTGGCGTAATTATGATATTCACAATTTTCTGGAAAAATGCCCCAGAGTTCTTCAGCACGAAGAGAAGCACTTCCCACTGGTACAGCCCTCGGTGGGTCCCGAATGCTGTGTAACCTTTACTACAGGGGCTGATTGGTATTTGCCAATCAATATCTCTTTAGCATATCCAGAGTTGTTATATAGCTCGTCCGTTCCACCTGGTACACCAACTGTATTTGGTTTGCCACCCAGTGATGACATTGAGGCTGTGAAAGATGATGTACAGTCTTTTTTCACCATACACACAACTGGGTGCGTAAACTCACTGTTGAAGGGCATAATCAATCCCTTCAGTCTCCCACCTGACGATCAACTGCATAGCGTATTTTTTTTTCACACGTACGGAAATTATATCCCAGTACTCAGGTTTGTTCCACGATAAAATTTTTCCATTATGGAATTTTTTTGTAAAAGTTTTTTAATTGATTTACAGCTCTATGTACAACAATGAAACGCCAACGATGCTGTCATCGACCGGTGTGATCCCGAACGATTTCACTTCACGTGAGTTATAAGTGAAACAACAGATCTGCTGGTTGTTACGTTCTTTCTTCAGTGTGCATTAGAGATCACGTGCTTTCTTTGTAATTAAGGGAAATGTCCACTGCACTATGGAGAGAAGTGGAACACGATTATTGGGTGGCAGTCAACTGGGTCGATGACAACTGGGAGGTTGAGAGTTGGATGTATGTCAACAGGGTGGAAGGCAATTGGGTGGAAGTCAACTGGGTGGATGACAACTGGGAGGATGACAGTTGGGTGGAATTCAACTGGGTGGATGAAAACTGGGAGTGCAAGAGTTGGGTAGAAGCCCACTGGGTGGATGACAACTGGGAGGGCGACAGTTGGGTTGAAGTCAACTGGGTGGATGACAAATGTGTGGGCGACAGTTGGGTGGAACTGGGTGGATGACAACCGGGAGGGCAACAGTTGGATGGAAGTCAACTGGGTGGATGACAACTAGGAGGGCGACAGTTGGATGGAAGTCAACTGGGTGGATGACAAATTGGAGTGCAACAGTTGGGTGGAAGTCAACTGGGTGGATGACAACTGGAAGGGAGACAGTTCGGTGGAAGTCAATTGAGTGGATGACAACTGGGAGGATGAAGGTTGGGTGGAAGTCAACTGCGTGGATGACAACTGGGAGGATGAAAGTTGGGTGGAAGTCACCTGAGTGGATGACAACTGGGAGGATGAAGGTTGGGTGGAAGTCAACTGCGTGGATGACAACTGGGAGGATGAAAGTTGGTTGGAAGTCAACTGCGTGGATGACAACTGGGAGGATGAAAGTTGGGTGGAAGTCAACTGCGTGGATGACAGCTGGGAGGATGAAAGTTGGGTGGAAGTCACCTGAGTGGATGACAACTGGGAGGATGAAGGTTGGGTGGAAGTCAACTGCGTGGATGACAACTGGGAGGATGAAAGTTGGATAGAAGTCAACTGGGCGGATGACAACTGGGAAGATGACAGTTGGGTGGAAGTCAACTGAGTGGATGACAACTGGGAGGATGAAGTTTGGGTGGAAGTCAACTGCGTGGATGACAACTGGAAGGATGAAAGTTGGGTGGAAGTCAACTGGGTGGATAACAACTGGTAGGGCAACAGTTTGGTGAAAGTCAACTGAGTGCATGACAACTGGGAGGATGACAGTTGGGTGGAAGTTAACTGGATGGATGACAACTAGGATGGTGACAGTTGGATAGAAGTCAACTGGGTGGATGACAACTGGGAAGATGACAGTTGGGTGGAAGTCAACTGAGTGGATGACAACTGGGAGGATGAAGGTTGGGTGGAAGTCAACTGCGTGAATGACAACTGGGAGGATGAAAGTTGGGTGGAAGTCAACTGCGTGGATGACAACTGGGAGGATGAAAGTTGGGTGGAAGTCAACTGTGTGGATGACAACTGGGAGGATGAAAGTTGGGTGGAAATCAAATGGGTGGATAACAACTGGTAGGGCAACAGTTTGATGGAAGTCAACTGAGTACCTGACAACTGGGAGGATGACAGTTGGGTGGAAGTTAACTGGATGGATGACAACTAGGAATGTGACAGTTGGATAGAAGTCAACTAGGTGGATGACAACTGCGAAGGCGACAATTGGGTGGAAGTCAACTGAGTGGATGACAACTGGGAGGGCAACAGTTGTATGGAAGTCAACTGGGTGAATGACAACTGGGAGGATGACAGTTGGGTGGAAATCAACTGGGTGGATGACAACTGGGAGGGCTACAGTTGGGTGAAAGTCAACTGTAGCCCTAACCCATGATTAACGACGCATTTGTCTCTATTCTCTATAATACGACATTGATTAAAATATATTAATGATTATTTGTAATCGAAGGAAGCGAGGAAAGAAAGTGCAAAGAACAACATTTATTCCGTCTGGTCTTTTACTCACTAAAGCATTTACATCTACTCTCTCTAATCTGATATTCCAATATATCAAATTTTTTGAAAACTCGTTTCAATGAATCTATCTGATATTTTATTTTGCCCATTTCACTGCATGGACGATAATTTTTACTTTCTTTCAACTGAATTAAAACTAATTTTATTTTCCACACCCAGTTCTCTGAACAAAAAATAATAGGGATATCAAAAGGTGGCACGAGAGGCAACCAAAGAGACTAGAACTGTAAATACTCTCACTAGTACGACATTCAATAAAATGAATTTTTTTCTTTGTAATGAAACAATTAGAAATGCACAGGGAATTTTAAACATCCGATAAAACACCTATTTTTAATTACTCGACTTTTAATAAAGGTTTGAATCTTTTCTTTCTGATCCGATATATCAAACAAATCGATATTTTTAATGCATATTTTCTAAAATGGAACACTCAGAAATCGAACGAAAACATTACAAGAAGCGAAACAGCCGATGCTTAACTATTGTTTACTCTGATAAAACTGGTTTGGACGACATTTTTAAATTTCTACTCCTTTTAAACGAAACAGCACTTGACTGACGAGCAGCAGTCTTAAATAGCTTCCTAGATCATGTGGCGATGCACGTGATCACGTATTTTGCATATACGCTGCGCAAGTGACGTTTACGTACATCTGCATAAAGGTTTCTAATTCAGTAGACGGTGTGTATATATTGGCTGTTTTAATTTCCTACCTGACATCCCTTTATTTCCGTTTTTTTTTTTTGAAAAAAAAATAAGAATGTTTAGGAAGGTTTAAACGAAAGATTCAATGAAGGAAAAAGATTGATTAATTAGAAGTAAAAATCATTTCATGAACGTGGGGTTTAGTGAGCATGCTGATTTTTTTTTCTGTTTCGTTTTCCTGCACTGCGTTATTTGGTTTGACTTTGCTTCATTTAGTTGATGCAGGAAAGAATACAAAAGTGTGTTATAACTGAGGATGGATAAGCGAGAATAATCCTAAATATCGTCTGTTTCTATTTTCTTTAATACCTTTCATACATTTCGAAATTATTTCTATCAGAAATAAAAGATCCTTAAAATAATTATTTTATTGATTAAATGGAATATTGGTAGTCTTATGCATAGTCGTGTCCGTTAGTCGATCCTTTTATTTGAGATTGCTTCGCTTAAAACCAAGACAATCGAAAAAATATTCAAGAATCCGTTTTAATGAAAAATTGTCATATCGATTGTTTTGATTTCCTGTGATACATTCATTTGTTTCCAATTGTTAGTTTTCTCAACATTTGGTGAAAATTTCGTTTTATTGAGGGTTGTATAAGTGAGAAAAGCAGATTATCTTATGAAGCTTTGTTTTGCATTAGGGCATTTTTTCATTTTCCGTTTACTACATTTAGAAGGAACAGACTTCGTAAAACTTCTGCCATAGTGTGGTGCCGGATTAAAGAGGGTACATGGAAATCATATATAGGAAAAAAAGCATTAAGGAGAATAGATACAAATACTGCAATGCGTTCATGTAATTTAGAATTATTTCATTCAGAACGCTTAAGCCCCTCATTTTAATCTAAATCATTGGCAACAATTGGAAAATAGGTAGCCACTCATGAAGTATAGATGGCGTAAAGTCAGCCACATTTCACTTAATCATTTATAAGTCTTATCCTGGGAGTGTATTTTCGTCTGATGCATGGTTTTAATGGTAGAGCGCTCTGCACATACCTAGACAGTTGCGAGTTCGATTCCCGCCATGTCAGTAATTTGTCAGATGGATAATTCCCATCATCATCATCATCATCATCATCATCATCATCATCATCATCATCATCATCATCATCATCATCATCATCATCATCATCATCATCATCATCATCATCATCATCATCATCATCATCATCATCATCATCATCATCATCATCATCATCATCATCCTCAAGCAGCCATGGGCTACGGAGGTCCAACCAGACCGTGCAGTTTAATTCTCCAAGCATATCTCTCCTGAGCTACATCTGCTGCATCCAGCCACTGCACACCAATTCTAACAAGGTCTTGTTTGACATTGTCTGCTCACCGCATCCTAGGTCTCCCCCTCCTTCTGAGGCCTTTAGGAACATTGTTCATAACCCTATTCGCCAATCTATGATTATCCATACGGGCAACATGGCCAAATCAACGGAGTCTCTCTCTGCACAATATGCTGCTTAAAGCAGGTTGCAACTCCTTTGTCTAACCTCATCATTAGATACAAAGTTGAACCATCTAATGCCCAAGATACTGCGTAAGCATCTGGAATCAAAAGCATCTAATTTCCTGTTATCTTGTTTACAAAGTGTCTACGTTTCACTACCATAACTAACCCTAGAAAGAACCAAACTGTTATACAGGCTAATTTTAGTCTTTAGGTGTATACGCCTATTTCTCCACACTCTCCATGGATTCTTAAAAGTCCCGGCAGTAATCCCCATTCGTCTGTTAATCTCATGCCGCACATCACCATTATCTGTTACATAGCTCCCATGATAATTAAACTGTGACACCTGCTCAAGACTGCAACCATTCAGATTAACAGAATCACAGCCTGGGTGACCAATTTTCATCACTTAATTTTCTCTCTGTTTATAACCAAACCTACTCTACTACCAGTCTCATCAACAGCTCGAATGAAAGAGTTCATCTCATCAACATCATTTACCAAAAGGGCTAAATCACCAACATAATCTACATCAGAAATTTTCGTATCTCCAGCCCATTTAAGGCCAAAATCTTTCCCTTGAAGTGAATTTCGCATAACATAAGCAGTAACCAACCTAAAGAGAAAAGGAGACAAAATACACCCTTGTCGAACACCAGAAGTAATGCTAAACCAATTTCTACAAGCCTTACCAACTCCCACACATGACTCAGTGTTCATATAGAGAGCTTTCATTACGTTAACTAACTTGTCTGGTATACCATATGATCGCACAATCAACCACAAATTATGACGATCAACAGAGTCGAAATGCCTTTTTGAAATCAACAAAGCTAGCAACCAAAGATTTCTGAAACTCTAAACATGTCTGAAGAATCTGCCTAAGTGAAAATATCTGATCCACACATCCCCTATCACTTCTGAATCCACATTGCTCACCACGCAATAGACTGTCAACCACATTCTTAATTCTGTTAAGCACAATCATGGAAAGAACTTTACCTGGAACAGAGAGTAGGCTGAACACAAGAACTGCTATCACCTTTTTTGAAAATAGGGATAACAATAGCTCTGGTAAAATCCTTAGGAACCATGCCTTTATCATAAAAGCTATTCAAAATTTCAGTTATCCAAGTGGTAACCGAAACATTTCCAGCTATAAGCATTTCTCTAGTAATTTCATCTACCCCTGGGGATTTATGAAGTTTAAGTTTAGAACCAGCCAAAATAACTTCAGATTGTGTTATAGGGCCAACATTAAAGCCACCAATGCATCTATCATCATTGCAAACAATGGGAATAGAACTAACCGCATTGTTTAGAATATCACTGAAATGCTCAGCCCTCCTAGCCATGACAGAATCCTCCATTTCTATAACCTTACCTTGTTTATCCTTCAATCCTTGTATGCCTGTCTATTTTCTACCACATAAAACATTAACTATCTGGTACAGCTCTCTGCTGTTGTGCTGCCTAACTGCTTCGTCAGCTTTGTCAGCCAAGCCATCAAGCCAAAGATTGTTATCAGTAGCTAACTGATCCTTTACATGTTTATTAAGCTCTCTGTAATTATTTCTATTAGGACTAGTAGGGTACTGATTAAGGACATTCCTGCAGTTCCTTCTTTCTGAAATAAGCTCAAGTGCCTTATCACTCAAATAATTCTGTCTCCTCTGCTCCTTTTTTCCTAAAATAGTACTATTAGTTTCCAAAAAACCTGTTTTAAACTGCCCCATTCTTCTTCAACTTCAGTAATAAGCAAACCATGACTGTCATAATGACTACGTAACCTGTCATGGTAAGCTTTGGCTATAACAGGGTCTTTCTGAATTTCAGTATTAAAGGCAAATTTTTTAACTTTAACACAACACTTTTTTAGTTTAATTTACAAGACACTTTTAACAAGGTAATGGTCAAAACCGATTTCAGCTCCCCTATATGCCCTGGTATTCCTAACAGAACTAGCCCATTTGCTGTTTATTAATATGTAATCAATCATATTCTTATGCAGCCCATCAGATGAAACCCATGTGTATTTATGTATGTCGTGGTGTTTGTAATATGTGTTAGGTATTCTGAAACCATTGAGTTTACTTACCTGTAGGAGACGTTGTCCATTATCATTGCAGCTACCAATACCAAAAGGGCCTATCACCCCTCCCGAAAGGTTAGAGTCAGTACCAACTTTGTCATTGAAGTCACCTAGAACAAGGGTAATATCTTCTTTCTTGACATAATTCAAAATATCCTGATGTTGTCTGTAAAACCTATCCTTCTCATCCTCATCGGCATCCTCAGTGGGGGCATAACAGCAGATAGCATTCAAGTCTTTAATGCTTGTCTGAAATTTTGCTGTAAGTAACCTTTCATTAATGCACTACCATGCTAGAAGAGCTTACTAGCATGTCTGCTGAACAGCAGACCGACGCCTTGGTGATGCTTTCCACCCACCCTCCCTGTAAAGAGAAATTTCAAGTTATTTTTAAGTATCTCACCTTTATCTGTCCATCTGTTCTCTTCCAAGCCTAGAATATCTATTATTATCTAAAATATCTCTTTCTACGTGAGGACATTCAAATGACACTAGATATTCCAAAGATTTCACGGAGGACGCGAGAGATTTTCAAATTGACAGTAGATATTCCAAAGATTTCATTTTGACTTGACTTGTGTTATCGACGTGCTTTAATAAAAATCTTTCAGATTTTATCAACTGGGATCTTGTAAGCATTTATCAAGCTTTTTCCAAATTTTGGTATTAATATTTGACTATTTCAAGCCAAAGAATGGACAAATATTTAAAACAAACACCGAGTTATGAATTAAAGAACGAGAGCAAATCTTCAAGTAAAACCAGGCTGATGACTTCAACAAAGCGCAAATATAATATATAAGAGAATATATATATTATATAATATATAAGAGCGCAAATATAATATATAATATAATTATAAGAGAATAATCTCTATGTAATGTCCTCACATTCCACGTTCCTGCAGAGAGAAAATGATTAGTATGATTTTTAAAGAAACTAGGTTTTTTGAGATAGGTAGGGCCAACAATATCAAACTGCCCCCTGATCGCAGGCATGGGAAAACACCTGTTCCCCCTTCACTAAAGACTGAAGTCACCGATGCTGGTAGGAACTTCAGTCACCACCTTTTCAAGTGGACTTTTTCAAGAGCCTATGGCAGTGTCTTGCAAACCTTTTTACTCTGCGGCACACTGAATCTAATTTTTTTTCCGCGGCACACTGAATCTAATTTTTTTTTTCCGCGGCACACCTAAAAAAGAATAAAAGCAAACTCTATGTAATCGTCATTATATTTGCGCTTTGTTGAAGTCATCAGCCTGGTTTTGCTTGAAGATTTGCTCTCGTTCTTTAATTCATAACTCGGTGTTTGTTTTAAATATTTGTCCATTCTTTGGCTTGAAATAGTCAAATATTAATACCAAAATTTGGAAAAAGCTTGATAAATGCTTAAAAGATCCCAGTTGATAAAATCTGAAAGATTTTTATTAAAGCACGTCGATAACACAAGTCAAGTCAAAATGAAATCTTTGGAATATCTAGTGTCAATTTGAAAATCTCTCGCGTCACACTTGGAATCTCTCGCGGCACACAGTTTGCGAGACACTGGCCTATGGTCTGATGAGACACATTACTCCAGTTTAGGCTTGACGATGCCCAACTAGCTAAGTTAGGTTCAGGTACCTGCGATGGCCTCTGATTAGGATTATCCACCAGCTGATATAAAGTATCCCATGCCTCTGTTCACTTAGGGCTGGCAACCCAGAAGCAAACAGAAAACACAGCGGCAGATTCACCCACAACAGAGGACCACCAGTGCAGCAAGTGAAGGATCAATAATCAAGCTCATATCCATAACAGGTGCAGTCTAGTAGGTATAAATGATCAGCATAAGGACCCTGTGAAGTTGACCACTCCTCAGCAGGGTTGAAGAAAAGAAAAAGTGGCCATAGATGACCAGATCAGTAGGCCATACTGAAATAGAAGCCCTCCCTATCCGTTCCCTTCTAAAAGAGAATATCTCTTTTGAAAGGTACTAACGGTCTGCACCACGAGATGGCGGGGTCGGACATTAGGTGCTAGACCTGGCCGGTTCTGTGCATCATCACTAGCTACTGGTACACAGCTCTCCTTCCAGTTTATGCCTAACTACCATTTACAGGCTGAATAATTGTAATTTCTCATAATTTCTTTATTTCAACCCAATTGTCATCTCCTACCAATTGTGTTCCATCCAATTGTGCACCCAATTGTCGTATCCCCCAGTTGTCATATCTACCCAATAGTTGCAATTCCAATTGTTATTTACCCAGTTGACTTGCACCCAATTGTCGCGCTGCCGTGTAAAATTCATAGAATACAATATGTTTTAAGGGACTGAAAAGCAAAACCTTTATCTTAAGAAGGAAATGACGAGTTGTTTTAATCGTTCTCTCACCATCGCTATCATCCTTCACTTATAGAGATGAAAAGGCGCAAGTTGATCCAGAGATTACGTTTCAGGCTTATTCGTGAAGAATTGTGATTACATCGTTTTTAAGGAAAAACATCAATAGTTGCTGCTTTCCTTCTTCTCTTTTCCCTCTTGCTGATATTCATGTTGGTTTGTTAGTTTGTTCCCACTTTGCTCGCCAAAGTGGGAACAAACTACTTCGGCAGAAATTAATTTAATGATGTTGACCTGACGAAACTGCAATATGCTGCAATATTTCATTAGTCCAGTGATTGAACTAATTTAAATCTAATTTTATATTTTTCAACATCGCACACTGTATACATTAGTGTACTAATACTCTTTATGATTATGCCATAATTATTTATTAATACTTGTGTTAGTTTAATGTATGAACTTAAAAAAAATTTGTAAACGTGTTTACGAGTAAATTTGTTGGGACCGAACGCTCGTCTTATATAAAATAATTTACCTGACCGCGGTCTCAAAAAGGTTGAGAACCACTGCTCTAAACTTTTTGCCAATTTGTTTAATGAGCTTCCACACTGTGGAGTTGGGGATAAACACTTTAATTTTATCACATATTGAATCCCATTTCATATGCCTGGTGTATTTAATCTTTTTTTTATCCGTGGTTAGACGTTTATAGACTGGAATATCCTTCTGTCTTTTAGTTCGTTTCACTTTCTTTCCGCTCCTCTGCGCATTGTTATCATTCTTCTAATGCAGTTTGCATTGTAATTAATATAGTTGTGTTTGTAAATGGTTACGGTGTTCTCATCTAGGCATAGAGTAATTTAATTAAGGAATTTTAACAGAGAGTCGTCTGTGACTTCACAATTAAGCTCTTGGGAAGTTTGAAGTTTTGAAGCAAAAGCTTTCTATTTGATGCATTTGCTGGCTCTGTTTGTAGAATTTCTGATTGGGGGAAATCCGTTAATAATGATGAACGAATGATCGCTGAAGACTTGGTCGAGGTGTAGTTTCCTAAGAAGCAAATGTGGAATATCGGGCGAAGCCAAGGTGAGATCGATAGCAGTAGTTCTGCAGTGAGGCCTGAAATAGATGTGACTTCCGTCGTTCATAAGAACCATGTTATATTTTGAGATGAATTGTTCAATAATTGTTCCTTTGGGATCCAGACTGTCTTCACCCCATGTCGGGCTATGGGCATTGAAATCACCGCATAATAGCCAGGGAGATGGACATACTTCTAAAATTTTACCTAAGCATTTAACTGTAACGTCTTCACCTGGATTATAGAATGGTATAAGTGAAACATATTGATGCTTATTTTAAGTCATACTGCCACACATTCTATTCTGGTCTCATCTGTAGGAAGTGATATCCTATTATGAGGAATATCTCTGTGAATAAAGATCCCAGCCCCAGTTGTATTTGGAAATTTATTGGAGAGATGAGGGATAAAAATAGGAATTTTTATTTTTCTTTGAGACTCAATTTTTACCACCTCATGTATAGTCAAGGCGGCGAAGTTGTGCTGTTTTAGTGCTTTCGAAAGCGGACATAATTACGGAAGTAAAGATCAAGAGTTCCAACTGAAGAACTGCAGAAGAGAGTTCGCTTGAAGAATTATACATAATAAGCAAACAAATATTCTGAGGGGAGGTGAACGAGTGATTTATTTTTCTGTGATAGCAGCAATAATATCAGATTCTGTGTCTGATTGGGCAGGGTTGGGATTAGATTTATTTCTGGCTGAAACGTGATTTATAACTTCGGTGAGACTTTCGGTGAATGAGAGCAAGATGTTTTGCATTCTGAGTTGCAGTTCAGTTACGATTACGTGCAATTTCTCTGCATCAGTGAGAGAAACGTCTGATTCTGTGAATGGGATGGATAAACATTCTTCTTCTTCTATATTGGAAGTTGAATTGGAGGCTACGTTTCTGCTAGGCAATGAAGGGAATTCCATTTATTGACTATTTTGCATGTTCCTTGATCTAGAAATAGGCCTATAGAGCTGTATTTTGGTTTTAGGCGCAGAATATCTCCAGGAGGATGGTCGTTCAGAATTTCCCTCCGAATATTGATTTTCGGATTTTTTTCCCATACTTTCCTCTGTAGATGGCCGCAGCTTGAGACCATGAGAGATTTTTATCTATTTTAATTTTCCTGATTTTATTCGCCACGTTTCTGACTTCGCATCCTGCGTAAGTCGCGTAGTGATTGCCATGACAATTGGGGCATGTATTAAGCTAGGAGTAGCTTCCAGGATTCTTCTCTGTCCTATATGTCGCAAATCAAAAAAAAAAAAAATTAGAGGTTCGAGAGTTACAGCATTCCCGCCACATTTTTTTACAGCGAAGTCTGCTGCGGCGGCCTATGTCAGAATGTCGGAATCTGAAACATCTGAAACATAGAAGACGGCGAGAGTAATATTTCTGAACTTTGAAATAAAAAACATCTATTATAATAAAATCGGGTATAGGTTTGGCTGCAAACGTGAGAATGATATCTTGGTAGATGGTGGTGATTTTTTTGTCAGAGTTCATGCTTTCTTCACTGTAGGTAATCCTGCGCATATCAATGACCCCTTGACAATTGCTCTCTTCATAAATTTCCACTTCTGAAGTGTTAACGGGAATTCCTGCTAAGGGCCCTTGAGGATGAAACACATGCTTTTTGGGGAAGCGTAGGTTGACTCTGTGCCCCATGATATCCGTGATATTCTTGAAAATGCTAGTGGTTCTTTGTGTTTTCAGTTCCATAAGAATAGTTTTTCTTCGAGTAGTCTTAATTTAATTTTTTTGTCAAAAATCAATTATATTTCGTCCCGAAGTTTCGCTGTGCCGTAGGATGCGAGATTTGCCTCACTGCAGCTAATGATGAATATTATCGGTTCTTTAAGTATATGGTATTCTTCTGAATCTTGGATCATGATGGTGGATTTTGTAAAGTGCAATTATTATCCTCTATGACAGTACTATTTTTGCCACTGCTGGGAGCTACTTCACATTGGGAAGGTCTTTATTGCAAGACGGGTGTTGTTGGATGGGACTGCATGAAATTTGAGGGATATCGTCTTCTAACAGAACACTGTTTTTCCCTTGTAGTATAGTATGCATTTGGATGGGCTGCAAAGAGAAAGTAAAATATACGACCTGAGCAGAAGCACGCTTCTTCCTGGATCCAGAAGACTCTATATAACTTATCTAACCTAACGGTTAAGCTCTGAAAAGAGCTGTGCAACGTTTCCCTAAATGTTAGGTTTACACCTAAGCTAACCTGACTGCTTGAAGTAACAAACCGAAAGGACGAAAACAGTAATTTAACTTCATATCACCATTTATTTCAAATTAAAATGGGCAGCATTAGTCGGAATAATTGAAATTTCCCACAAGCTAGATGCCAGCTCAATAACTTCTCAGTAGGATTTTAAAATTATTTGCAAAATAAAAATCACAAATGCCTGTAAACAAATAAGGGATGTCCATATTAATAGGGGATAAAGTTTAGCATTTCACAGTAACAGAATAGTCAGGAAAAGCAAATGACAATATTTAATATGTTCCTACAAATCCATCTAAAATCTGCATTTTCCTAATTTTTCTTTAAATATAATTATACGCTAGTTTTGAAAGTCTATTCACTTTATTAATCAACATCTCTCTTTTATATTTCACTTTGTAGACTTCGTGATTTGTACGACTGAAATTTCAAATATTTAATTCAAGATTTTTACGCAACAGACGAGTAATTTTTTTCAACTTGTTTGCTCTGTCAGCTGAATGATCGCTTCATTTTCATAAAACAAATTTTTCTTTTAATTTGTGACTTTATCCAAGTGCATTTTTTTCTCTTTCAAATATCATCATTGGTTTTTCAAATTAGCTTTTTCTCATTATCTAAAGTCAATATTCCCTTAGGTCATTTATCAATATTGCAGTAATGTTTACACAGGTTTCTACAGATTTTATCTACTCTCTGTGTTAATACAAATATTTCATTCCAGGCTTAAGGGACCAGCACGCACACCCTTTCAAAATAATACTAAATGTAAGAGAGTGCCTAAAAATATTTAACATATTTAGAAAATTTTAAAGCCCTGTTAAATTGTGGGGGATGTCTTATACTACATTAATCCAGTCTTCTGCCCCCCCCCCCCTTGCATTTTTCCGACTAGATGGTGTTCCTTGACCCCACTCCCTCCCCTTCGATGTTTCGTAGATCCGGGCCCAGTCACTATTATTCTGACGTATTATAATGCATCCCATGTTACTCTATGTGTAACACGATAGGATATGTTAGATTCAATCCATTATCCATCGGTAATAAACTTCTTTTTCAAGTGATTGCTTCGATTCTTGTTATCGTATAATGCATCCCATCGATGCGTTCCAGATATTTGTTAGAGGAAATTAAAGACTAGTAGATAAAACGAAACATTTCGTATTTGTAATTAGAAAGTTCGGAAGAATAGTGGTAGTTAGAACAGGAGTGAAGAAAAACCTTTGGGTCCTTTAGTCAATAAAATAAATATTTTAAAGATCCTTTACTTATAATAGAAACAATTGGATATTTATGAAATGTATTACAGAAAATCGAAACAAGCGATATTGAGAATTATTCTCGCTTATCAATCCACAGTTCATCATCATCATCATTCTCAAGCAGCCATGGGCTACGGAGGTCCAACCAGACCGTGCAATTTAGTTCTCCAAGCAAGTCTATCCTGAGCTACATCTACTGCATCTGGCCACTGCACACCAATTCTAACAAGGTCCTGTTTGACATTGTCTGCCCACCGCATCCTTGGTCTCCCCTTCTTTCTGAGGCATTTAGGCACACTGTTCATAACCGTATTCGCCAATCTATAATTATTCATAAGGGCAACATGGCCAAACCAACGGAGTCTCTCTCTGCACAATATGCTGCTTAAAGGAGGTTGCAGACTGCTTTGCCTAACCTCATCATTAGTTACAAAGTTTAACCACCTAATGCCCAAGATACTGCGTAAGCATCTGGAATCAAAAGCATCTAGTTTCCTGTTATCATGTTTACAAAGTGTCCAAGTTTCACTACCATAACTAACCCTAGAAAGAACCAAACTATTATACAGCCTAATTTTAGTCTTTAGGTGTATACGCCTATTTCTTCACACTCTCCATAGATTCTTAAAAGTCCTGGCAGCAATCCCTATTTGTCTGTTAATCTCATGCCGCACATCACCATTATCTGTTACATATCTCCCAAGATAATTAAACTGTGACACATGCTCAAGACTGCAACCATTCAGATTAACTGAATCACAGCCTGCCTGACCAATTTTCATCACTTTAGTTTTCTCTCTGTTTATAACCAAACCTACTCTACTACAAGTCTCATCAACAGCTCGAATGAAAGAGTTCATCTCATCAACATCATTTGCCAAAAGGGCCAAATCATCAGCATAATCTAAATCAGAAATCTTCGTATCTCCAGCCCATTTAAGGCCAAAATCTTTCCCTTGAAGTGAATTTCGCATAACATAATCAATAACCAAGCTAAAGAGAAAAGGAGACAAAATGCACCATTGTCGAACACCAGAAATAATGCTAAACCAATTGCTACAAGCCTTACCAACTCTCACACACGACTCAGTGTTATTATAGAGAGCTTTCATTATGTTAACTAACTTGTCTGGTATACCATATGACTGCACAATCAAAAACAAATTATGACGATCATCAAAGTCGAAAGCCTTTTTGAAATCAACAAAGCTAGCAACCAAAGGTTTCTGAAACTCTAAACATTTCTCAAGAATCAGCCTAAGTGAAAATATCTGATCCACACATCCCCTACCACTTCTGAATCCACATTGCTCATCACGCAATTGACTGTCAACCAGATTCTTAATTCTATTAAGCATAATCATGGAAAGAACTTTACCCGGAACAGAGAGTAGGCTAATACCCCTATAGTTACCACAAGAACTGCGATCACCTTTTTTGAAAATAGGGATAACAATAGCTCTGGTAAAATCCTTAGGAACCATGCCTTTATCATAAAAGATATTCAGAATTTCAGTCATCCAAGTGGTAACCGAAACATTTGCAGCTATAAGCATTTCTGTTGTAATTTCATCTACCCCTGGGGATTTATGAAGTTTCAGTTTAGAAACAGCCAAAATAACTTCAGATTGTGTTATAGGGCCAACATTAAAGCCACCAATGCATCTATCATCATTGCAAACAATGGGAATAAAACTAACCGCATTGTTTAGAATATGACTGAAATGCTCAGCCAACCTAGCCATGACAGAATCTTCACCTTCTGTAACCTTACCTTGTTTATCCTTTAATCCCTGTATACTGTCCGTTTTCTACCACACAAAACATTAACTATCTGGTACAGCTCCCTGCTGTTGTGCTGTCTAACTGCTTCCTCGGATTTGTCAGCCAAACCATCAAGCCAAAGATTCTTATCAGCAGCTAACTGATCTTTTACACGTTTATTAAGTTCTGTGTAATGCTTTCTATTAGTACTAGTAGGGTATTGATTAAGGACATTCCTGCTGTTCTTTCTTTCCGAAATAAGGTCAACTGCCTTATCACTCAGATAATTCTGTCTCTTCTGCTCCTTGTTTCCTAAAAGAGTACGGTTAGTGTCCAAAAAAGCCTGTTTAAAATGATCCCATTCTTCCTCATCTTCAGTAGTAAGCATACCATGACTGTCATAATGACTAAGTAACCTATCATGGTAAGCTTTGGCTATAACTGGGTCTTTCAGAGCTTCAGTATTAAAAACAAAATTTTTAACCCTCGCACTACACTTTTTAAGTTTAAGTTGCAAGACACTTTTAACAAGGTAATGGTCAGATCCAATTTCAGCTCCCCTATATGCCCTGGTATTCCTAACAGAACTAGCCCATTTGTTGCTAATTAATATATAATCAATCATATTCCTATGTAGCACATCAGGTGAAACCCATGTGTACTTATGTATGTCGCGGTGTTTGAAATATGTGTTAGTTATTCTGAAACCATTGAGTTTACTTACCTGTAGGAGACGTTGCCCATTTCCATTGCAGCTACCAATACCAAAAGGGCCAATCACCCCTCCCCAAAGGTCAGATTCAGTACCAACTTTGGCATTGAAGTCACCAAGAACAAGGGTAATATCTCCTTTCTTGACAGAATTCAAAATATCCTGAAGTTGTTCATAAAATCTATCCTTCTCATCCTCATCGGCATCCTCAGTGGGGGCATAACAGCAGATAACATTCAGGTCTTTAACGCTTATCTGAAATTTTGCTGTAAGAAACCTTTCATTAATGCACTCATATCCTAGAAGAGCATCACTAGCGTGTCTGCTGAGAAGCAGACCCACGCCTTGGTGATGCTTATTGTCGTCCCTCCCTGAAAAGAGAAATTTAAGATTATTTTAAAGAATCTGACCTTTATCTGTCCATCTTCTCTCTTGCAAGCCGAGAATATCTAAATTATAATGGAGGAATTCTTGTGTGATACATCAAGAGAATAAGCTCTGTGCAGAGTCCTCACATTCAAACTACCTATGGAGAGAAAATGGTTAGTAGGATGTTTAAAGAAACTATGTTTATTGAGAGAGGGAATGCCGACAATATCAAACAGCCCCCTAATCGCAGACATGGGGCAAAGACCCTTTCCCCCACCACTAAAGGCTGAAGCCATCTACACTGGAAGACTTAATCCAATGTAGAATTTGACGATGCCAATAGAAGCAAAGAGTTCAGGTGCCCGCAATGACCTCTGCTCAGGATTATCCACCAGCTGATAAACATATCCTGCGAATCTATTCACTTGGATCTGTCAAACCACAAACAAACAGAAAACACAGCGGAAGATTTTCCCTCCACAGAAGCCCACCAGTGCAGCAAAATCAGGATCCATAATCTAGCTCAGAGCCATATATCTGTCCAGTCCAGTGGGTTTATATGGTCAGTACCAGGACCCTGTGTGGTTGACCACTCCTCAGCAGGGTAGAAAAAAAAGAAAAGTAGCCATATTTGTCCAGATCAGTAGGCCACACTAATCTGGCAGCCCTCCCCTTCCGTTCACTTCCACAAGAGAGTATCTCTTTTGAAAGGTACTAACGGTCTGCACCACGAGAAGGCGGGGTCGGACATTAGGTGCTAGGCCTGGCCGGTTCAATACATCATCACAGGGGATTGGTGCATAGCTCTCCTTCCAGTGACTACCTAGCTACCATTTACAGACCATCCACAGTTATAAGGTACTTTTGTATTCTTTCCTGCATCAAATAAATGAGGCAAAGTGAAACCAAATAACGTAGTACAGGAAAACCTAACAGAAAAAAATTTAAAAAAAATCTCTAAACCCGACATTCAATGGGAAGATTTTTACTCCAAATCAATCTTTTTCTTCCATTGAATCTTTCATTGAAACCTTCCTGAATATTCTTTTTTTTTTTTCAAAAGAAAAAAGTAGAAGAAACGGAAATGAATGGATACCAGGCAGGAAATTGAAACAAATATATTGTATTCTAATACATTGAACAACAAAGCTCTTTGGTTGTTCTTATGTACCTATTGATAGTTTTGCTTGGTTTTGTGCTTTTATTGTTTCTCTGTTCTTTGTAAAGTGTTGTATCGATATTGTATTTGACAAAGTGTTGACATTTTGACATCGTGTGTTTATTGCCCTCGTGTATTTCTCTATGTTATAATAAATTTGAAAATGAATATACACACCGTCCACTGAATTAGAAACCTGTACGGATACATACGTAAACGTCACTTGCGCAGCGTATATGCAAAATGCGTGATCACATGCATCGCCACGTGATCTAGGCAGCTATTTAAGACTGCTGCTCGTCAATCAGGTGACGTTTCGTCAATCAGGTGACGTTTCGTTTAAAAGGAGTAGAAATTTAAAAATGTCGTCCAAACCAGTTTTATCAGAGTAAACAATAGTTAAGCATCGGCTGCTTCGCTTCTTGCAATGTTTTCGTTCGATTTCTGAGTGTTCCATTTTAGAAAATATGCATTAAAAATATCGATTTGTTTGATATATCGGATCAGAAAGAAAAGATTCAAACCTTTATTAAAAGTCGAGTAATTAAAAATAGGTGTTTTATCGGATGTTTAAAATTCCCTGTGCATTTCTAATTGTTTCATTACAAGGAAAAAAATTCATTTTATTGAATGTCGTACTAGTGAGAGAATTTACAGTTCTAGTCTCTTTGGTTGCCTCTCGTGCCACCTTTTGATATCCCTATTATTTTTTGTTCAGAGAAGTGGGTGTGAAAAATAAAATTAGTTTTAATTCAGTTGAAAGAAAGTAAAAATTATCGTCCATGCAGTGAAATGGGCAAAATAAAATATCAGATAGATTCATTGAAACGAGTTTTCAAAAAATTTGATATATTGGAATATCAGATTAGAGAGAGTAGATGTAAATGCTTTAGTGAGTAAAAGACCAGACGGAATAAATGTTGTTCTTTGCACTTTCTTTCCTCGCTTCCTTCGATTACAAATAATCATTAATATATTTTAATCAATGTCGTATTATAGAGAATACAGACAAATGCGTCATTAATCATGGGTTAGCTAAAATACACTAAATGACGGTTGGTTTAGTTTCCCAAAGGCATTCCTTTGATATTCGATTGGGTAGTTCAGAAAGGAAAGTATTTTTCGTTTTATTCAATGTAGGATTTGTGAGATTACAAAATTCTTATTCTGATTACGTTCCTGCAGCTCATTTCCTTTGATTAACGATTGTTCCGTTTAGAAGAAACATAATGAAATTGATTCGTGAAAATCCGTTTCGAGAAAAGCCTGATTAGCGAGAATAATAATATTGGTGGATGTTATCATTTGCTTTTATATGATTTTAGATTTCCGCCTGTATCTGTAAGAAGTGAAGAACCTTCAAAATATACTTTTATTTAATTCTGGTTTAATCAAAATATTAATTGTTTTACGGAATTTGGCTTTCTAGGGTACGTTATTTTATTCCAGATCGTTTTTCTTGGAACGAAAAGAAAGGAACAAAAATGTAAAATTCCGTTTTATCGAAAGTCGGATTAGCGAGAATAATTCTCAATCTCATCTGTGTTGATTTCCTGTAATACTTTCAATTGATTCCCAATTGTTTCCTTTATAAGAAAAGTATCTTTTAAATATTAATTCTATTGAGTGTCAGATTATTCAGAATATTTGTAGTCTTAAGCATTTTCGTTTCCTGTAGCCGTTCACTTTATTTGAAATTGTTTCACTTGGAACGGGCAGAATAAAATAAAATATCAGAATTCGTTGTATCGAAAGTCGGATTAGCGAGAATAATTCTCAGTGTGAGTTCTTTTGATTTCCTGTAATATATTTGATTAATTGCCGATTGTTTCATTGAGAAGAAAAGCATCTTAAAATATCCGTTTCATTGATTTTCGGATTATTGAGAATATATTGGTAGTCATGTATTTTCGTTTCCTGTAGTTATTTTTTTTACTTAAGATTATTTCCATTACAACGGATAGAAAAAAAATTGAAATATCAGAATCCGTTTGATCGATAGTCGGATTAGCGACAATAATTCTCAATATAGGTTGTTTTGATTTTCTCTAATGCATTTGATTGTTTTTGATTGTTTGTTTTACAAAATTTCGCTTTTTTTTTAGGATCGTATTGGGGGAAAGCAGATTAAATTATGAAACTTTATTTTGCACTAGTGCATTTCTTTCATTTTCCTTTTACTATGTTTAGAAAGAAGAGAATTCATAAAATATCCGCCGTAATGCATTGTCGGATTAAAGAGGATAGATGCAAATCGTTTATTTAAAAGTGGATTACAGAGAATGCATAGAAATACTGAATTCCGTTCGTGTAATTTAGAATTATATCAGTCAGAAGGAATACATTTGGAAAACAAATTCGCTCTATTCAGAGTAGGATTAAAGAGAATAGAAGTAGTTGTCTACTACGTAGTTGAAATCTGAGCAAATTCATTTTACTAAGGGCGTCGTGATATAAGAGACTTCCGAGATTGTTGAATTTCTTTGCTCTCGACGGAAATTTTAGGAGAAGTGGTAGTAATCCAAATGATACCACATTATTTCCTTATTTCCTCCAATTGTCGTATCATCACAATTGTCTGTCTTACAGTTGTCATCCATCCAATTGTCGTACCATCACAATTGTGTCTCACAGTTGTTGTCCATCCAATTGTCGTCCATCCACCTCCCAGTTATTGTATCCACTCAATTGCCGTCTACCCGATTGCCGCCCACCCAGTTGACTTCCACCCAACTGTCGTCCTTCCATTTGTCGTCCACTCAGTTGCCTTCCTCCCAACTTTCGCCCACCCAGTTGACTTCCACCCAACTGTCGCCCTCCCATTTGTCGTCCATTCAGTTGACTTCCAATCAACTGTTGCCCTCCCATTTGTCGTCCACCCAGTTGACTTCCACCCAATTGTCACCCTCTCAGTTTTCATCCACCCAGTTGACCTCCATCTAACTGTCGCCCTCCCGTTTGTCGTCCACCCAGTTGACTTCCAACTAATTGTCGCCCTCCCAGTTTTCATCCACGCAGTTCACTTCCACCCAATTGTCACCCTCTCAGTTTTCATCCACCCAGTTGACCTCCATCTAACTGTCGCCCTCCCGTTTGTCGTCCACCCAGTTGACTTCCACCCAACTGACGTGGTCCCAGTTTTTATCCACCCAGTTGACTTCGACCCAACTCTCACCCTCCCAGTTGTCATCGACCCAGTTGACTGCCACCCAATAATCGCGTTCCACTTCTCTCCATAGTGCAGTGGACATTTCCTTAATTACAAAGAAAGCATGTGCTCTCTCATGCACACCGAAGAAAGAACGTAACAACCAGCAGATCTGTTGTTTCACTTATAACTCAGCTGAAGAGAAATTGTTCGGGAGTTATCACACCGGTCTATGACAACATCGTTGGCGTTTCATTGTTGCACATGTAGCTGTAAATCAATTAAAAAAAACTTTTCCGAAAAAATTTAGTAATGAAGAAATTTTGCCGTGGAACGAACCTGAGTGTTGGGATTTAATTTCCGTAGGTGTGAAATTCCATATAATGTTCCGTAAATCAGGACTACAGTATTAAAAATGTCAATAAGAGGTTATTGATTTTTTTCGCTGCACCGTATGTATAAATTAGAGTAAGAAAGCAATCGGGAAAACTTGTAGCCAAACACATGATTATTTGCTATAAAAGTATCTGTGAGTTCCTCAATGGAAATTGTTTATTGAAAGTGTCACATTGGAAGTATTCATGATTCGTCAAGCATTGAAGGATAAATTGAGCTGGAAATAATGTTGAAATCTTTGATGATCTTCTGTGATGCTTTGTAGATGACATCATAAGACACAGATGTGTTGCGTTCATAAATCCCGTTTAGGTCCTTAAATTGTTCCTTGTGAATCCCTTCCTTGTACATAGAAGGGTAGGAGACTTCGAAATTGGAATATTCATTTCGAACAGGAAAATCTGTCCAATTGATCGTCATAAGCGTGGTGATTCATGATACGTGGCGATTATTTAAACTTCTTTTTTTCTAGTGATGTAAAGAACCTTGCTTGTCATTTGGGAAAAACTTGCTCTAATCACTATGCACTGTTTCTTTGCACTGTTTTCATAAAATCAATTGAAAGTAACGTAAACATGTTATTATAACCCTCTGATAACTTTGCTACGTGGCGTGATTTAGATGTAAATGATTGTGTTTCAAAATTATAGCCAACCATTATTTCTTTAGATTCTCTCTCATTGGTCCTCCCTCAGTTCGAAACCTAATTGATTTCCAATAAGCTGATTTCTCCATTCAGTCCTTTATCAGAAAATATTCCTGTATCCTCTTAGCAAGTATTTGAGAAGTAAATAAAATGGAATGTATTTTGTATCTCCTCACATAGAGCCATTCCTAAAGATCCCGTTAAATGGGCATGGGTTTTTCAAGGTCATCAGTGTTCATTTCCATACTGAGGAATGATCACGAAGAGAAATTCGAAAGAAAAATTAGTTTGGCTGTAATTTTGAAACAGAATCATTTACATCTAAATCGTGCCACGTAGCAGGCTTATCAGAGGGTTATAATAACATGTTTACTTTACTTTAAGTGTCACTATTTTACAAAAGTTATTGTATGAAAACACTGCAAAGCAACAGTGCATAGTGATTAGAACAGGTTTTTCCCAAATGACAAGCAAGATTCTTTGCATCACTACAACAAAAGGAGTCGAGTCGTTTAAACAATCGCCACGTGTCATGAATCATCACGCTTATGACAATCAATTGGATAGATTTTCATGTTCGAAATGAATATTCGAATTTCGAAGTCTCCTACCCTTCTGTACACAAGGAAGGGATTCCCAAGGAACAATCTAAAGACTTAAACGGAGTTTATGAACGCAACACATCTGTGTCTTATGATGTCGTCTACAAAGTATCACAGATGATCATCCGAAGATTTCCAACATCCTTCCCACCTCAATCTATCCTTCAGTGCTTGACGAATCATGAAATACTTCCAATGTGACACTTCCAATAAACAATTTCCATTGAGAAACTCACAGATAATTTTATAGCAAATAATCAGTTGTTTGGTTACAGGTTTTCCCGATTTCTTCCTTACTATAATTTATAATTAAGGTGCAGCGAAACTAACCATAATCTCTTATTATTTTTTTATTACAGTAGTCCACGGTTTACGGAAATTATGTACATAATTTCTCACTTACGGAAATTTTATTTCAATACTCAGTTTAGTTACACGGCAAAATTTCTGCAGTAACGTAAATTTTTCGGAAAAGTTCTTTTAAATTATTTTACAGCTAGAAATGGGACAATTAAACGCCAACGATGTTGTCGTAGACTGGTGTGGTAATTCCCAAACAATTTCTCTTCACCTGAGGTTATAAGTGAAGCCACAGAGCTGCTGGATGTTACATTCATTGGACCTGTAAGCATGTATGAAGGATTCTTATCTTTAGTGATATTTTTCCATTGAATGCGTCTTATAGAAATTACAGAGCTTCGAAGTTAGATTCCCATTGATATAACATGGAAATTCTGTAATATTTTGGTAGAGCAGTTTATTTAGGGTTAAAAATATTCGTTCAATATTTAAAGTCATGAAAAGTAGAACTCAAGCATCTGAAACTATCCATTAGCAATTAGGCTAATGGATAGAATATATATGTTTTTCTTATGTTTGAGCTGTAACAGAAGCAATGCCACACACATTAATTTCTATGCTGGATGAATAACTGTAATATTATTAGCTGAATATGTAGAAAATTATCCAGTATCAATATTTCCCATATTGAAATGTTTTGCAGGCAGATGCTGCCATCTAGTGCCCAATGATTAAACTAGGTGGAAATTGATTTTTTTTTACATATTGTGAGGGCGAATGCACAGGCAGTGTTATAGAGAAGGCGGTGTTTGATGTTGTAAGCGAAGCCTGGAATGGCTTAAGAGAGCTTCTTATCTCCATCCTTTGTGTTTTGCAAAAGAATATTAAATGAAATATATAGCTCATTTCAATGAGAGACGAGAGTTGGCTTAGTCGGCACCGTGCCAGACGCGTAATCTGCAGTTCGCAGGTTCCAGTCCCAATTATGTCAGCGAAGAAACTTATCCCCGCTCAACCCCTTAGTTCTCTTGGTAAGAAAAAAGACATGAATGAGTTTGAAAGGCTCTCGATTAAGCCGTGGGCAGGAGAGCGATACTTTAAAGAATATTCTTGGTACCTTTAAAGGGAAGCTTCCATCTTCCTCATAGGAACTGTACACTTATTCCCCGATTTACGCGGTACTTGTTTTACACGGTTGATAAAATAACGGATTTCAAAAAACTGGTAAAAATGTATATTCGGCTGCATATATATTTCAAGTCATTTTTTAATCTCATTCCTTTGATAACACTGGCAACAACGGGGACGGGGAATCCCCGTAGCAAAGAAGGTCTAAGGAGAAGAAAGCTAGCTTCGCACAAGCGTAAGTGGCGCCGTTCTGTGGAATTTTACCGAAGCTGAACGTGGCAAATTGATGTGCAGGCAAAAAAAAAACAACTGTAAGAGGCGATCTGCGCATGCGCAGTGCAATCATTTTAGCCCAATGCAGCTATGGTTTGTCTTACTATTGGTATGTATATTGCGATTTAACCAGTGTTTCCAAATGTCTAACAGCCATGGCTGTTTGACACAGTGGTAGCTGACCCTAAAGTTATTCAATGAGTGTTTTATCTCGTTCAGGAGTACATTTTATGATACCTGAAAAAACCGTTGTATGTTTATTTTGAGTAAATTTGCAGAATTTTTAAAATTAATATGTAAAATAATACATTTAATCATCTTGCGAACATGTAAGTCAATTGTATGTTGCAGTTTTGTGTTCTCTGGAGCATATCGATGTATGTAGGTGTCTGCAATTAGTTCTAATAGTAAATTTTTTTATGGTTGATACGAGAAGTGCCTGCTGCCATCTATTGACAATTTATACAAATAAGAAACTCGATATGACTTTTATTGAAAATATCTAAAATTTTATAAAATATAATTAAACAAAACATGTTATCTCGCATAGAGCCATAAATTTCAATTTATTATAATATATTAAATATTGTAGAATGTTCAAAATATTAAAATTCTTTTCTTCAGCATAGCTTCTACCTGTTTTACAAAACGGAATTTTATTAAAGAAAATAATTTTAACTAATTCTTGTAAAAAGTAAATTATGATCATAAAATTTAAGAAATGAACACTTTGAACAGAGCTAAAGTGAATGTAAAATTAGTGACGTGGTGTAAGCCATTGAAAACCTTGCTGCGTGGTGGAAAAATAACGCAAGGAACTGGCTCCTCTCCCTGGTTAGGTGGCTTCACTGCAATGCACGAATTTGCCATATTTAGAGGGCGTTGCAATCGAAAAGTGTACTTTAAGCCTATGGAAGCTAGCTCTCTTCTCCCTTAACTCCTTGCCCGTAGTACATATTTCACAATAGTAAAGCTATCTAATTCATGTGAAGTAGTGCTGTATCATTTTAGCAGCAAAGCGTAAATCATTGTGCCTTTTTTATTTTATTATTTAAATATCTACTGGTAAATTTCCAACATTTATAGTTTTTCTGGCATTTTTATAATTTACGTAAATTTTTTAAGGTTTTATAATGCCAAAAAATTAAAAAAAAAATCAAATGAAAAGAAAAGTTATTTCTTTAGAAACAAAAATTAAAACATTAGATCGTCTACGTAGTAGAGAAAGAGTAACAGATGTTGCTAAATTTTACTCCATGAATGAAGCCACAATAAGGACAATAAGAAAAAATGAAGACTCCATTAGAAAAAGTGTAGCAGCTGGATCTTGAACGAGTATGAGCACAATTTCATATGTAAAAGATGTTACAATGGAAAATATGGAAAAGGCATTAGTGATATGGCTAGAAGACCAAACTCAAAAGCGGGTTCCAATTGATACCAGTGCCATTACAAATAAGGCTTTAAAGATTTATGAAACACTTAAAAATCAGTTACCGTCGACTTCGCCAGATGAAAAGAAGGTATCTTTTTCCGCAAGCAATGGTTGGTTCGAGAGATTTAAACAAAGACATTCTTTACATAATCTAAGATTGAAAGGTGAAAGAGCATCTGCTGATTCGGATGCAGCACAACAATATCCAGCAAAATTTGCTGAAATCATTGCCTCCAACTCCTACACTCGTGACCAGGTGTTCAATGCTGACGAGTCCGGGTTATTCTGGAAATAAATGCCAGAAAGAACCTATTTGGCTAAAGCTCGCAAATCAGCTTGTGGTCATAAAGCAGCGAAAAGTCGTATAACAGTTCTTTTCTGTAGCAACGCTTCAGGCGATCATATAATGAAACCATTGGTTATTAACAAATCGAAAACACCACGCTCATTTAAAGGAATAAACATCAAAATCCTTCCCGTTTATTGGATGGCTAATAAGAAAGCATGGGTTTTCAATGAATGGTTTCATAACTTGTTTGTCCAGATGTCAAAAGTTATTTAAGTAAAAGGGGATTGCCTTTTAAGGCCCTTCTATTAATTGATAATGCACCAGGTCATCCTCAAGATTTACAACACGGAAATGTACAAATTGTTTTTTTACCAAAAAATACAACTTCCTTATTACAGCCGTTAGATCAAGGGATAATTTCGACTTTCAAGACACTGTATATCAAGCAAACCTTCAGGTATATTTTAGAACAAATGGAGAATGATGGATCTCTTACTCTTACGGATGCTTGGAAGAAATTTACAATCTTAGATTGTGTTAAGCGTGTTGGACTGTCATATACCCAAATTAAACAATCAACGCTCAATGCCTGCTGGAAAGCAATATGGCCAGATGCTGTTGAAGGTGAGAATTATAGATTACCATTAGAGCATGAATATTCTCAGATCACTGAGTTGGCGCATACTATAGGAGGAGAAGGTTTTGAGGCTTTAGCTGAGGCAGATATTGAAGAAATAATGACTGATGAAGAACTAGATGAGGATGATTTAGTTAACATGATTCATGAAACAAATAAACGTGATGAAGACAATGATCCTGATGAAGAGCAATCTGAACCAGTTGCGTTCACAGCAAGTCATCAGCGTAGGGCTTGAATTGGGGAGCAAATTGGGTAATCATTTTTTACAAAATGACCCGATCAAAATCCTTCCCGATTCCAGCTGGAACTGAAACGAGCTCTCCGATTCCAGCTGGATATTAATAAGTGCTTATATCAATATGAGGGGGTCTATAAAGATTTAACAAAAAAACCTACACAATTGTTAATTACGGATTTCATTACAAAGTCTCGTCGATCTGAGATTGTCCCTAATTCATCAACCATTGAACCAGAATCGCATCAATAACTATCGAGTGATGAAAGTGACATCATACCAATCAGGAAGAAAAGACTGATAGTCCATGAAAGTGATGACAGTAATTAAACTTATTGTTAATTTTTTTAAGGATCTTATATTTTTTGTTCCTAATGTAAAATGAATTAAATATGTACTTATATTACCTACATATATTTGTTATTATATGAATGAAGTGTAATTTTATGTTTTTCAAGATGTCTTGCTTTTGTTTTACGTAAATAAATTACTGAATTATGCACATGTTAGTGTTTTTTTCGTTTTACACGGTTTTACATAGCAAAATCCAAGATTTCGATTTACACGGTTTTGTGCAGAACCTATCTTCAGTGTAAATCGAGGGATAGGTGTACAGCGTTTGGCCCTTCATTGCAGGTGTCCTGTTCACAGTATATGCCCATTAATTTCCGAACAGGAGATGGCTCAGCCAGTAATGTACCAGACTCTTAAACTTCAGCTCCGAAATTCGGTGCCCAGTTGTGCCTGCTTTGAGATTTACTCCTCTAACCTCCATTCTTTCTCAGTGATAAAGGGGAACACGGTTAGACTTGGAAAGACCACCTTACATCGGATGGGACTTTCCATACCCTCTGTACTGTCGCTCAACAAAATACCCGAAAAATACAATTGATTACAGAATTGAGAAAAAATTTCTGGCAACGATTTGTTCAGAAATTAGCGATCTGGCAACCCTCGTGTTCGTACACAAAGATTACCAGATCACTAATTTCTAAAAAAATCGCTGCCAGATATTTTTTCTGAATTCTGTAATCAACCAAAATATTCTGATTGGGTTGGGTTGTTTTACCTCTGAGCGGCACTTTTTTGCACATCATGGGCTAAATGGCCAGGTCACATGGACCCCGAAGGCTCAGAGAAGATTGTGGGAGGGGACCCACTGGAACAGTTGTTGGGAGACAGATGGTAGCCTCCCGTCAAGGCCATCCAGCGGGTTCTTTATCGTGCACAGGTTATGGCTCTCCCGCACGCCGGGGCCACGGCTTAACGTCCCATCCGACGGACGGCGGCCTTTCCAAGCCCATCGGTGTCCCCTACTGACCGTGGGCAGGGCGGGGAATTTTGCGGAGATAAATCTCAACGCTGACCCAGCTGGGACTCGAACCTGGGAACTACAGATTACGAGCCTGGCGCGCTACCGACTGAGCCACCTCCGCCCCACAAATATTCTGATATTATTTGAGCAACTGTAGATTAGGGAGCATCTCTCTAATGTACAGTCTTGTATAATACAGTCTTACCTTGGAGATGCTTTCCGTCCTCCCTCCCTGTAAAAAGAAATTTAAAGTTATTTTTAAGTGTCTCACCTTTAACTGTCTATCTGGTCTCTTGCAAGCCGAGAATATCTAGATTATAGCGCTGGAATTCCTGTGTGAGGACATCGAGAGAATAATCTCTATGTAATGTCCTCACCACGCACGTTACTGCAGAGAGAATATGATTAGTAGGATTTTTAAAGAAACTAGGTTTATTGAGGTAGGTAGGGCCAACAATATCAAACTGCCCCGTGATCTTAGGCATGGGGCAAACACCTGTTCCCCCTCCGCTAAAGGCTGAAGTCACCGATGCTGGTAGGAACTTCAGACACCATCTTTTCAAGTGGACTTTTTCAAGATCCTATGGTCTGCCTGAGACACATTACTCCAGTTTAGGACTGACGATGCCCAACTAGCTAAGTGAGGTTCAGGCACCTGCGATGGCCTCTGATTAGGATTATCCACCAGCTGATATAAGGTATCCCATGCCTCTGTTCACTTAGGGCTGGCAACCCAGAAGGAAACAGAAAACACAGCGGCAAATTCTCCCTCAACAGAGGCCCACCAGTGCACCAAGTCCAGGATCCATAATCAAGCTCAAATCCATAAACAAGTCCAGTCTAGTAGATATAAATGGTTAACACCAGGATCCTGTGAAGTTGACCCCTCCTCAGCAGGGTTAAAAAAAAAGAAAAAATTGGCCATATGTGACCAGATCAGTAGGCCATACTAAACTGGCAGCCCCTAACCTTCCGTTCCTTTCCAAAAGAGTACATCGCTTTTGAAAGGTACTAACGGCCTACACCACGAGAAGGCGGGGTCGGACATTAGACGCTAGACCTGGCCGGTCTGTGCATCATCACTGGGGATTGGTATACAGCTCTCCTTCCAGTTCATATCTAGCTACCATTTTCAGACCCCTTTGCATTTGGAGTTTATATATTTCTTTTCCTGAATGTTTGGAAAATGATCTTCTGCACGATAAGCTTTACCGTAGAACGCCAGTTACATATTCAGGACATTCAGAATCTCCATTTCATAATAATTCATTTTTAAAAATTAAATGTATCTATTGACATCTTGCCATTATTTCCTGTTTGCGTACTCTTTGGAAATACGACCTTACGAAGTTACCTTACGATGAAAAGATTTTTGGAAAAGACTTGTATATTTCCCTGGAAATCAATTTACAGTCTACAGTTTGATGATCATATCGTTATCATTTATGTCAATTTCTGAAGAGAAAGATTCGATTTCTCTTTGTAAATCTCTAATGGATGGAAAATCCCAAATAGTCATTTAATGCAATATATTTCAATAAATTAATTCTTTCAGTCATGACATCAATAAATGAATCATAAAAGACACTTCTTAATTACGTATAACACTGATTATTTCGCTACAGGATATTACATATTTTACAATGTTTGTAATCCATTGAATCATCTTTGACGAAACAAAGCCCACGACAGGTTTTCAGTAACAATTTGTTCCTTTTCTCAGTTCAATTCTTCTTCACAGAAAGAGGAATTTTTTGTCTGTTCCTGGTAGAAAGTTGAAATAGATGATTATATAATCGTTTAAGGTATAACTACGAATACAGGTAATCATAATAAAGTAAGTGAAATTAGATATTATGCCTTAAAAAGTTAAAATAATTTAATTCTAAACAACGTTTTTGTATTATACGTATTTTACCCTGGTTTACATAAATTAAGAGTTAAAAGCAACCTGAAAGCACTGTTTTAATCGAAATCATTTTTCATTTGTTATCTGTGAATTGGAATATAAGTTGAGTTGGGTTGTTTTACCTATGAGTAGCACCTTTTTGCACATAATGGGCTACGTGGCCAGGTCACAACGACCCTGAAGGGTGGAACCATTGGATAACTGCTAAAGACAGACGGTAGCCTCCCTTCAATGCCATTCATGGTGTTCTTTAAGCTCAGGGTTCCACCAGTGGTCAAGTAGTTATATCGTTATGTGGTTCCCATTGCACTACGCGATGAAGTTGACCGTCAGGTGGGAAATTGTATGGATTGATTATGCCCTTGAACAGTAAGTTTATGCACCCAGTTGTTTGTGTGGCGAAAAGAGACTGTACAGTGAGGTTATGCATCATCTTTCACAGCCTCAATGCCATCACTGGGTGGAAAACCCAATAGAGTTGCTGTGCCAGGTGGAACAGACGAGCTATATAAGAACTCTGGATATGCTAAAGGGATATTGGCAAATACCAATCAGCTCCTGTAGTAAAGGTTACACAGAATTCGTGACCCACCGAGGGCTGTACCAGTGGGAAGTGCTTCTTTTCGTGCTGAAGAACTCTGCGGTATTTTTCCAGAAAATTGTGAATATCATAATTACGCCACCGTTGTTGATTATTGCTGTGCATATCTAGATGATATAGCTTTCTTTTTCTAACAGATGGGAGGATCATCTTAACATCTTGGAACGGATATTAAGGATATCAATGTCAAGTATTTCACAATCAACCTAGCAAAGTCTACTTGGGGGAGGATCGAGACCAAATATTTTGGTCACATTGTTCGTTCGCACAGGCAACGCCCCCACCATGCAAAACTAGTGGTCATCAGAAAGATGAAAGCTCCTCGAATGAAGAAGGAACTGAAGAGAATATTATGACTCTTCGGATATTACCGACACTACCTAGATCAGTATGCATCGATTGCAAATCCACTCACAGACGTGACTCTGAAACACGCACCTGCACAGTTGCAATGGTGCATACAAGCAGGTTAGGCATTCGAGGAACTGAGGGAGTGGGGGGCTCTGCGAGGCAGCAGAATCAAATACGCCTGAACCTGCGTTACCTTTCATTCTGCATTGAAATGCAACTGCGCCTGCGGTCTGCGCATGTCTCTCCCAGATTGAAGCCCAGGGACAAGAACATCCCATTGCCTTTACTTCGAAGAAGCTCACGGAACCCAGTAGAAATGTAATGGTGATTGTGAGTGTGTGGGAGGGTTTGGGAGGAAGGGCTAGAAAATATTTTGACCTCTTTATACGGATTGCAGGTTCTTTCAGACCATAACCTGATTAGGTACCTCATAACTGTCGGAACAGTGAGCAGCAAATAGCAGAGATTGACGTTTGTCATTAATCGGCATCGTGCAACAGTGCATTATAGGAAATGTGCTTCCCGCCTAAACGCGAAGCCGTATCGAGTCTGACCGAACTTGCGATTTCGGATTAGCAAGGGAAATACTTAGGAAGTGGGGCTGACACAAGCGCAGTGTACTTCAGTATATTTTTCTGTCATGGAAAGGAAGAAAACAGTGATTTATCATGTTATAACTCTTTATTACAAATTAAAATAGTAGTATTACGCGTAGGATAATTGAAAATTTCCCAAATGGTAGAAGCCAGCTCAATAATCTTCTCAGTAGGATTTTAAAATTATTTGCAAAATAAAAATCGCAAATGCCTGTAAACAAATAAGGGATGTTCATATTAATAGGGGATAAAGTTTAGCATTTGAGACTAATGGAAAAGTCAAGAAAAGCAAATGAGAATATTAAATATGTCATTACCAATCCATCTAAAATCTGCATTTTCCTAATTTGTTTCTAAATATAATTATACACTATTATTGAAAGTCTGTTCACTTTATTAACCAACATCTCTCCTTTCCATTTCACTCTGTAGACTTCGTGATTTGCACGACTGAAATTTCGCACATTTTATTCAAGTTTTTTACCCAACAGCCGAGTAATTTTTTTTTCAATTTGTTTGCTCTGTCAGCTGAAAGATCGCTTCATTTTCATCAAATAAATTTTTCTTTTAATTTGTGACTTTATCCAAGTGGGTGTTTTCTCTTTAAAATATCATCATTGAATTTTCAAATTAGCTTTTTCTCATTATCGAAAGTAATTCTTCTCTTAGGTCATCTATAAATAATGCAGTAACATTTGCACAGGTTTCTACAGATTTTATCTACTGTCCGTTGAAATATAAATAATTTATTCGAGGCTTAAGGGACCAGCACGCAGACCCTTTCAGAATACTAGTAAGGGTAAGCGAGTGACTAAAAATATTTATCAAATTTTAAAAATCTGTAAAAACGACGGGGATGTATTATACTACATTAATCTAGTCTTTAGCGCCCCATCCCCCTTGCAGTTTTTCCGGTTCGATGGTGTTTCTTGTCCCCACTCCCTCCCTTTCGATGTTTTGTAGATCTGGACCCGGTCACTCTCATTGTGACGTCTTATAATGCATCCCATGGTACTCTACGTATAAAACGATAGAATATGTTAGATTCAATCTATTATCCACTGGTAATAACGTCTTTTTTAAGTAAATGCTTTGATTCTTGACTTCTTATAATGCATCCTATGGATGCGTCCTAGATTTCTGAAGAATGTTGAAATGTTTCGAAGATTATACGAAACATTTCCTATTTGTAATAAAAAAAAGTTTGAAAAAGTAGTGGTGATTAGAACAGGAGTAAAAAAAAACTTTAGTCCGATTTGCATATTCATTGTATCGAGTCTAAACAGATCGAAAGGCCATTCACCAATATGAATATCAGCAAGAGGGAAAATGTCAGCTACTATTGATGTTTTTCGTTAAAAACGATGTAATCACTATTGTTCACGGATGAGTCTGAAACGTAATCTCTGGAGTTGAACTTGTGCCTTTAGCCCTGTAGTAAGCGGACGATGATAGCGATGATGAGAAAACAATTGAGGACTCTCAAGCTACGTATCCAGCATCATCCATCACATAATTATCTCACAACTCCATCTTCAATCAAACTAACTCGTCATTTCCTTCTTAAGATAAAGGTTTTGCATTTGAATCATTTAAAATACATTGTATTCTATGCGTTTAACACGGCAGCGGACAATTGGATGGAAGTCAACTGGGTGGATAACAACTGAAAGTGCAAGAATTGGGTGGATACGACAACGGGGGGGATACGACAATTGAAAGGAACACTATTGGGAGGATATGACAATTGGGTTGAAATAAGGAAATTGTGAGAAATAACAGTTATCAATTTGAAAAATTGTTACCGACAGTGCTTCTAAATATACTTTTATTCAATGCTGGCTTAATCAGAATATTAATTGTCTTACGGAGTTTGGTTTTCTAGGGTACGTCATTTTTATTTCAGATCGTTTCACTTGGAACGACCAAGATGAAACAGAAATGTAAAAATCCATTATATCGAAGGTCAGATTATCGAAAATAATAATCAATCTCATTTGTTTTGATTTCCTGCAATACTTTCGATTGATTTCCAATTGTTTACTTTAAAAGAAAAGTATCTTTAAAACATTCATTTTATTGAGTATCAGATTATTCCGAATAATGGTAGTCTTATGCATTTTCCTTTCTTGTAGTCGTTCCCTTTATTTCAGATTGTTTCACTTAGAAGGAACAGAATTAAATAGAAAGATCAGAATCTGTTTTATCGAAAGTCGGATTAGCGAGAATAATTCTCAATATGAGTTGTTTTGATTTCCTGTCATACATTTGATTAATTCCCGATTGTTTCATTTAGAAGTAAAGGATCTTTAAAATATCCGTTTCATTGAGTGTAGGATTACTGAGAATATATTGGTAGTCATGTATTTTCCTTTCCTGTAGTCATTCCTTTTATTTAAGATTGTTTGCATTAAAACGGAGAGAATAAAATAGAAATATCAGAATCTGTTTTATCGAAAGTCGGATAAGCAAGAAAAATTCTCAATATCGGTTGTTTTGATATTATCTAATGCATTTGATTGTTTTTCTGATTGTTTCATTTAGAAAATTTCATTTATTAAAATTCATTATTATTAACGATCGTATTGTGGGAAAGCAGATAAGTTTATGAAACTTTGTATTGCAGTAATGCATTTCTTTCATTTATCTTTTACACGTTTAGAAAGAAGAGACTTCATAAAATATCCGCCATAATGTGTTGTCGGATTAAGGAGAATGGATGTAAATCGTTTATTTAAAAATGGATTACAGAGAATGCATAGAAATACCGAATTCCGTTCTTGTAATTTAGAATTATATCAGTCAGAAGGAATACATTTGGAAAACAAATTCGCTCTATTCATAGTCGGATTAAAAAGAATAGAAGTAGTTGTCTACTACGTAGTAGAAATCTGAGCAAATTCATTTTACTAAGGGCGTCGTGATTTAAGATACTTCCGAGATTGTTGAATTTGTTTGCTCTCAACCGAAATTTTAGGAGAAATGGTAGTAATCCAAATTACACCTCCGTGGGTCTGCTGCTCAGCAGACATACTAGTGATTCTCTTTTAGGATATGAGTGCATTAATGAAAAGTTTCTTACAGCAAAATTTCAGACAAGCATTAAAGACTTGAATGTTATCTGCTGTTATGCCCCCACTGATGATGCCGATGAGGATGAGAAGGATAGGTTTTTACGGACAACTTCAGGATATTTTGAATTCTGTCAAGAAAGGAGATTTTACCCTTGTTCTCGTTGACTTCAATGCCAAAGTTGGTACTTACTCTGACCTTTGGGCAGGAGTGATAGGCCCTTTTGGTATTGGTAGCTGCAATAGCAATGGGCAAAGTCTCCTACAGGTAAGTAAACTTAATAGTTTCAGAATAACTAACGCTTATTACAAACACCGAGACATACATAAGTACACATGTGTTTCACCTGATGGGCTGCAAAAGAACATGATTGATTATACATTACTTAACAGCAAATGGGATAGTTCTGTTAGGAATACCTGGTCATGTAGGAGAACTGAAATTGGATCTGACCATTACCTTGTTAAAAGTGTCTTGCAATTTAAACTTAAGAAATGTTGTGCTAAGTTTAAAAAATTTACCTTTAATTATAAAGCTCTGAAAGACATATTTATAGCTAAAGCTTACCATGATAGGTTACTTAGTCATCATGACTCATGGTTTGCTTAGTACTGAAGTTGAGGAAGAATGGAACCGTTTTAAACAGGACTTTTGGAAACTAACAGTACTCTTTTAGAAAAAAAGGAGCAGAGAAGGCAGAATTATTTGAGTGATAAGGCACTTGAGCTTATTTCAGAAAGAAAGAACTGTAGGAATGTCTTTAATGGACTCTACTAATCCTAACAGAAAGCATTACAGAAAACGTAATAAACGTGTTAAGGATCAGTTAGCTGCTGATAAGAATCGTTGGCTTGATGGTTTGGCTGACAAACCCGGATATTTTCTGAATTCTGTAATCAACCATAGTGTCGGATATTTTTTGTGCGACTGTACCTCTCAGAGATAAAACTATCGAACCCAAATGCTCTCGAGCAATACCAAAAAACTTTCCTCCTATCTTATAATTTGTTTTTGCGATACGGATTGCTTTCGCTTCTTTAGATGCTTACGGGCCACCACCGAACCTATGTATGATGGGTTTTCATGTGTATTTGCAGACTGTTACACTCATCCGTGGTCAGAATATACATTTATATTTATATTTCTTTATGAAACTAAATAACATTTTAGGTAATGTTTCAAGAAATAAATGATTATTTATTATCTCAATCGAGATTAGGATTTAACCTTCAAATTTATAAAAGGAAGAGGTTGCGTTGTTTTACCTCTGAGCAGCACTTTTTTGCACACAATGGACTAAATGGCCAGGTCGATGGACCCCGAAAGCTCAGAGAAGGTTGGGGGAAGGAATCCACTGGAACAGCTGTTGGGCGACAGATGGTAGCTGCCTGTCAAAGCCATCCAGTGTGTTCTTTAACGTTGGGTTGTTTTACCTTTGAGCGACACTTTTTTGCACACAATGGGCTAAACAGCCAGGTCACAGGGACCCCAAAGGCTAAGAGAAGGTGGGGGAAGGGACCCACTGGAACAGCAGTTGGGAGACAGATGGTAGCCTCCCGTCAAGACCATCCAGCGTGTTCTTTAATGTGCACAGGGTGTGGCTCTCACGCACACGGGGCCACGACTTAACGTCCCATCCGACGAATGGCGGCATTTCAAAGCCCATCGGTGTCCCCTACTGATCGTGGGCAGGACGGGGAATTTTGCGGAGATTAATCTCAGCGCTGACGCAGATGAGACGCGAACCTGGGAACTACAGATTACGAGCCTGGCGTGCTACCGACTAAGCAACCCCTGCCCCCAAAATGGAGGAGGAATTCATTCAAGTGAAATGTTTCGAATTGATGATATATAATGAGTGGTTAAATGAAACTATGTTACTTTGTAGATCTGCGGATAAAAATGGTTAGTTGCACAAAGCTGAAATTTGAAGCGAATAAAATCAGGTCATGAAGAATATAATGGCAGGTAAAAAATTAAATTTTTATAAAAACTGCCAGCGGGTTGAACCTAGCGCTGTACAGAAAAACCATTCACATTTTTCACCAATCACGTGTTAGTAAGAGAATATATCACCTGGTTACAGAATAAAAACAGAGAGCCATCATGAGACCTGACCCTTTTGTAATAGAAAGCATGATCATTTTCACTTTTCCAAACTTTCGAGATAAGTGGACAGGAGGAGCCACGACATCGGAACTGAAGGATCGTGAGTTATTAGTTAAGCTCTGTTTCCATGACAATTACAAAGACACGAATACTGTAGCCGAATATCGCTTACTGATGTGATGGAGACACCTTTGAAGGAAATGAGTTACAAAACAGGGCTCAGAATTTTGAAGAAACGGTTATTAATCGTTATGCCATTGCAGAGGAAGTCTACCGGTTTTTGAATACATTGTAAATGGCTAATAGAATAGTCTTCTCTTAGAGCCAGGGCCGATGTAACAGATCTGAATTTTGCGTGATCAAATGTTTTTCAAAGTCTTACGAAGTGTGTTGCGCTGATTCCCGTACAAACTAGTATTTTCATGACTTGGGATTGGATAGGATGGAGCTGGACAACAATTCGCCATGTAACATTTTACGGAATAAGGAGGCGTACTTGTCATCACAGAGCATTGTTGGGTAAGGGAATCGTGATATCCTCTGGCTTCGATCAAATTTCGCAGCATTTCCACCTATTACTGTATGGTGTGTTTTCAATTCTACTATCATCTAGGAACCCTTCTTCTTCGAGGAGGTCCAAGCCATGACCTCCTAACACGTATAACACAAATAATGACAAATATTTAGACAAATAAATAACAAATAACACAATAAATGTCCAGAGCACAATGCTTTATTTGGTACAATTTTATGTTATCTCAGTAGTAACTCAGATACACAACTTAGTAACTTCTTAAATAAGCTTTACATTAAAATCATCGCAATCAAATCTATTTCAGTGTCGATTTTCTACAAAATTCGTTCACTATTTTTACAGTTGCGCAGAACAGCTAAAATAACAGTTTAACAGCTAAAATAACAGTTTAAATAATTGTTCTACTAAGTTAACAAAAACTAGTTTTAAAGAAAGCAAAACCGTCTTACTGAACTTTACCAATCCATATAAGAGTGTTTTTAGCAGTTCTTATAATGATTATGTTCATTTTCACTAATTAAAAATGGCGTTTTGCAGAACAAGCTAACTTGCTAAATGTTTCAGCTTCCACAACACTTTAAACGCTGAACGCATATTTTTAAAAATTTGTTGCGTTTGGAACAGATATTTTGATTTAAATAGATTTGACTGAGATTTTTGAATTAGGAAACATTTTTTTTTTATAAAACTCTTATTTAAGGAATTTACCGAATTCTGCAACTGACTTATTATGACATGATATAGGACTGCACTTAATGATGGAACCGCTTAGTGTACATGTGCAATCGCTCAAAAAATATCCGAACACTATAGTTGATTTCAGAATTCAGAATTTCTGAAAACAACCATAGTGTTCGGATATTATTTTGAGCGAACGTACTCTGTAGGACCTCATCTGTAAACACCGAGAAGAGATTTGAGGGTGGGATGTATGTTATAATGTGGTATCACATAGCGTACTATTAACGTTCTTATTAAAGAAGACACCGACCTATACACTACGACATTAAAATGCTATATTTATTTTTGCGATTAGTCTTTTTAGCGTTTTCCGATTTCAAGAATCATATTTTATATGTAATATCCCTTGCAATTAAATACTAGTACAGTTAATACTCACTTGGTATGTTGACATTCGTACAAAAGTAAAGATTCCTACACAAAATATGTTAGTAAAATGAAGAGGCCGTTCTGTATGTACAGCGGGTGGGGTGAAGTGTTAAAACTAACTACAGTTCTCTAACTACAGTTTTATCTATCTACACAAGGGGTATGTCAGTTACATACCCATTTCCAGCGGGTACGTGAAGCAAAAAAGCTCGAAAACCACTGATACATGTGTTATTTTATTCCCATTCATATACTATACCTATAGTTTTATCTGTCAATATAAGGGGTACGTTAGTTACATACACATTTCCAGGGGGTACGTGAAGCATAAAATGTTGAAAACCACTGTTACATGTTTTATCTTATTGCCGTTGTTATACAACAACCATAGTTTTATCTATCTATACAAGGGGTGCGTTAGATATAAACACATTTCCAGGGAGTACGTGAAGCATGAAAGGTTGAGAACCACTGATATATGTTTTATTTTATTCCCTTTGTTATACCGTTCTATGGCCGAGTGGTTAGCATGCTTGGCTACTGATCTAAGGAACCTGGGTTCGAGCTCAGGATAAGGCATGGATGTGTGTGTCGTTTTTCTGCTTGAGGTCCTGCCATCTTCTCAGATCTTCTACTATGGCATATAAATTGACAGGCTCCTGTCAGACCTCTGTGGCAAGCACCTGCTTGAGGGGGTATTTATTTTTTTTATTATACTATAGCCATAGTTTTATCTATCTATGCAAGGGGCACGTTAGTTACATATACATTTCCAGGGGGTACGTGAAGCATGAAAGGTTGAGAACCACTGATATATGTTTTATTTTATTCCCATTGTTTTACTATAGCCATAGTTTTATCTATCTATGCAAGGGGTACGTTAGTTACATACATATTTGCAGTGGGTACGTGAAGCATAAAATGTTGGGATCCACTCATATATGTTTTAATTTATTCCCATTGTTATACTATAGCTACATTTTATCTATCTATATAACGGGTGCGCCAGTTACATACACATTTCCAGGGGGTGCGTGAAGCATTAAAGGATGAGGACTACAGATATATGTTTTATTTTTTCCCATTATTAAACTATAACTATAGTTTTTTCTATCTATACAAGGGGTACTACAGTTACAAACACATTTGCAGGGGGTACGTGAAGCATAAAAGTTTAAAAACCACTGATATGTGTTTTATTTTATTCCCATTGTTATACTATAACTATAGTTTTATCTCTCTATACAAGGGGTACGTATAAAGGGTATTTAATCCTGGTTTAATCAGAATAGTAATTGTCTTACGGAGTTTGGTTTTTTAGGGTACGTTATTTTTATTCCAGATCGTTTTGCTTGGAGCGAAAAGGATGGAAAAGAAATGTAAATGTGCGTTGTATCGAAAGTCGGATTAGCGAGTATAATTCTCAATCTCAATTGTTTTGATTTCCTGTAATACTTTCGATTGATTTCCAGTTGTTTCATTTATAACAAAATTATCTTTTAAACATTCATTCTATTGAGTGTCAGATAATTCAGAATAATGGTAGTCTTACGCATTTTCGTTTTGTGTAGTCGTTTCCTTTATTTTAGATTGTTTCACTTGGATCGAACAGAATAAAAGAGAAATATCAGATTACGTTGTATCAAAAGTCCGATTTGCGAGAATAATTCTCAATATGAGTTGTTTTTATTTCCTGTAATACATTTGATTAATTGCCGATTGTTTCATTTAGAAGTAATGGATCTTTAAAATATCCGTTTCATTGAGTGTCGGATTACTGAGAATATATTGGTAGTCATGTATTTTCGTTTCCTAAAGTTATTCCTTTTATTTAAGATTGTTTCCATTACAAAAGACAGAATAAAATAGAAATAGCAGAATCCGTTATATCGAAAGTCGGATTAGCGACAATAATCCTCAATGTCGGTTGTTTTGATTTTCTGTAATCCATTTGATTGTTTTCTGATTGTTTCTTTTAGAAAATTTCGTTTTATTGAGGGTCGTATTGTGGGAAAACTGATTAGTCTATGAAACTTTCTTTTGCAGTATTGCAATTCTTTCATTTTCCTTTTACTACGTTTAGAAAGAACAAATTTCATAAAATATCCGCCGTGGATGCAAATCATTTATTCACAAATGGATTACAGAGAATACCTACAAATTATGCATTGCCTTCGTGTAATTTAGAATTATATCGGTCAGAAGGAATACATTGGTAAAAAAATTCGCTCTATTCAAAGTCGGATTAAAGAGAATAGAAGCAGTTGTATATTATGTAGAAGAAATCTAAGCAAATTCATTTTACTAAGGGCGTCGTAGTTCAACAAACTTCCGAGATTGTTGAATTTGTTTGCCCTCGACAGAAATTTTAGGAGAAGAGGTAGTAATCCAAATTACACCTCATCATTTCCTTATTTCTTCCCCATTGCCTGTCTGCCATTTGTCCTCCATCCGATTGTCGTATCCTACCAAATGTCTGGTTCACCCAACTGTCGTCCACCGAGTTGTATACTCCCAATTATTGTATCCACTCAATTCCTGTCTACACTATTGTCGCCCTCTAAGTTCTCATCCACCCAGTTGTCATCCACCCAGTTGACAACTGTCGCCCACCCAGTTCTCATCCAACCAGTTGACTTCCAGCCAACCGTCTCCCTCCCATTTGTCATCCACCCAATTGACTTACACCCAACTGTTGCCCTCCCAGTTGTCATACACTCAGTTGACTTCCACCCAACTGTCACCCTCCCAGTTGTCATTAACCCAGTTGACTTCCACCCAACTGTCGCCCTGATATTTGTCATCCACCCAGTTGACTTCCACCCAACTCTCGCCCTCCTAGTTGTCATCCACCCAGTTTACTTCCACCCAACTGTCGCCCTAACATTTGTCATCAACCCAGTTAACTTCCACCCAGATTTCGCCCTCCCAGTTGTCATCCACCCAGTTGACTTCCACCCAACTGTCTGGGTGGAAGTCAACTGGGTTGTCATCAACCCAGTTGACTTCCACCCAGATATCGCCCTCCCAATTGTCATACACATAATTGACTTTAAACCAACTGTCGCCCTTACATTTGTCATCTAACCAGTTGACTTCCACCCAGATTTCGCCCTCCCAGTTGTCATACACATCCAGTTGATTTCCACCCAACTGTCGCCCCCCCCAGTTGTCATACACCAAGTTGACTTCCACCCAACTGTCACCCTCCCAGTTGTCATTAAACCAGTTGACTTGCACCCAACTGTCGCCCTGATATTTGTCATCCACCCAGTTGACTTCCACCCAACTGTCGCCCTCCCAGTTGTCATCAACCCAGTTGACTTCCATCCAGATATCGCCCTCCCAATTGTCATACACATAATTGACTTTAAACCAACTGTCGCCCTTACATTTGTCATCTATCCAGTTGACCTCCACCCAGATTTCGCCCTCCCAGTTGTCATACACATCCAGTTGACTTCAACCCAACCGTCGCCCTCCCAGTTGTCATCCACCCAGTTGAATTCCACGAAATAATCGCGTTCCCGTGCTCTCCATAGTACAGTGGATATTTCCTTAATTACAAAGAAAGCACGTGATCTCTAATGCACACCGAATAAAGAATGCAACATCCAGCAGATCTCTTGGTTCACTTATAACTCAGGTGAAGAGAAATCGTTCAGGAGTTATCACACCACTCTATGACAAAATCGTTGGCTTTTCTTTGTTGCACATCATCGTCGTCGTCACCATCACATCACCACCACCATCATCATCGTCATCATCATCATCATCATCACCACCACCATCATCATCATCATCGTCATCAACATCATCACCACCATCGTCATCATCGTCATCATCATCATCAAGCAACCATGGGTTACAGAGGTCCAACCAGACCATGCAATTTAGTTCTCGAAGCAAGTCTGTCCTGAGCTACACCTGTTGCATCTGACCACTACACACCAATTCTAACAAGGTCCTGTTTGACACTGTCTGCCCACCGCATCCTAGGTCTCCCCCTCTTTCTGAGGCCTTTAGGCTCACTCTTCATGACCCTGTTTTTTAATCTATAATTATTAATATGGGCAACATGGCCAAACCAATAGAGTCTCTCTCTACACAATATGCTGCTTAAAGGAGGTTACGGACACCTTTGCCTAACTTCATCATTAGTTACAATGTTGATCTACCTAATGCCCAAGACACTGCGTAAGCATCTAGAATCAAAAACATCTAGCTTCCTGTTGTCTTGTTACAAAGTGTCGAAGTTTAACTACCATAACTAACCCTAGAAGGAACCAAACTATTATACAGTCAAATTTTAGTCTTAAGGTGTACACGCTTGTTTCTCCACACTCTCCACAGATTCTTAAAAGTCCCGGCAGCAATCCCTATTCGTCTGATAATCTCATGCCGGACATTACCAGTATCTATTACATTGCTACCAAGATAATTAAACTGTGACACCTGCTCAAGACCGCAACCATTCAGATTAACAGAATCACAGCCTGCCTGACCAATTTTCATCACTTTAGTTTTTTCTGTTTTATAACCAAACCTAATCTACTACCAGTCTCAGCAACATCTCGAATGTAAGAATTCATTTCATCAACATCATTTGCCAAAAGGGATAAATCATCAGCATAATTTAAATCAGAAATTTTCGTATCTCCTGACCATTTAAGGCCAAAATCTTTCTCTTGCAGTGAATTTCGCATACCATAATCAATAACCAAACTAAAGAAAAAAGAAGAGAAAATGCACCCTTGTCGAACACCAGAAATAATGCTAAACAGATTGCTACAAGCCTTACCAACTCTCACACACGACTCAATGTTATTATAGAGAGCTTTCATTATGTTAACTAATTTGTCTTACATACCTTAGGATCTCACAGTCAACCACAAATTATGAAGATCAACAGAGTCGAAAGTCTTTTTGAAATCAACAAGGCTAGCAACCAAAGGTTTCTGAAACTCTAAACATTTCTCAAGAATCTGCCTAAGTGAAAATATCTGATCAACACATCCCCTACCACTTCTGAATCCACATTGCTCATCACCCAATTGCCTGTCAACCAGATTCTTAATTCTATTAAGCACAATCATGGAAAGAACTTTACCTGGAACAGAGAGTAGGCTAATACCCCTATAGTTATCACAAGAACTGCGATCACCTTTTTTTGAAAATAGGGATAATAATAGCTCTGGTAAAATCCTTAGGGACCATGCCTATATCATAAAAGGTATTCAAAATTTCAGTCATCCAAGTGGTAACCGAAACATTCGCAGCTCTAAGCATTTCCGTAGTAATTTCATCGAACCTGGGGATGTATGAAGTTTAAATTTAGAAAGAGCCAAAATAACTTCAGATTGTGTTATAGGGCCAATATTAAAGCCACCAATGCATGTATCATCATTGCAAACAATGGGAGTAGAACTAACCACATTATTTAAAACATCACTGAAATGCTCAGCCCACCTAGCCATGACAGAATCCTCACCTTCCTTGTTTATCCATCAATCCCTGTATACCTGTTAACCTTATATAATATAACCTTACCTTGTTTATCCATCAATCCCTGTATACCTGTTCGTTTTCTACCACACAAAACGTTAACTATCTGGTACAGCTCTCTGCTGTTGTGCTGTCTAACTGCTTCCTCGGCTTTGTCAGTCAAACCATCAAGCCAAAGATTCTTATCAGCAGCTAGCTGATATTTTACACGTTTATTACGTTTTTCTGCAATGCTTTCCATTAGGACTAGTAGGGTATTGATTAAGGACATTCCTGCAGTTCTTTCTTTCCAAAATAAGCTCAAGTGCCTTATCACTCAAAAACATTTGCCTTCTCTGCACCTTTTTTCCTAAAAGAGTAATGTTAGTTTCCAAAAAAGCCTGTTTAAAATGGTCCCATTCTTCGTCAACTTCAGTGGTAAGCAAACCATGACTGTCATAATGACAAGTAACATATCATGGTAAGCTTTAGCTATAACAGGGTCGTTCAAAGCTTCAGTATTACAGGTAAATGTTTTAACCCTAGTTTAAGTTGCAAGACACTTTTAACAAGGTAATGGTCAGATCCAATTTCAGCTCCCCTATATGACCTGGTATTCCTAACAAAACAAGTTCATTTGCTGTTAATTAATATATAATCAATCAGATTCTTATGCAGCCCATTAGTTGAAACCCATGTGTATTTATGTATGTCACGGTGTTTGTAATAAGCGTTATTTATTCTGAAACCATTGAGTTTACTTACCTGTAGGAGACGTTACCCATTGCCAATGCTACTACCAATACTAAAAGGGCCTATCACCCTCCCCAAAGGTAAGAATCAGTACCAACTTTGGCATTGACATAACCTAGAACAAGGGTAATATCTCCTTTCTTGACAGAATTCAAAATATCCTGAAGTTGTCCGTAAAACCTATCCTTCTCATCCTCATCGGCATCCTCAGTGGGGGCATAACAGCAAATAACATTCAAGTCTTTAACGCTTGTCTGAAATTTTGCTCACAAAACCTTTCATTAATGCCCTCACATCCTAGAAGAGCATCACTAGCGTGTGAGCTGAGAAGCTGACCGACGCCTTGGTGATGTTTTTCATCTTCCCTCCCTGAAAACAGAAATTTTAGATTATTTTTAAGAATCTGACATTTATCTGTTCATCTGGTCTCTTGCAAGCCGAGAATATCTAAATTATAATGGTGGAATTCTTGTGTGAGGACATCAAGAAAAAAAGCTCTGTGCAGAGTCCTCACATTCCAACTCCCTATGGAGAGAAAATGGTTAGTGAGATGTTTAAAGGAACTATGTTTATTGAGAGAGGGAATGCCGACAATATCAAACAACCCCCTAGTCGCAGACATGGGGCAAAAACCCGTTCCTCCACCACTAAAGGCTAAAGCCATCTACACTGGAAGACTTCCTCCAATGTATAATTTGACGATGCCAATAGAAGCAAAGAGTTCAGGTGCCTGCGATGACCTCTGCTCAGGATTATCCACCAGCTGATAAACATATCCTGTGAATCTATTCACTTGGGGCTGTCAACCCACAAACAAACAGAAAACACAGCGGAAGATTTTCCCTCCACAGAAGCCCACCAGTGCAGCAAAATCAGGATCCATAATCAAGCTCAGAGCCATAATTCCGTTCAGGTTGGTATATATGGTCAGCACCAGGACCCTGTGTGGTTGGTCACTCCTCAGCAGGGGAGAAAAAATAAGAAAAGTAGCCATAGTTGTCCAGATCAGTAGGCCACACTAATCTGGCAGCCCTCCCCTTCAATTCACTTCCACAAGAGAGTATCTCTTTTGAAAGGTACTAACGGTCGACATCACGAGAAGGCGGGGTTGGACATCAGGTACTAGGCCTGGCCGGTTCTATGCATCAGCACAGGGAATTACTGCTTAGCTCTTCTTCCAGTGACTACCTAACTACCATTTACAGACCACTCTTTCAGTCAGATTTTCATTAAATGCATCAAACGCCTATATATAAAATCTGAGTTTGTGTTTATCGGCCACCTAGATAGCAGCAGCATCCTGACAAGGTAGAGACAAATACCCTTCTGCACACACGAGTGGCTCAAAAAGAATCTAGCCTCGACAAGTCTACAATTACCAATCTACAACTTCTTCTTCATCGCATTTTTCTATTAAATGCAATATTTTAGATGTTATAAAGCAGAAATGACCAAACAGTCGATCGCGTAGCTGCCAGTTTTAGGTGGAAAAGATTGTATTTTAATTAATGTTACAATGTCACGTTAATATGTTTGATGCTAAATTGTTATTTTATACTTAGTTGGTCAAGCAGTGTTAAATTATCATTATGACCTATGTACTATGGTCGATCGCGAAGGATTTTCTGTCTTAATAGTCGATCGCAGAGTCTAAAAGTTTGGTCCTCCCTGTTACAGAGCTTCGTTGTTAGATTCCCGTTGACATAACATGGAAAGAAAATGCTATAGCTTTCTTTGAGCATAATATATTATTACTAATTTTAATTTTTCACTAATTCAAATAATGTTATTTTTAAAAAATACTGGTAGATATAGTGGTGAATATGTCGCTCATTTTCGTCTGACCCGGACACTCTTGTACCGCCCCCCCCCCTCCATCTCTTCTGAAAGCAGTCTTGTAAACGACTAATGGAATGTGGAAGTTTATAACACTTTGTGAGCGTTTGAACTGCACAAATAGGTGTATGAACCAGGGCGCATTAAACAATTGGAAGATCTGGAACCAAGTTCCAAATGGGTGTCCTGGAACAAGTTCTGAATAGGAGCCTTAGAGCTATATTCTAAATGGAGCCCCTTTTATTTTTCTAAACTGAAAAAATAATGAAATTTGAACTACTTATGTAAAGTCGTCGATTGACGTGATGAAAATAAATAACATTACTTTAAAAAGCAAAAAAAAAAAAAAAAACAGTAGGGGCCCTGTAGGTAGGGTGAAGTAATGAAATAAAAAGACCAACATATAAAGAGTCAATTCTATACTGCAACATGAACTTTGCACGTATTGCATTTAATAAACTATTACTTTAATCTTTAATTGTTTTAGGAAATTTACCATTTCATGCTTAATTTAAGAAATCGAGTATTAATATCAAAATAATTTTGCCAAAATCTCTTGCTTATTGATTTCCCTTAATAATAAATAAGCTCTATTGCAATAGTAATTAAAATTGTTAAATTAGATAAAGAATTGCTTTGGAAAAAATTAAAATTTGTCCTTTAAAGAACTACCGTTAAATAATATTATTGGGTAAACACTTGAAAATTTCGGATTCTAATGGATAATAATTTTCACATATAGCACGACTATTTTGAAACATATTCCCGTTGTATCTCTGAGGAAGATTCTAGTTTATCCAGTATTCTAGTTAACCATCTGTCCGTTTCTTTACCATATGACTTCGAACAGATCGTTATATACTTACCGTTAGCGTACGTTAGCTGACCGCGGAACGGTGCTGACCTCATGTGGTAAGTTCTGAAGCTTCCAATGCGCGCTCGCTAACACGGAGATTCGCGGAAATCGGCAGACATTCCCATTACTAGGCACCGATTATACCATGCAGTCAGTCATTGGAAGTTGTCTTAAATATAATTGAAGATGATGGTTGGCAAAACAATTTCTAGATATAACAGCTGAGCTAATCGCGATGAATTTTATGTTTATAGGACATTTTTTTGATCTTCTCTAAAATTGAAAATTACACTACTTCCATTTGTATATCATGATGACTACTGTTTAGTGTATTGTTCAGCAATGATCTGAAATGTGCAAATCTAAATTATTGCTTATATCCACTGAGTTCTCTCTACAAATGTGCTTAAATGTTGTCCGTTTAATTTAGGTCAGCCCCGTATATAAAGATTAAGACACATAGTTTAGAAAAGGTAGAAATCTTTATTTCATTCTGAAAGCAGTCAGTATAATAATGAGGATATTATTTCAACGAAATACTAAATCATCACTTTTAATTGTATGCTATTTGCTACATAAATGTAATTAAAGGAGGGTGAAAACATCTACCACTATAAATTACAGTATCATTTAATGTAGTCTTGTGTAGTCGTTTAATCACAGTTTAAGAAGTGACAAAAGATGGATTCCAGTTCAGTGACTTCCAACGTAAGTCACTAAAAGTTAACAATAATAGTGTACGAACTGTTATTTTAGAACAGACCTTTTTAGTGACTTACGTATATAACGTATGTAACGTATATAATATATATAATGCCTCTTCATTTTACTAGCCTATTTTGAGTAGGAATCTTCACTTTTGAACGAGTGTCAACATGCCAAGTGAGTATTAACTGTACTAGTATTTAATTACAAGGGATATTACATTTAAAAAATGATTTTTGAAATCGGAAAGCGCTCAAAAGACTAATCGCAAAAATATACATAGCATTTTAATATCGTAATGTACTTGGTCGGTGGCATGTTTAATAATAACGTTAATAGTATGCTATGTGATACCACATTATAACATCCATCCCACCCTCATATCGCTTTGGTATTTACAGATGAGTCGCTACAGAGTACAGTCGCTCAAAAAAGCATCCGAACATTATGTTTGATTACAGAATTCAGGAAAAATATCTGGCCACGATTTTTTTAGAAATTAGTTAAATTAGTTCATGCACACGAAGGTTGCCAGATCTCTAATTTAAAAAAAAAATCGTTGCCAGATTTTTTTTTCTGTATTCTGAAATCAACCATAGTGTTCGGATACTTTTTTGAGCGACTGTACAGGGCCGGATCTGGTGGTGGTGGGCAGAAGATTGTGCCCCCTTTGAGAACTTCAATAAGGGTAAAGGAAGCCAAAAATATTAAACATTTGCATATTCATTCATTTTTCAAGATAATTTTTAAAAACATCTGAAATGGAGAGGCAACATTATACTGCAAAATTCTTCTATATTATCTGCAAAAAACTTCCCCAATTCTTTATTCTAGATTAGAGCCTGTTATACGATGGATATGAATTGAAACAAAACCGATGAAATTACAGATTTCATAATTCACTCCATTCAGGTTTAAATTAAGATAAAATTTGTAATTGACTTAAAAGTATGTTATAGAAAGGTTGGTGAAGCTGGATCTCAAATTGATGATGCCCTTGGTCATAAACATTATAAACGTAGGATAGTTAACCTTACTTACTTCCATAACTTTAATGGAGACGCTACTGACTTTTCTTAAATCTAGTAACTGCTTTGCTTCAACTAGACAGTGAAAAATCACATTTTAGCATCTCTATTTCTTTAAAACCTGATGAAACATCCAACCCGTTGATCGTTACCATTTGTTTTATCTGTGTATCATTCCAAAAAGCTGTATTGTCGATTGTCATGAGAAACAAACACCTGTTTTCTAAATTCTAAGCTACAGTTTGCTTCATATGTTGATTTTAATAATGATATGAAATGTGTAAATTTCAATTATCGTGTGTTTCAAATGAGTTGTTTCTACAAGAATATTGTAATACTGGCATCTTAATTCTGATCACCGGATACTAAAAATTATTTTTTAAATGTGCTTATGAAAAGATATTTTATTAAATTTTGAAAGCAGTCAGAGAATTTCATAAATTTTTCCTTATACGGTATTTCTTCGATTATAAAATGCCATCGATTGTAAGACGCACCTTAATTTCCGTACCATCAACAGAAAAAAAACTTTGATTCTAAAAAAAATAAAACGTTGAAATATATCTAACAAATATTTTTATTATAATAGAATTCAATTTACTAACAACAATATTACCTATTTATCAGTAGGTATGTTATTCATCACTTCCTTCTGAAATCTATATCAGAGTCTGATTCTTCCGAGCCATCGATATCTGCATCTGAAGCAATAACAGAGTCTACTTCACATTAAGAGTCCGATTCTTCTGACTCGCCTTTATCTTCATTATCGCATAATATATCGTCTTTTGAGCCATCGAGCATTGAATTAGAGATCCAGGTTCATCAACCTTCCTGTAATATACTTTTAAGTCAATTTCAAATTTTATCTTAATTTAAACCTGAATAGAGTTAATTATGAAATCTGTTCAATTTAATTCGTTTTGTATCGAGAGCGTTGGTGATGCAACATTTTTTAAATGAGTGCTGCACTATTCTTTCTGGGATTAGTTTCCAAGCTGATGATACCCATTCCACCAATTTTGGTGCCGGTGATTTCTTAATTTTGCCGGAAGGTGTCAACGGAAGGTTGTGTGAACAGCCTGGTTCCAAGCGGGAAAATACCAATGCCACTTTATTTTCCAATGGAATTGGAGAATGCGATAACGGCCATACTTGGAGGTGGGTTTCCGCGTAAAAACAAAACTTGTGGTGCCGTGTGCAAAGCGCGGGAAAATTTGAAAGAAAACACTGAGATTCTAAGACCCCGTTTTTAGAGAAATTTATGGGGAAAAATATAAATAAAATATGGGGAAAAATGCGTCTTAGAATCAAAGAAATACGGTAATCTTAGATATTTCAGTGGAGCAGTTGGACGATATATTTAAGTTTAATTTCTTTTATATGTATTTATTTATGAAAAGGAAACTAAGATATAAGTAGAGATAATTAGCGTTATTAAATGTGATATCATTCAGTACAGTTTTGAATTGTCTTTTAATGGATACAATTCACAAGGTTTCAATCTAGATCAGTGGCTTACAACTTAAGACACTAAAATGCTTACGAAAATCATTCAACTTGCTAAATAACTACATAGGATATTTACTATATTCAGAAAGGAAATTAAATTAGCTATTCATTTATATTTTGAGAACATGAAAATGTTGCTTTCTGTTTGGATTTGCAGAGTTATGGCCAAAGCATTACACAAATTTTGACAAAATGAAAGATGTTTTAGATTTATTTGCATAAGGATTGGAATTATCCTGATGAATCTAAAGCCTATTTAAGTTACTCTTTCTTGATAATAGTTAAAATATTTTAATAGATATTTTAAGTTATAAATTCTTGAGGTTTTACCAAATAGGCGTAGCTGTATTTCTATTTCTTTAAGTTATTATCTAACCAGCCAACAATTTAAAGTTATACAAAAGGATCGGGTTTACGCTAAAATATATTGTGTGGTAGATAATGAAATCCCATATTATGTATAATTATATGTATATATTCATACACCTCTGTTCCACTGTTTACAATCGCTCAAAAAATATCCAAACGTTATGGTTGATTACAGAATTCAAAAAAAATTTGACAACGATTTTTTTTAGAAATTAGTGATCTGGCAACCTTCTTGTACAGTCGATCAAAATATATCCGAACGCTATGGTTGATATAGAATTCAGAAAAAAATATCTGCAACGATATTTTTACAAATTAGTGGCAAGCTTCGTGTCCGTACATGAAGGTTGGTGCTAATTTCTAAAAATATCGTTGCCAGATATTTTTTAGAATTCTGTTATCAACCATAGTGTTCGGATACGTTTTTGAACGACTGTAGTTGAGTTGGGTTGTTGGGTTGTTTTACCTCTGAGCGGCACTTTTTTGCACACCATGGGCTAAATGGCCAGGTCATATGGACCCCGAAGGCTCAGAGAAGGTTGTGGGAGGGGACCCACTGGAACAGCTGTTGGGAGACAGATGGTAGCCTCCCGTCAAGGCCATCCAGCGTGTTCTTTAACGTGCACAGGGTATGGCTCTCCCGCACACGGGGCCACGGCTTAACGTCCCATCCGACGGACGGCGGCCTTTCCAAGCCCATCGGTGTCCCCTACTGACCGTGGGCAGGGCGGGGAATTTTGCGGAGATAAATCTCAACGCTGACCCAGCTGGGACTCGAACCTGGGAACTACAGATTACGAGCCTGGCGCGCTACCGACTGAGCCACCCCGCCCCAGACAGTAGTTGAAAAAAGGCAAATAAAGGAATTTCATTTTTTTGTGAATAACCTACATAATTTTTTTCTTTAACTCTTAAAACAAAAAAAATTTGCTTTCCTACTCGTGGAGTAATAAATCATTGTTGTAAAATGTAAACCTCTTGACCATGGAACTTTACAGCCAAATTTTAAAATTCCTACTATATAATTCTAATTCTAATTTTTTTTTAAATCGTGACATAAATTATCTCTCAATTCTCTAATCAACCACAGTGTTCGGATATTTTCTTGAGCGACTGTACATTAGAGAAAATATCTCTCCTATCAGCTCTCAAGTGGATCCGCTTCTCCAATATTCGCTAAGACTTTGAAGTCATTCTGTGTGAAAAAAGTGCTGCATAGCGGTAAAGTAATTCAACACAATGGAATATTAACGAAATGCATGTTTAGGTGAATTCTGTAGATGAGAATGTGTAATGCCAAAATATGTCTCATGTTAATAACGTTCAACTGACGAATTGATAGTGCACAAACGCTGTAAAGTGAAAGACCTGTTGATAACGCTGAAGATTTAATACATCAATATTCCTTTTCATTTGCGGTTTATATATTTCTTTTCCTGAATATATGGAAAATGATCATCAGTGTTGTTCTTGTGTACAATAAGCTCAACCGTAGAGCTTCAGTTACATTTTCAGCACATCCAGAGTCTCCATTTTATAATAATTCATTGTTTAAAAGTGTGATTAAATCTATTGACAATCTTCCCATTATTGCCTGTTTACGTACTGTTTAGAAATACAATTTTACTGAGATTCAAATATATCATAAGTTACCTTACGATGAAAATATTTTTGGAAAAGTCTTGTATATTTCACTGGAAATCAGTTTGCAGTCTACAGTTTGATGATCATATCGTAATCTTTTATGTCAATTTCTGAAGCGAAAGATTCAATTTCTCTTTGTAAATCTCTAATGGACGGAAAATCCTAAATAGTCAATTTATGCAATATATTTCAATAGATTAATTCCTTCTGTCATGGCATCAATAAGTGGATCATAAAAGACTCTTCTTAATTACGTAGAACATTAATTATTTCGCTACTGAATATTAAATATTTCACAATAAATGTAAACAATTGAATCATCTTTGACGGAACAAAGCGCACGACAGGTTTTCAGTAACAATTTGTTCCTTTTCTCATTTCAATTCTTCTTCGTAGAAAGAGGAATTCCCTGTCGGTTACTGGGAGAAAGTTGAAATAGATGAATACATAATCGTGTAAGGTATAACTACGAATGCAGGTAATCATAAGAGTTAAGTGAAATTAGATATTTTCCATGAAAAGTTACAATAAATTAATTCTAAGTAACATTTTTGGATTGTACATATTTTAACTTGGTTTCCATCAATTAAGACTTAAAAACAACCTGAAAGCACCGTTTTTCTCGAAATCATTTTTGATCTGTTACATGTGAATGGGAATATAATTTAATTTGGGTAGTTTTCCTATCAGTAGCACCTTCTTGCACACAATGGGCTAAGTGGCCAGGTCACAACGACCCTGAAGGGGGAAAACCACTGGATAACTGCTAGAAGACAGACGGTAGCCTCCCTTCAATGCCATTCAGGGTGTTCTTTAAGCTCAGGGTTCCACCAGTGGTCAAGTAAGCACATCATTATATGGTTCCCATTACATTACGCGATGAAGTTGACCGTCAGGTGGGAGACTGAAGGGATTGATTATGCCTTTCAACAGTGAGTTTACGCACCCAGTTGTGTGTGTGGTGAAAAGAGAGTGTACAATGAGGTTATGCATCATTCATAGACTCATTTCTATCACTGGGTGGCAAACCCAATACAGTTGGTGTACCAGGTGGAACGGACGATCTATATAACAACCCTGGGTATGCTAAAGGTATATTGGCAAATACCAATCAGCCCCTGTAGTAAATGTCACACAGCATTCGTGGCCCACCGAGGGCTGTACCAGTGGGAAGTGCTTCTCTTCGGGCTGAAGAACTGTGTGACATTTTTCCAGAACATTCCACTGATTACACACCATGTTGATTATTGCTGTGCATATCTAGATGATATAGCTTTCTTTTTCGAACAGCTGGGAGGATCATCTTAACATCTTGGAACGAATTTTAGGGATATAAATGTCAAGTATTTCACAATCAGCCTAGCAAAGTGCATTTGGGGGAGTAGCGAGATCAAATATTTTTGTCACAATGTTGAATCGGTCAGGCACTGTCCCCACTATGCAAAACTAGAGGTCATCAGAAAGATGTAAGCTGCTCGAATGAAGAAGGAACCGAAGAGCATATTAGGATTCTTAGGATATTATCGACACTCCTAGGTCAGTATGCAGCGATTGCAAAGGCACTCACAGACGTGACTCCGAAGTAGGCACCGGCACAGTTGAAATGGGGCATACAAGCTGGTAAGGCATTCGAGGCACTGAGGGGGGGGGGGTGATTCAGCGAGGCAGCAGAATGCAATACGACTGATCCTGAGTGACCATACGTTCTGCATTGAAATGCATCTGCGATTGCGGTCTGCGCATGTTTCTCGCAGATTGAAGCCCTTGGGACAAGAACATCCCATCGCCTTTGCTTCGAAGAAGCTCACGGAACCTAGCAGAAATGTGGTGGTGATTGTGAGTGTATGGGTGGGTGGGGATTGGATGGGGGTGCTAGAAAAGTTTTTGTCCTGGTTATATGGATCCCAGGTTGAGATTCCTTCAGACCACAACCTGCTTAGGTACCTCATAGTTGTCGCAACATTGAGCAGCAAATTAAAGAGATTGGCCTTTGTCATTAATCAGTATGATGCAACAGTGCATTATAGGAAAGGTGCTTCTCAACGAAATGGGACGCCCTATCGAGGCTGACTGAACCTGCGAATTCGGATTAGCAAGGGAAATACTTGACAAGGGGGACTGACACAAGCGAAGTGTACTCGAATATATTGATGTGACAAGTAAAGGAAGAAAACATTGATTTCAAATTAAAATCGGCAGCATTATGAGTAGGATAATTGAAAATTTCCCAAATGCTAGATGCCAGCTCAATTTTCTTCTCGGTAGGATTTTAAAATTATTTGCGAAATAAAAATCGCAAATGACTCTAAACAAATAAAGAATGTTCATACTAATAGGGGATTAAGTTTAGCATTTCTAACTATTCGAAAAGTCAGGAAAAGCAAATGACAATATTAAATATTTACTACCAATCTATCTGATATCTGCATTTTCCTGATTTTTCTTTAAATATAATCATACGTTATTACCAAAAGTCTATTCACTTTATGAACCAACGTTTCTCCTTTCCATTTCACTCTGTAGACTGCGTGATTTGCAATACTGAAATTTCACACATTTAATTCAGGTTTTTTACGCAACAGACGAGTAATTGTTTTCAACTTGTTTGTTCTGTCAGCAGAAAGATCGCTTCATTTTCATAAAATTAATTTTTCTTTTCATTTGTGACTTTATCCAAGTGCATTTTTTTCTCTTTAAAATATTATCAATGAATTTTCAAATTAGCTTTTTCTCATTATCTAAAGTCATTTATCCCTTAGGACATCTATCAATAATGCAGTAATGTTTGCACACGTTTCTACAGATTTTATCGACTGTCCGTGGTAATATAAATATTTTATTCGAGGCTAAAGGGACCAGCACGCACACTCTTTCACAATACTAGTAAGGGTAAGAGAGTGTCTAAAAATATTTAAAATATTTAGCAAATTTCAAAGACTTGTAAAACGGAGGGGGATGTGTTATAATATTACATTAATCCAGTATTTTGTGTGTTCCCCTGCATTTGTCCGGTTCTATGGTATTTCTTGCCCTCCACTTCCTCCCCTTCGATGCTTTATTAGATCTTTACCCGGTCATTATTATTGTGACGTCTTATAATGATTCCGATGTTACTCTATGTGTAACACGGTAGGATATGCTACATTCAATCGATTATCCAACGGTTATAAAGGTCTTTTTTAAGTGATTGCTTCGATTCTTGACTTTGACGCGTTCCGGATATTTATCAAATAAAAATGAGATGGTATGCATTAAACGAAACATTTTTAATATGTAATTGAAAACTTTGAAAGAATAGTGGTGATTAGAGCAGGAGTAAAGGAAAACCTTTGGTTCCGGTTATTGTAGTCACTGTATCGAGTCTAAACAGATCGAAAGGCCGTTCACCAATATGAATATCAGCATGAGGGAAAGTACAAACCGAAAAGCAGCAACTCGATGTTTTTCCTTAAAAACGACGTAATCACAATTGTTCACTGATGAGCCTCGAACGTAATCTCTGGATTTGAACTTGCGCCTTTAGCCCTGTATAAGTGGAGGATGATAGCGATGATGAGAGAACAATTGAGGACTCTCAAGCTACATATCCAGCATCATCCATCACATAATTATCTCCAACTCCATCTTCAATCAAAACAACTCGTCATTTCCTTCTTAAGATAAAGGTTTTGCATTTAAATCCTTTAAAATATTTCGTATTCGATGAATTTTACACGGGAGTGCCACAATTGGGTGGAAGTGAAGTGGGTGGATAACAACTGGAAGTGCGATAGTTGGGTGGATACGACAATAAGGAGATACGACAATTGAGTGGACAATTGGATGGAACAAAATTAGGAGGATAAGACAATTGGGTTGAAATAAGGAAATTAGGAGAAATAACAATTATCCGTCTGAAAAATCATTACTGACATGTCGGGAATCGAGCGCGCGTTTCTCTAGATTAAGGGTTCTGTACGCGTACCCCTTGGGGGTAGGCGATAAATTTTGTTTGTTTTTAAATTTAAAATGTATTGTAGATGGCAGTCTCCATGTCGCATCCTTTCATTTGCCATAAATATCATTTCATTCGATATCCTCCCACTCCGGGGGACGGTGATGGTTGTCGGTAGCACGCCAGACACGTAATCTGCAATTCCCAGGTTCGAGTCTGAGCTTGGTCAGCGTTGAGATTTATCTCCTCAAAATTCCCCGCTGATTGTGATCAGTAAGAGACACCAATGGGCTTGGATAGGTCACCATCTGTCGGATGGACGTTAAGCCGTGGCATATGCTGGAGAGCCATTCCAACAGCTGAAAGCCAGAGGACCAAATTTATGACGTCAGAATAAGTAGTCCTACCATATAGACATTTCTTATATTTTTGTGCCTAATATTATTACTGGTAGATTCTGTGCAAATTTTATAGTAATGTGTGTCTATAAAAATATTTTATATAGGAGGAAATTCATTTTTTATTTTATAAAACTGTTACATTTGATAATAAATTCGAATATGTTTTTCCTAAATAAAATATATTTATTAATAAATTTTAGTATAAAGATTAGCAGAAGAGTTCACTAGTAACAATATTGGAGTCAAAAATGCAAAAATTGTCCATGCAGTAGTACTATCTAAGTGACGTCAAAAATTTGGAACATTGACCTTCTGTTACAGGAGGTGTTGGCCATACTCTGTACACGTTAATGAACACATTTGGATGGCCTTTACGGGAGACTACAATCTGTCTCCCAACAACTGCTCCGATGGATCGGTATCGAGTCTAAACAGATCGACAGACCTTCTCTGAGCCTTCGGCGTCCTTGTGGGCCATTTAACCCATTGTGTGGAAAAAGTAATCAATGTGTGGTATCAGTGACCTGGCAACCTTCGTGTACGTAAACGAAGGTTGCCAGATCACTAATTTCTAAAGAAATCGTTGCCAGATTTTTTTCCTGAATTCTGTAATCAAGCATAGTGTTAGGATTTTTTTTGAGCTACTGTACCCATTATCCTCCCCACGTCAGAAGTTTCTAAACTAAAAACCGGAATTTCGTCACTCAGATTATTGAACTTTTCAAATCACTTCGTACGCACCAGAGTTCTTTGGAAACAATTTGCCAGGAATATGTAACTTTATAGCAAAATAAATTAACTTTGGTCTGAGGTGCATAAAAAATGTAAAGGTACAAAATGTTATTATTATTAAACAAAATAATTTATTATTTCACACAATATTTAAAACATTTATTAATTTTTTGTATACTTTTATTAGATTTTGCATGTTTTTCAAATTAAGGTAATGATTTTAACTTCCGATGCATATTTAGTTTTTGAATCTAGTGTTCTGCTCGTGCATAATTCGAACCACTTCAATATCCACCGATGCTCGCGCTTTTCAACCAACAAACTGAACAATGAGTTTACCACGCGAAATAAAAAAAATTGTTTGATGCATTCATTATTTCAAATTTAATTGCGGCCCCGGGTAAGGCATGGATATATGTGTCGTTTTTCTGCTGAAGTCCTGCCATCCTCTCAGACATTCTACTATGGCATATAAACTGGAAGGCTCCTGTCAGACCTCTGTGGCAAGCATCTGCTTGAGGGGGTATTTATTTTTTTTATTAATAGTTTATCTATATAATAAAAGGAGATGTCTGTCTATCTGTCTGTGGCAGCCATAACTCATCGGGAAATCAACTTATAAGCATCAAATTCTCAGAAAATGTTTCTGGTTGTGGTCCGGATCGCAGTGCCAAATGTCAAGTCGAATGTCTTAAAGGGGGGGCTTGCTAGAGGCAAAACTACTTATCATGTTTTTCCTACGGGAAACGAGAATCGCTGTAAAATTTACTGTTGCCATTTATTGCTCCTTAAGTGTGAAAGTAAAAAGTTAAAATAGCATTTAAATCTGCTTTCTTTACCAGATTCACCACATTTCGAAAGGCATTATTTAGTCGTTCCATTGCAACTAGGGACCTGATTTCCTAACCTAGAAAGGGGTCGGGCAGGGGGAACCGACTACGTCATTTGGGACCTTTCGGTGAAGTACGTCGGGAATTACAGAATGCCAAAATCTGAAGAAATAAATAACTCGATCGTTTCTCACGGGCTCCGAGAGCGCGCGTCGACTCAGCAATGACCTTCGCAACAGCGGGAAATTCTTCGTGTTTAAAATGTCGGGAGGGGGAGGGGATACTCACAAAACTAATCTTTAGTGCAGTTAAAATAAGAATATGCAGATTAAAAGTGAGACAAGAGCTGTCACAATTTGTGTAGAAGCGAAGCCACGGGTAAGAACCCGAATTCCCGTGTGTCCAGGTGAACCAATCACCGGGACACACGGGGGATGCTTTGCAGGAAATTTGGACCGTGCGAACGAATATCACGGGAGCTATATGGTAGCAAAATCTGTGGTAACTCGATAGCTTACGCAGAAACTAAGTCATGGGCTATGGGGAATGCTCGCTGACGTCAACAACGATCCGGGCAAATTTCTTCCTGTTGAAAATCTGTGCTAAAGTGTCGGGGGGGGGGGGAAGTTCTTACAAAATTTACCTTAAATGCAGTAAAAATAAGAATTTACAGATTGAAAGTGACACCCGGGCAACGCCAGGTACGTTCAGCTATTTTTGAATAATTTTCAACGGTTAATGTCTAATCACGCGAAATCAGATGTTAGTTGATTTTGATGTATCCCTTTTTTTAATTTATTAGTGGCAACAATTATTATGAGTAACTTTCACCCGTTAAGTCTATAGGGATTTTGAGAAATTCAAACCAGCCGACCTTAATTTTTCTTGATCACAATGGTTCACAAATAGCCTCTATTCTTCCCCTGGGTTAAGGGAACGTTCATGCGAAGTTTGGTGTTTCTAGCTCTTCTGGGGGCTGAGTGCATAAGCAAAGAGATACACAAACAAACAAACAAAATTTCTTCTTTATATATTAGATGTTTGTGTATGTCCATAATTCTGTTGATTTGCGTGCTTTAGTTTCTTTCGATGGCATGAAAAATAGTTAGCTCTGTGTATTAAAATATTAATCATAGATTAAAATAGTTACTGGTTTCTAAGAGTAAGTCTCAAGCAATTGGAAAGCATAAATAATTGACATCCCCTAATCCCCATAAGTACCTTATAAGTGAGGCTACTGTATTTTGATGTTACGCTAAAACAGTCTGCGAACCATTGGTTTAGAGATCATAGCTGACCAGAAGAAACATTGATAACAAGACAGTAAGAACGCACTTGAGCAGGACAGTATCAAAAAAATGACACCAGGGGTCAAGCTGCGGAATTCATTCCTTTGATAATTTGAAAAGATAAAAAAAGCGAAGAAAAAAAATCAAAATAGAAATAAAATTAGCACTTGAAAAGGAATGGTGGCTATATAAAGAGATTTTATAAATTTATCGTTTAGAAAATGAAAAGAAGGAAAACTGGAAAGGAAGAAGGAAGGTGAAAGGCACCAGACTCCTTATATCCGGACGGGTGGGGCTCAGTCGGTAGCGCACCAGGCTCGTAATCGGCAGTTCCCAGGTTCGAGTCCCAGCTGGTCAGCGTTGAGACTTATCTCAAAATCATTCGCATTTATCATTCGCTGAGATTTTAATGCTAAATTGATTAGGTTTATAGCTGATATTAAGCTGATATTTAAGTGGTAAAATGGTTCGGGTATGGCTTATATTTCGTTCATGTTTAAGCGATAAAATGATTTGGGTTTGGAGTTCATATTTCGCTGATATCTTAGTGATAAAAC